>OX387643.1:26120765-26579126 GCA_947568875.1 Fissipunctia ypsillon | reverse complement strand
ATACGCGTTTGGTCACCGTGAATTGTGATCATTATTGTTCTTATGTTGGTGTCACGTACGCGTCGTCCGATAAACCGACCAAATAGAATGACATTTATATTCAGTGTTCCTAATGAAAACGGCTGTCTATCAAACTTGTATTGGTTATAACGACTTTGTTTATGTTTCATGTTTGTTTGAAGATTGTGATTTGGATTAATACTTATTGGATTCTAATATTATACTTATTAAAAATGAAGACAAGTTCGTCCCAATTTGTTATGATGGTGGCATTTATGGAGCAGTAAATGGAAATCAAATTATTTGATGTTTAGCGAACTTACGATCTGTGAACTTTGCAGAAATAACACTAAGTTTGTTTGGTTTTTGGCTAGAGGTAGGATGTCACGCATAAAGAATTGCGAAGAGTTAACTCTGTTAGGTCCTTGACAGTGATGGTAGTGGTGATACTAAAACTACCCACTGACAAATGATCGCTTTCTTCGGAAGCCGATATCTTCTCTTAAATTCGGCCTCCGGAAGATCTATTATAGGATTGCTACAAGCACGGGCTTTTGCACGAACGCTGGACATGTAATTACGCTCATCTTATGCCCTAACGGTCTCAAACATCATCCAAGCAAAATATAAACGTGATGCCATAGTTGTCTTTAATCCACACAACGAATTAAAATAAAATTACTTTGATAATTCACTACACTTACAAGGCTGTCACTACAAATCCTTCAGTGAACACTTTACTTATTCGAAAGTGAACACGTTTCCTATACGAGCTGTCAAAACTGTCAAAATTGTAACTCACACTCGCGATATCACAGGTTCACGCTAATTTACGAGCTCAATTTCGAGTGGGAATCGATCGTCACCATCTACAAAGTAAAATAAACAACTGACACTCACAATTTTTAGTTCTTGCGTATGGCACCAGATGGCGCTAATTCAGCGCCATACAAATCTGAGTATACTCTAATGCGATGGTGAAGTTAAAAAAACTCGCACTAAGCACGTAGGCACGTGTATGAACGTAAACGACGCACGCAAAAGGAGTATGTAAGGATCGTAGCAGGTGGCGTTTTGTAGTTTCTGCCTACCCATGGGAAGAAGGCGTGAGTTTATGTATGTATGTATGGTCTTAAAATAACATGGTAAATCTCTCTATACTGTGCGTACGAACTTACATTATGTTGCAGCTGGAATGTATAAGAGAGAATATATTATTATGTTTTTCAACTACAATGCTAAGTTTGTTCTTGGGGTAAATTCATCTCAACTACGAAACCCATCATTGTGCGTGGTCCAACACGTGTCAAGGTTACAGCAAACAGGTGCGACATGCGACGCGGCACAAAGGCACCGCGTGTCGCGTGACGAGCGGTACCTTGCGTCGCGTCGCGTGTCGCGCCTGTTTGCAGGAACCTTTAGGCCCGGTTTTAATTCATGCTATAAAAACGCATCAATTACTGATTCGTTAAAAAGTCCCTAAAATTAGATGTGAAATAATTATCAGAAACAGGTCGAAGGTAACACCTTCGTCTTTTGACTTTTGTTATTTTTAAGATACTCCTTTCCATTCCCCTGTGACTTTATAATTTTCTCAAAGACATAAATATTTAAGTATAATCAAGTAATCAGATATTTTATGCGGTAAATTTTTTTTTTTCTGATGTTTTACAATTATTGTCTTTTAGTTGTTGTAACTACCGATTTTCTCTAAAAAACTGAATTAAATTGTCAAACACAAACATTTATTTGGTCTAAACGCTTATTTGTATAAATTGTCAGTCAGAATATCATCCTTCGTTTTGTCAAATTGTGATCGCTGGCCCATTTGTCATTAGTCTCATTAGTGGCGATTTGTGAGTTTTTTAAGTGCCACTAATTTTCATTGATTGTACATTGATTTCGGATTTATCGTAATAAACACACTAGGAACCATGGAAATGATATCCATGACGAAAAGTTTGTTTCACTGCCGCCATATTGAATTTTAATCGACCTAATTTTCACTGACATTGTTACATTATATAATGTTGTACATCGTAAATTATATTAGGAACTCACCATGGCTATAACAGACTCGTCATCATCCTCTTCACTAACGCTGTCAGGTCGCGGTGAGATGTGCAGTACAGTCACACCAGGGACACGTAGAAGAAGGCTGGATAATTTTTGCAGGCACTGTGAAGGCGGAACATGGATATTCTGTGATTCCTGGTGTAGGTAGTGGTTCAGGGAAGGCATCATCCAACATAATGCTGAAGTCGGGTGACCTGCACTGGATCCGACAGTCGATGCGCCGTTTCGTTTACAGATGGCTCAAGAACTTGAAACAGAGAGAGCGTCCGACCACGGCAGGTACGCAGTCCAGTTACTTCCTAGCCCCAAAATACGAGCGTATGACATGTTCATTGACCGTTTGTGACACCTCATGCGCTGCATACTTCCACCGGGAGCAGGGACCCCATCAGAGACCACTCGGAAACGGAACTTCAAGCCAATGTCTCTATGATAAAAACATTATTAGTTTTTAATAACTATATAAGGCTGGACTTTTGAGATGGGGCAGTAAGTACAGGTAGCTTAACCGTTGTCGCTACAAGAAAACGGTCTAAGGAGACTGTCCTTAACTTTTTGAGAAATTTTGATCTGCATTCACAGATTTTGAAAAAAATGCACAGTCAGCAAGAAAATGGACAGTTTTCACAAAAACTTTTTTGATGCCAATCGATCCTGTTTCAAAGGATGTTGAATGTTGATGTTAAGGATCAAAAAACTATCAGAGCAACTGAGGTTTAAGTACTAGAAGAAAAAACATAACTTATTATCAGGCCTTGTTTCCCCGAAGGGTTAGGCAGAGGTGTACCTATAGTACACCCACATTTCGCCAGTTATGTTTAAGTCCCATGTAATAAGGGGTGAGCCTATTGCCATCAACCGGGCACAAATTCAGACTCCGGACTGCTAGTGCGAAATTCCAGATAGAAAAACCCAATAACACTGCCTGACTTGGGAATCGAACCCAGGACCTCATGCTCAGCAGTAGCACTTGCGACCACTAGACCAACGAGGCAGCCTACTAGAAGAAAATAAACAAAAAAATTAAATTCGAATTTCGAATGAATACACGTTACTAGTTTGCGCCGATTCGTTTACAGTTGGCTCAAGCACCATGCCACAGAGTACTTTTTTATCACCATGCAAGCTCATGCGCTGCACACTTCCACCGGGAGCGAAGGCCGGTAGGCCTCGGAGACCAAAGTATTAATATATATTTTTTTATTAAAAAAGATGGTTACATAAACAAATTAAACATTTTAAAGATAAATAAATATAATTGCTACATGTATAGCCATTATTATTATCCCCTATGACCATTGCGTAGTGGTCAATGGAAGTTGGTATCCTGCTGGGGACGTAGATATATGATGATGTGGACGGGAGGATGTAGAGAGGGTAGTGAAAGGGAACGTCCCATAAAGCCGAGCCTGCGGCTGTAATAGACAAATTGAAAAACATGAGGCAATATGTAGTCGTCGTACTAATTGCTATAACTGTATTACAGGCGTTGGGTGTGTTTTACTCTCCCCGTAATCTTAATTACTTTCCATACTATTACACAGAATCAAGTTCTTCTAACTGAACAGACAGCCGTGCTGCTGGGGAGTTTGTTGCGCTACTTCTTCTTCCCAGCTACAACACTAGGAAGTGGTAAAGGAATTGCGTTTTGGTTTTGGAGGACTGTAATTTTGACGTTCAAAAATTACTGATTCTCAGCCTAGTATGAATAAATGACTTTTGATTTTGTTTTGATTTTGGAATCGATATAAGGCTAGTTTGACCTCCTTGGGATCTTAACAGTTAAAAGCGCCATGATGTTTGGAGATTATCAAATAGATAAGTTATTTTAAGGCGCGCGTCCGCTTTGATGGCCCAAAACTTTGCCATTTTCACGGCATTATCGGTGGCAGCGCAGACTTTGGCTGCATGTTTTGGGGCACAGAGGGCAAGATAGGAGGTGGTGCATAGTTTGTGACGCAGCTCCACATCCACACCCTGTTGCTATTCCGTCGAGGTCGCCCCACTTTACGAAGTTCGACTTACACCTTCCCACTTGTGTTCGGAGACGGTTCAGGGACTTTTAAGTGGACCACGGAAGGTTAAACCCAACAGGAAGATGCTCGTTTGGTGATAGGTAGGTGGGTAGGGGAAAGTTATCCTGACACAGTTTGCAACGGACGTCGACCGGGTTACCTGGTAGAAACGCCGTCGATCTTAAGAAACTGTGCCTGCTTTTTAGTCGTTGCGTCGATAGTTGAGCGCCAAATAGAAGTGTCAGACTCCTGTTTGTGTGTTTCTTCAATGCGCTTGCAACTTCTCTTCGGACTTGTGGAGGTGCTACGCCAGCTGTGCGATATAGTGCAGAGCTATCTAGTTTGCGTAATAGGAATCATTACCCACTTAGTATAAGAGTTATAGATTCTGTAATTCAAGTAAATGTTCCTTTGGCCTAGTGGTATTTGACGCCGATCACTATATAACAATGATGTGCGAGTTTAAATCTCAGAATCTTGCACACACTTACTCTTGTTTTTGAGAACAAAATAGAACTTTATTCAAATGAATATTTCAATTTAAATTTATTGAAATATTTTTAATAAGGTATTTTCTGTTTATACGGTATTTTCTAATATTGAACAACTTCCTTGAAAATATAACATTTCGGCGTCGTACGCACGTTCGAACCAATTTAGACCCAACTCCGGGAGACAATCACTCAACGTTGCAGACACTTGAGTGCACTGCTAGTGGCATGCTACACATGTCAGAAGATGAAGACTGCGGGCAGATAAAAACTATGAAGGATGAAATTCAAAAACTGGAATCCCAATTGAGTAGTGCCTTGCTCCTCCCATCTATGGAAGCATCCACAACTTTTAGAAAAAGTAGACCAAATTATTAGAAACACACTAACTTCTATTCTAAATGTGGCCCTGGACGATCGAGCGTGGCAGCAAGCTACACTTCCCATTCGCCTGGGTGGTCTCGGCGTCCGCAAAATTTCAAGTATAAGTTTACCGGCCTTCCTCTCTTCGGTCCACGGTACCGACAAATTAACCAGGAAAATTTTATCTTCCTCACTGGTCGATTTTGAGGTACCGCGTTTGACCGATGCGTTAAATGCGTGGAAGATGGCTTGTCCCAATACGGATTTACCCGCCAACCCAGCCTTCCAGAAACGGTGGGATGTGGCGCTCTGCAGTATTATACGGAATACCCTAGTAAATACGTCATTTAATACTGCTGAGCGTGCCCGTCTGCTGGCTGTGGGAGAATGGGAGTCAGGCTTGTGGCTTCAGGCGCTTCCGTCATCCACCATAGGCACTATGATGGATGACTCTTCGTTTCGGCTCGCTACGTGTCTCCGCTTGGGCGCACCTTGTGTTGCTCCACATCAGTGTCACTGCGGTGAAGCTCTCGACAACTTCGGACACCATGGCCTGTTCTGCTGCAGGAGTGCAGGCCGCATAGCACGACACGCCAGCATTAACGATATTATTCGTCGAGCTCTTGTCACCACCGGCGTACCAGCGGTATTAGAACCAAACGGCTTGGTACGTGACGATGGGAAGAGACCAGACGGAATGACGTTGTTGCCTTGAAAGGTGGGTAGACCTCTGGTGTGGGAGGCAACCTGTGTCGACACCCTTGCGCCATATCATGTTCTAAGCACGGCGTGCTGTGCTGGCGCCGCTGCTGCGGCTGCTGAGACCCTAAAGCGGCGCAAATACTGTAATCTTATCGGTGACTACAGTTTTGAGCCATTTGAGGTCGAAACGCTCGGGTCATGGGGCCCGAGTGCGCGTCTCCTTTTTGAGGAAATTTCTCGCCGACTGGTCGACACTTCACGTTACCAGAGGGCTGGCTCGTTCTTTGGCCAAAGAATTAGCATTGCCATTCAACATGGCAATGCTGCCAGTTTTCTGGGCACGTTTCCGGATGACAGCGATGCGGACAAGTACTTCGACGCCTAAGTTTCCTTTTGTTTTGTATATCTATTTGTATAGTTAGTTAGTTCGTTAGTTAGTGGAAAAATATGTTTTAAGTTTCTCATATACTTAATTTCAACAGTAGTGCCCATAAAGAAATAGAACTGTTAAACCTAGAAAATAATAAACTTAAACTCTTGAATGAAAACTTGGTTAAGAAAAACTAGTTATACGAAAAAGTTATAACAAAACTGTCCAAGTAAATCAAACCAAAGTACACCAAAGAAAAAAACCTATCACAAACTGTAAATCAAAACAAACACAAACAGACACTGTCACTGAAAAAACTCCAGAACGAAAAATGCATAACTAAGGGCACCCAAACAACTGCAGTGGCTACTGAACCAACACCAATGAAACAATAATTGGAACCAGCAATCGTTCTTTCAAATCGTGAACATGAACATAAATATCAGAGTAAACAAGTTAGTAAGATTTGTATAATTAGCGAGAATAAATATAACAAAACAGGCATAATTGCTGAGAAAAAGCTTCAGAACGCTGAACTGTGACACTACTTATTGCCATACTCTGGTATAAACAATATAATACAGGGCCTGAAACAGAAGCTAAAAAACTTTACTCTAGATGATTACTGTATTATCCTAATTGGTGAGACGGACTTCAAGATTACTAAGGAATATACAAATTTGATTACAAATATAAGAGAAAAAAATGGGAAAATTCAGCATACAAATATTATAATTTGTGTGCCTACGTATAAAATGTGTATAAATAATGTAACAATGTATAATTGGAGGGTTGAAAACTTCATCAATCTACTTTATCAGGACATAGTAGCCCACAAACATGCCTACATTGTCAACTCGAACATGAACCTTGCATGGGATCGCACAGGCCAAATACGGGATCAATAAACAACTATGCAATGAATGTAATTTTCGAAGACATAGCCCAGCTTATAAGCTATGTAAACAAAAATCGCGCCGCAAAGAAAGAATACAAGCAAACTAAACCTTAAATCGAATCGACAGGAAACGAAGCAGTTTTTTCTATTATAACCATCTATATCTATTACATCAAAATATTGTTGGCTTGCTGAATAAGTGTAATGAGCTAACTGTATGTGTTGGAGAACTATCTGAAAAAAATATAGAAATCGATGTAATTTGTTTAGCAGAACACTTCATGTTATCCAGCTATGAAAAATTCTTGTTTATTCCCAATTTCACCTTGGCAGCATGCTTGGCTAGGAAAAACAGTAAAAGAGGTGGTGCATGTATTCTTATAAAGAAAGGACACAATTATAAAGAACTGCAGGATATAGCGAAACTCTCCATTGATGGGGTATCTGAATGTTGCACCATTGAGGTATTTGAGTGTAGAACTGTTATTGTACGATATGTATCTATAGAGTTCCAAAATCTGATAAAATTTCTGTATTTTTTGAACAATTAGAAAAAATCTTACACATTGTAAATAATAAAAATATAAGGAGAAATGTAGTAATAGCAGGAGACTTTAACATTGACTCTCTTAGGCGTACTAGTACTTTGAGGGAATTTGAATGTTTACTCTTAAACTTTAACTTAAAGTTAGAAATAAATCAGCCAACACGGCTTATAAAAGTGGGACGAGCATTGATAACTTCGCACATAATCTGGGGAAGAAGTGTGAAGCTGAAGTGATTGACTTTGGACTATTAACAAAACGTGCGTAATACAACAATGTCAAATAAAAAGACTTGACAATAACAAAGAAAATATGCAGAAATTTAAAGATTATATAAAATGTGTCTCATTCTCGGAAATATATAAAACTGATAATCCAAACACTGCCTACAATGCGTTTATAGATACATTTTTAATGCTGTATAATTTATGTTTTCCTATAAAACAAATAATTGTTAGATCTAAAGTAAACCCACAATGTCACTTTTTGCTGATGACAGTACGGTCATCTAGAGATAATGCGACATATAGAAGTGATAGTAACAATACTATTACATCAATAATCAACTGGTTAAATGATAACGGTTTGAAAATTAACCTTGAAAATACTAAAATTATGTTTTTTAGCCAACGCGTAGCCGCACCAAAAATTAACGTCTGCTATCAAGGGACAGTACTAGACAAAGTAGACTCAACAAAATTTCTAGGGGTGACAATTGATAAAAATCTTAATTGGAAAGCGCATGCAGAAGAATTACATAAGAAAATTAGTTCTTCGGCTTACGCACTCTATAAACTAGCACCCATTATAAGTATATATGCTCTTATTACAGCTTATCATGGCATAGTTGGCTCAGTCATAAGATATGGCGTAATATTCTGGGGAAACTCTACCAATACAGAAACCATTTGTAAATCCCAAAAAAGGTGCATTAGGGCCCTGTTTGGTCTAAAGATGACCGAAAGCTGTAAACCATATTTTATTAAGCATAAAATATTAAGTCTTCCTTCTTTGTATATATATGAAGCTTGCTAAATTCGTTATAAGTAATCTTACGTTATTTAACTAACAATCAGAGGTTAGCATTCGTAGTCGTAGGGTTAGGATGAATTATATATAGTAAGGACAAGCACGGCTTTGATGCATAAAAGCATATTCTGTTTGGCCCCAAAAATATATAATAAGCTCCCAACACATCTGAAACAGCTGCCCACAAGGCTGTTTCAGTTGCATTTAAAAATATTCTTATAGCGAAGTGCTACTACAGCTTATCAGAGTTTCTAAATGAGAGAAATATTAAGTAAATATAGGCATATTATTGCGACATTTCTGCTAGTTACTAATTGTTATTTTTTTGTCCTTTTCTGTGTTTAGCTATTTAAGCTCTTTTCTTAAAATGTTGTATGTAGTTAGTTAAGCTGGTTCTAAACTGTTGTATTAATAATGTAGTTAGGCAAAACATGCATGGTAACCATAATTCCTGTTTTTTGTACGCTTTAACGGGTAAAACATGTAGATCATTTTTATTATTTTTTAATTCCATCCACAATGCACATGTAGTGTACTTACTCATGTTTTTATAAAAATAAAAATATCTTATCTTATCTATGAACAAAACATGACAGTTTCCAAACACACACAGTCATGACAAAGTGAAGAAAATATGGCAGTTCGCTTTGCATTGAACTTTTACTTACAAACCTGGAAGCGTTTGACAACTCAATGTCCAACAGTTCCGAGCAATATTAATTAAATCCTTCTACTTTTATTTGTCTTTGTGAAAGGGGGAAAACTACAAGTTAATTTATATTTTTGATATTTTTTATTTACGTGGAGGAGTTTGCTTTAGTTTGAGGCCTGCCTGGATTGGTTAACCTGAAGCAAATTAAGCAAATTTTGGTGTATAATAAAACCTATCATGAAATCTGAATGAATAATATGAATAAATCATAAATCACTGATTACCTGTTTCGTATAATATAATTACATTGACAATCGAAAGCGAACACGCGAATCATTTCGTGAAGACTTTCAGACACATCTTGTCCTTTTGTTCTTTTGATCCAAAAATCTTCCTATGCATCACTGATGATGCTGCCATCTTTCTTCAATGATATTACTTGACCACCAGTAAGTAGGTACTCAATTTTATAGTTTTATGATCTCAATTTATGTCAAAAATACCTACAATTTCCCTACATTTTTTACATTTGATTGTCGCTGAGATGAGATTACGACTAGATTTTGAACGTTTTTAATTACGGGAATTAGGCTTCAGATCTTAAGACACCGACTTCCGAAATTAAAGTTATTTCATCATTTTGAGTTAATTTCTTTTTGAAGTCGATTTAATTTTTTTTACAGGTAAGGTTTTTATAGTTAACTGAATGGTATATTTTGTTATAAAGTGTTAAACAAACATGTAATAACAAACTTAAAACTAGTACCTATTACAGAGAAACTCAATTGTGTTTTGATTGACGGCATCACCTCATCTTACTATTGAACATACTTTAATACTCATATAAGCAATCATAACTCTCATTTAAACCGGACGTCATCTAAAAGTTACTCAAGTAGGTGACAAAAACCACAGACAATAATTTATCTCCATTATTATTTTTAATTATCATTATAATGTATCTTGTTAGTTAGATATATCATTTATTTAACTATAGAACAATGTACAGTGATGACTGTTTTAATTAATTTAACACTGAGATGATTTGTGATTATTTAGATAATATAATATGAAAACAGATAATTTTTTAGTCTTCCTATTAATTGTATTTTTGTGTTTATTTATTTAGTTCTTTTTTGGATCGCGGATTATTTTTAACGGTTGTTTAAAATAATCCGCGATCGTAGACAAACTAAAGATGAAAAATGTCGGAATACTTTCCAAATTACTTAAACACTGCATTATATTAATCATGTCAATTCACATAATCGACGGAATCTAGAAAACTGCTTTACCGATTTCGATGAGACTTTCACTTGAAGATAACTCCTTCCTGGTTTAACATCACGCTGGCATATAAAGGGGGTCAGTGGTTGTGTAAAAGCAGGATTTCCTGTGGAAACCAGTCGGTAACACGTCTAGGTTGGCCTATGACTCTAAAGTTTATGTGAAAGGTGATTATTTAATGAAGACAATCGTTCATCCCGTGAGGTAAGAGGTTAACACTTGTGACGTAATTTCCGTCACATGTACGAGTATGTTCGTTAAATGGATAAAGTAAGAAGTGAGCATATAAGGGGAAGTTTGAAAGTGGCGTCAGTGACAATAAAGGTGAAAGGAAATAGTTTGGCTTAAGATAAGGAGGGAGGAAACTCATGTGACTAAAATAGTGATGAGTATTGATGGATGGAGACGGAGATGAAAGTCGAAGAAAAGATGGATGTTATCGTGACGGTCGATAGTGGAGAATTGAAGAAGAAAACATGTTGCGCCGACCCCACGTAACATGAGACAAGGGTTGGAAGAAGATGATGATGATTTATTATATAGTATGTTCGTTAAAGACGTCAGAGAGGCACGGAGGAGTCTCGGTATGTAAAGATGGGCATCCATCTACGGACCAACTCCCGGCAAGCGTAGCTTAACCTGATGGGTCGACCCGTGCGGCTGTTATTTCTTAGCCACGAGCCCCTCTGATTATTATGTTATTTACATTGATTATTTATTATTATTATCTAGAATGAGCCCCGACCTAGAAAAATAGAGCATGTAATATCTTCAACGCCTGACAACATCAGGTGTAAGAAATAGGCACGGTCATAGTATAAAGAGAGGAAGTAGGCTATCTCCGGCACAATCCGCGATATAATTGCCTACTGTCTCAGGGTTGTCACTTTTAGTTAAATTTTAATTCAGTGCCAATAAATTGGCAAGGGTCGGGAAGTTGTATTTTTTACTTGTACTGTCTGGGTACCTAAACGATGATGAAACCTTTCACGATGAAAGAAAGAGCGACGGGCCAGCAGACGGGCGGCGCGGGGCGGTGATGAGCACGAGTAAACGGTAGGTGATTCGAACTTTGCTCTATTTATCTGATTCACAATTAGTCAATTACTTACTTTTTATGTACGATTTTATAACTGTAAGTAGGTACTTAGTTACTATACCTACAATAGGTACTGAGAAATCGGCATGACTAAACATAAACAAAGCAATAGCGGCAAATCAATTGAAAGATCAAAAGTACCTAGTACATTCTAGTGGGAATGTAGGCCTACCTACTTCCTCTGTCTGATAGAAAACTAATAGAACAAAAAATAAGTAAGTAGGTAGGTATCTCATCATCAAGTAAAAATGATATGCTAGAAAAAGTGACTTCTTTCCTGTTCAATAGGTAATTTGAACAGAGACAATTCTGGAATCGATGAATTCTTAAGACACCCAAACACACAGCAATACGTTCTCCTGCGATAATCACACATTTTTCATTCATTTAGCGGTGCCGAAAAGCCGTGACGCGCGAACCTCGTGCGATGTTAGCCCCGACTGGCGCGCTGCGAAACGGGCCGAGATTTGTTTAAGTGTGCGTGCGGCGACGCATAGATACTTTGGCGCACACATACAAGCCGCGCGCGGTGCGTTTGTATGAAGATAACGTACTTCCTCTCTTTATACTATGGCACGGTGCTACAATTGAAACGCACGCACTCTTTCCTAACACCTTCAGATTGGTTGAATCATTGTTTTCGCCTTCAAAGTGACTCATCAAATAATGACAAAAGTAAATACAAACGAAGACAAGTCTAAAAGCTAGTTAATCATATAATTGCGAAAGCCTGTTTGTCATTTTAGTTACCCAATCACTGCGCAATAATTTGCAGAGTATTACGAACTGCAAGGACACACGCTATCCTTACGATAACTAGTTAATGATGTATGCAGATATGTTAGACCTTATTGTTTATCTAGTTAACTCAATTTGTCAACTGTCAATTGTGATTAAAAGTGTAACACACTATTAATCACAATCTGAATTATTTTAAAGCATTTTCATTTGTTCGAAAAATTTGTCTGCTCAACAACGTAAATAACGCAATGAATGTTGATGAACTATCAAAATGATACGGATTCCTACTGTAAGTGTCTTACGCAATTGCCCCGCGCTGGTTTTAAGTGTCATCACTAGGAATATCGCGGGTTATCTTTAGATGAGTTTCTGTAAGTTAAAGAACTGAAATACAGCGTTGTCTAATCAGTCTAACTAGAATTACTATGGCAGAATTACTAAATAATGATGCATGCAGTTATGTATTACTCATGGTACAAATACGTAAAAAATAGTGGCAACTATACCCAAAATAGAAAATAGAAAGTCAAAGTCAAATCATTTAATTCAAATAAGTACATAAAAGGCACTTTTGATCGTCAAAATAGATTCTAGTCACCCCTTCCAAAAGGTAGATTCGTACGGAGAAGAATAGGCAAGAAACACCACCGTTACTCTTTTAAAATGTTTTACAATATTTGTATATTATGTACATTTATAATATAATTATATGTGAAGACGATGCACCTAGAATGAACTTACTATACCACAATAAGTAAACAATTAAAAATGAAGCAATGACAGATAAATTAAATATGTGTTAGATATACGGTGCTCACATTCTCTTAAGCATTGTAAAAGTGTACGATTTTCCTAAAATTTTAACAAGTAATATGTCTTTGTGTGAGCCAAAGTAATCACAGAATTTAAAATCAGTGTCATAAAATATAATAAATACTAGGCACAAATCTATTAAAACTGATAAGTAGGTCATGATGCCAAAGTGGAGACACTAGACGGGCGAGGGAAGTCTCGGCAGCCACAGAGTCACAGGACACGAAACAATCCACGATCAAAGTCCCGGGGCGTCCCGGGACTTCAAGACTTCTCAGAATGAAATTAGAATCGAGTTAATTTTGGGCCTGAATTTTAGAACAAACTTAACATTGTAGTCGAAAAACATGTTCTCTCATACATTCCAACTGCAAATGTAACATGGCCGACAATTACTCGTTAACTTGTAGTGCTTCTTAGCTGTGATAGTTTTCCTTGTAATTTCGTTATATATACTAACGCCGTGAATTTTTATAGACATGATAGTCGTGAATAAAAAGTCATCCCCACTTTACGTGGAGGGTAGGTACCCTAACAATTTTTTTCAAGATTTTATTTTACCATTTTGTTGGCGTGATTAATAATACCCGTGCTAAATTACATCTTGTAGTAGGTACTAAGAGACTCTGAGCTAAGCCGCGGACGTCTGACAGACAGAAGGACATGGCGAAACAATAAGGCTTCCTTGTTGACTACGGAACCTTAAAAAAAGCAATGTGATTGTGATTTTTACCCGACTGCGGCGAAGCCAAAAGGAAGGGTAATGATTTTAGCAGTCCATGTAGTCGCGGGATGTTCGAAAGAGTTACCGTGGCCCCGGCACAGGCAACAGAAGGAACACGGGTGGGTTTTAGTCAGTAAAAGTCTGACACGCCCTCCCGCTCCGCCCAGAGCGGGAGAAGTCATTTGATGATTTCCCATCCACAAAAAAAAAAAGTGTATGTACATATGTTTGTATGTTCCACTGTAGCGCCTAAACTCCTAAACTGATTTTAATGAATGATGTGTCAATAGATTGGTAATAATGGCCCGGGTAACATAGGCTTTATAAATTTTATCAAAATTTTATATGACGGAATTTAAACCTAAGATTATCCTCGAAAAAATTAAACTGAGATAATCATCACGAGTTTGGTATCAAAAGAAAGGTCTTGGCGAGCACATTACAAATAATTATGTATATATATCATACTGCTTAAGTCAGAATCAATGTTTAAAATGCGGTCGTACAGTTCGCGCGGTGCAGTCGTACCAATTATTTACTCTGAAGTAACAAGCGAACATTACGTTAGAGAATTATAACGGTATTATATTTATTATACTTACAATAAATAAAAGGTATAACAAAGTAAATCAAGTATTAATTAATATTAATTAGAAAACATAAATAATAAAAGGGCGGGGGGGGGGGGGTGCTTATAATAAGCTAGTACCTATTTGTCCCTCTCGGTGCCGCAGTTTATACCGCGGCACCGATAGGGACAATAAATTGGGGCAAAGGGTATATATAGACTCTTTTAGAATCCGACGATGTA
The DNA here is from genome assembly GCA_947568875.1 of Fissipunctia ypsillon. Taxonomy (NCBI): domain Eukaryota; kingdom Metazoa; phylum Arthropoda; class Insecta; order Lepidoptera; family Noctuidae; genus Fissipunctia; species Fissipunctia ypsillon. The sequence goes on along the minus strand of OX387643.1, from coordinate 26,564,510 downwards.
GATATTGCACGGCTAGTGCCGTGCCCGATCGGGAAACGTAAAAGTATTAAATAAAAAATAAAGTTAAAAAAACTATAACCCGACTACGTAAAAAAGGGGTCTAAATAAGATGAAACAAGAAAATAATTCAAATAGAAATCCAAAAATGCATGCAAGGTACAAAAATGGTCAATGGTCGCACCCACTGTATAATATATAGATACCATGTCTGTTTAATGGAGCTGTTTCCTGGCACTCACATAATCACAGTAGGTATGTATCTCTCTTGATCTGGCTCCTGACCCTAGACCTATTTCGGCAAAGTAAACTCTACCCGCACAGACCGAGAGCTCAAGCCTGATAGTCTTGGTAATGTTCAGCTAGTGTGTATGCCTAGTATGCTGGCCTTCATTAATACTAAAAAAAAAGGATTTTAGAACAACACTAATGATAAGAAACCGTTATAAACAAAGCTTTATAAAGAGTATGTTACTACAAGCATAATAGTTACACCTCTGCCTAACCCTTCGGGGAAACAAGGCGTGATGTTATGTTTATATTGTGTGTTACAACTTACACATACAATTTAAGCAAAAACAAAAATAAATTGGGCCGATCGCGATAGTTTTATTAGTGAAATTCGCCAATAGTGTTCGCAATTCGCACTTCATACTGACGTGAAACAATAATGGCTCCTGCAAACAGGTGAGACTCGCGATGCGAGACAAAGGCACCGCGTGTCGCGCGACGATCGATGCCTTCGTGTCGCGCGTGATTCGGGTTGCGAGTCGCGCCTGTTTGAAGGAGCCTTAAAGTTACCTACAAGCAAAAAAAGCAAAAATACACTAGTATCACTTGGTTTTAAATATCAGTAATTACTTACATGATTATTTTTATTTTTCATGAGTAGTTTCTTATTACTACACCAATAACCGGTTACAACCTATACAAAATATGTATTATTTTGTAGAAAATAATTTTTAAATATTTGATTTTTTTTTTTTTTTTTTTTATGTAAACAGGAACGAACGTGGCAGCAAACAATATGACGCCTCACTGACCCAGTGACGCCTCAAAATGGGGTTCCGGGTTCCTCCCCTTTCACTCTTGTGTGCCTAAAGGGGAGGAACCTGGAAAGAAAGAGACGAATGTAGAGGGCGGAAAACGTAGTGTCTAACTCAAATTAAATACGACGCATACAACCCCGATCTCTTCAAAGTGAAAGTGAACAGGCTTCTTCTGGGTAAGCTCGCTCCATCGTCGACTTTGTCTCTGTCATCTCTGACCTAGATTATAGTCAAGAGCAAACCTATACCAAATAAAAAAATAAAAAATATTTTTCGAATAACAGTCAATTCAAAGGAGATTGCCACGGAGCAGGTCCCTTTTGTGGTATCGTGTGCCGGATTGGAATAATACCCGAAAATATTATTTCTTTCACCCTGGGAATAAAGTTAAGATTAATTAATAGTTAAACATTACGTCGACATCCTTTTGATTGCTATACAAAAAAAAGTTGCCAGGTATCAAAGAATTAAATAAGTAATGAAAATGACGTCTGTTAATCAATTGAGTAATCGATATCAAAATAAAACGATAATTAAACAACAAAAATACAATTATTTTTAAATATATCCAATAATCTATTGGCAGTTAGTTCTCAACATAAATGTTGAGAACTAACAATGTTGAGTGAGATCTAAATCTAAAGATTTAGATCTCACTCAACATTGTACAACTTCAACGCTACTGTGTTAGCTTTTTGTTTTCACGACTATGAGGTAGAATAATGTTATCCCTGTCCTTTTCATACGTATTATTGTACATCTGAAATGGACAAAGATAGGTGTCGGCCAAATATGACTTTATGTAAGTATTTTTGATGACGAAAACTATTGGTTATACACTGCTCATAGTCGATGCGAGTAAAAGCGATGGAACCTTGACAAGAATTAGGTGGCATAAATACATAATAGGTCTACACTAATAAATAATAGATGTTCACAAAAGCAATAGACACAAACATAATAGCCATATGTATTTAGAAAACGCCTTATTAACAAAGTTGTTTTTATCGATTGACCGGAAAAAAAACTGAAGTCGATTTATCAATAGATTATAAAAATTGATCTGGCAACATTTACTTGCGCATGTTACGGACTGAGACTGCTCTGTAGTTCGTTACGTGCGTGATTGTTTTGTTTCAATCATAGACATATAAATACGTTGAGTTTTGAATTCCGTATTTAATTATTACTCGCTTTTTCTGCTACTACCGAGTTGAGCTAATAAGTTCCTCGAGTGCGTTTTGTTTTGTGAGATATTTGACCCTTATTAGTGCTGTTCTTTAAGTTATTGTTGTTGTTATTAAGGATATTAAGGATGAAAATGTCAATGTCAATTTCGAATTATAACCTAGATTTTTACAACAGAAAAACAATGATATCTCTTGAAACAGAGTGAATAAATGAAAAATGGTTTATGATTATGAAAATACAATGTTTTTACTATTATGTAAAATAAAAATCTTCAGGGCATAACAGTTTTCCACTGGGACCGAGCTTCCCTTACAAAACGGGCAATCTCCTTTTATATAAAAAAATAAAAAAATCTAAAACTGAAACGCTGTTCGTTGATAAACGCATCATTTGAGAATGGCTGGAGCGATTTGGTTAATATTCTTTATTCAATGTTCGCTATAGTCCGAATAAGTTTTTTTACGGAATGAAAAATTTGAAACGTTGCCGGGAAAATTGTAAAATTCGGGAAACTGAAAGTTCATTTTTGATGGGAATTTTTTTATGAATTATTGGGGCTTGACCACGTCTGCCGGGTCAGCTAGTTAATAAATTAATTACTACGCTTGATATTGACGATTTCAGGACATTATAAGTCTTTTCTTCCGGATGTACTCCTACAGCTCACCCGTACCTACCTATCTACTGTGTGAAAGTGAAAACGCACATTGTTATTTGCTTCGTTTCCATCCCGAATAACTTCGAAAATGAAATAGTGGAGTTCTGAATCCAGAGCCAGTTTTATAACAATTACATTTTGTGAACCGGTTTTAACGCGTAATATTTATAACCAATAACGTTCCCACTTTATGAGACGGCAATGATATTTATGTAAAAATATATCACCTTTTTACTGCAAATTGATTTCGTTAAAGGTTTCGCCAATTTATTGATCCGTGGCGCCATGTCGGCTGTTAAGTAATTTTTTTTATTATCTTGCTGACTGGAGCTTTAGTACTTCGCGCTTGTTCATTGCTTGTTGTCGCCGCTGTTATGTCAAATGTTAAAATGCTGACAATTTGCATAACCCAATAACATACATCATATGCTTTCATCGTTGTAATTTAATTTGTTTCGTGTGGCCTTTGTTTTGTACGTGCCTTTTGATGTAGGTACACTCGCTGTAACGCAAAGGATGCGTTAGCTTTCCCATAGACATGAGGCACAATCTACACTAATATTATAAAAAGGTAAAGTTTGTAAGTTTGAATGTAGGAGGTACTTTATCTCTGGAGCTCGAATAAAATATAATAATATAATCGAATAACATAACATAACATCACGCCTTGTATAATCGAATCATAATCCGATTTCGAAAATTATTTCGCTGGCATAAAGCTACACCCGAGCTAAGCTATTGCCCGAGTGCCATCTATTCTTAATATAAAATGAGCTGTGCCCCGCGACTTCGTTTGCGTGGAAATCGTAAGATACACAATATACTAAAATAACAGCCATATTTTATTAAAACTCCCTCGTCACTCGACCCGCCGCAATGGAAATCAAATGGAAAAAATAATTTTTAAAATCCGATTTTTTGCTCACAATTTATTTATTTATTTATTTATTATTAGGCTCTTCAACAATGAGTACACTATTACTATACAATGGGTTTTATTTTTTTGCGCGGAGCTCTAATTATTTTTCGCAAATAAAAGTCCCGTCAAAATCGGTCCAGCCGTTTCGGAGATTAGCAGGAACAAACAGACAGACAGACAGACAGACAGACAAAAATTTTAAAAATTGCTTTTTAATTATAAGTAATATACTTTATAATATACTTTCTTATGCATTTAGTATAAAGTTGTTATTTTGGCATTACAAACATACACTTCAATTCTATTTATTTATATGTATGTGTAAAGATTAAAGCCGTTTTTCGTGTCTGTCTGTGCAATTACATTGTTCTTCTAAACTTCGCAACGGATGTTGATGCAGTTTTCACCATCATTTAGAGAATTTCTTCCCGAAGGTTTATTTGCATAATACATTATCAGATATAGTACAAAAGTCTGGACAATTTGATATATAGCCACATCAGTAGATTGCATCCAGGTGAAATATGGGTGGTTCTTTAGTAGGGTATGTTTTATAGTGGTGAAGTCGTGGGCAGAAGTAAAGAACCAGACGACCGATTTCATTAAAGAGCCGGGATATATATTTTTCATTTTAATTATTCTTTAAACAGATCTTTAAGTCTTTCAATCACAGAAGGGGGCAGCGTGTTTGGTTTTAAATAAACTTTTAATTTTTTTCCCTAGCGGGCTAGCTAGGCGGAAGAAGTGGGCTTTGGGTAGGCAGAACACCTATAACGGTGCTACTGTGATCCCTGATTAAAATTAATTTACGCTGAAAGCAAACAAACCCAGGTGCATTTTCCTAAACGTAGGTTTTTATTACCTAAAAACTTTCGTATAAATTTTCTTTGTCCCCAATTTTTTTACTTCGTGATTCCGAAAACCAGAACCGTGGTTCCCAACTACAGTCATCAGTAAAACCTTAATTGCATGTGCCATACTCTTATGTTAGAAATACGAAAACCATCGTACTAAACCTACTCTATGTTCATCGATAATTACATCATTTGTGGAAATTAATAATGAAAAAAAAATTTAAAATATTTTTTTTCATTTAGTAGTATGTAAGCTTGCGCGGTGGTCCCTTATGAATTTTATTAAGTTTGCTTGGGTAGTTTTTGAGTTAGCTTCAATAATACGTATTTAATTCACTTTGTGTTGATGATGTTATAAAACTTCCTGTCACTATTGTTTACATAACAAGTAGTGGTATACAAATTTGGGTGGGGTTGGTACGACAACTAAAAAGTGAAAAATAACATAACGTAACATCACGCCTGTAATCCGCGAAGAATTAGACAGAGGAACAATAAAAGCCTTTCTACTAAAAACAAAAAACGACTTCCAAAAAAAAAACACTACAAAGTGAAAAATAACCGTAATTTCGGAATTGGTGGCAAAGGACGACAATACAAAACCAAAGCCACCGACTTCCGAAATTTAAGTTATTTTTCACATTGCAGTGTTATTTTGGAAGTCGGACGATTTTTTTTGTAAATAAAATTGTTTATAATTATAATATATTCACCAACCCATGTTGGTAAATCCTAAGATTTGCAAGTAAAACCTAAGAGCTACCAATATTCAAGTTTTTACTGTAACACGTAAATCGCCACCTATTACTTAATATTTTTATTTCTTTGAAAGTTAACGCTACTCAAGTTTGATGTTTACATCTAAAAATAAGTTAGCAGCTAACACTTGAGCCAGATTAAAGTAATAGCATCATGATTGCTGCTGAAAACTTACCTGGTCGCTAATTAGATAGTGATCCGTTACTCAACAATACATTCCGTTTTGACGTATCCACAAATAGCCAGGAATCGACTCAACATACGGCCGAACCCAATAACCTAACTATCACCAGCTTTGTCATCAAAACCTGTCTATCGTTTTAACGTTCCATTAATCTTTAAGAGATTTTGGAATCTTACCGGCCTGACATAAGGATAGATAGAATCATACTGTTCTATGTAGGCAGTCGCCTAATTCACAAACCAGCGGGCTTTAATTAAATGGAGCGACTGCCCCATGTAAAATATTGGTATTCAGCTGCATTCGGTTAGACAGGAAGCCGACCCCAACGTAGTTGGGAAAAGGCTAGGTAGACTGATTGATCTAATTATGAATAAAAAGGGTTTAAAGTGCACTTTCATTGCTTTGGCAATAGCTTGCCGAGACGAATTGGAAATTGTTCAACTAAACAAAGTTCAATTAATAACTACGTGCAGTTGGAAGATAGTTTTAGGAACGTCTGTCTGATTCTCTGTCAATTAGGTAAAGATATTTTATTCGGTTTGAAGGCACGACTGAAATGAACGTTTATTTTCGATTTTGCTTGAAAAACTTAGCGGATCTTAGATCTAACAGTGTTGGATATTAGTGATGTGCACTTGTTAGTGTTTACTTGAGTAAGTATTGTATTATAGTAATTTATTTGTCATTAGAAATTACAATAGGTTAGGTACATTTTGTTAGAAATGTACCTTGTATGTATTTCGGGATAAAAATCCCGAAAGTATTTTTATATTTATGTTATACTAAGAGGAGCTCGTGGCTAAGTAATAACAGCCGCACGGGTCGCTCCATCAGGTTAAGCTACGCTTGCCGGGGTTGGTTCGTGGATGGGTGACCATCTTTACATACCGAGACTCCTCCGTGCCTCGGAAAGCACGTTAAACCGTTGGTTCCGGCTGTCATTCGTGGATCTTTGACAGTCGTTACGGGTCGTCAGAAGCCCGAAAGTCTGACAACCAGTCTTACCAAGAGGTATCGTATTGCCCAGGTACTGGGTTGTGGAGGTCAGATAGGCAGTCGCTCCATGTAAAATACTGGTATTCAGCTGCATCCGGTTAGACTGGAAGCCGACCCCAACATAGTTGGGAAAAGGCTAGGCAGATGATGACTGTAGGTGTATCTAAAAACTTTTAAGTCACGATCATGAAAACCTTAACGGTGAAGGTAAAGTAAGTAAGTACCTGTATATTATTTTTAATGAAGTTTATTTACTTAAACATCAACTTACTGTCAGTTCTACACTTTGTTAATAGTTTGTTTTAAAACAAAAGCTTACCTCACGTACTGACCTACTCATACTTTTAACAAAAGATTTGATCATCAATCTATTTGACAGTTTTGACAGCTGTCATGTTGATCAGTCTTTTGTGGGGTATTTACTGTGCTATTCCTTAATAATGCTTAGCTGATTATTATGAATGACTTGACTTCTAGATACCCGTATTAACAGAAGTACGTGGAAAAGGGAGAGGAAGGCTTTGCCCAGCTGTGGGTCAACAGAAGCTAGATAAATGGATTGGTATGATTGTTGTGATAAAAATTATGTCCATCTCTCTGGAGCCCTAATTTTTTTAACATAAAACGACCAAAGCCAGAAGATTAGTTAAAGACACAAACACATTAGATATATTTAGTAACAAAAGTAAACCACTACTCGACTCATCTCACAATACTCCAGACATGCTGATAAGATCTTCTTCCATTTATCCGCGAACACCGTCACAGTCAAGCTAAATACCTGCATTAGCAAAAGTGTGTCAAAAAAAGAGAGGGAGACTATTGCCCAGCAGCGAGACATACTTGCTCGCTAACGGCCGAACCCAGTAACCTATTATCAGTAAAAGTCAGATCGCTATCGACAGTCGACAGTATAATTCTATCTGTCGTTATGTCAGGCCGGTAAGATTCCATAATCTCTTATAGATTATTGGGACGTTAAAACCATAAATAGATAGGTTTTTATATCTCCAGTATGCCAAAACTGATGCTATATACTTAGCTTATCGAGTTCGGCCATAAATGGATAGATTCTTTTAATACGATACAAAAATAATGTACATCTATCTGTAGCCCTACCAGTTGTAGCTTGGACTCATCCCTGATGCTTGGGGACTAATATTTTTAATAAAAAATATTAAAATTAAAAATAGGAAAATAACTTACCAACTTTAGTCTTCTGGCTATAATAAATGTTAAATAAAAATATTTTATTTCACGTTACCCTACATGGACACTTATGAAACATCAGAATGAAAACCACAAGTCAATTCAATATTAATATTTTGGGGTAGCGTCACCCACCAATCATAAGCAGTGTTTTTAAACACTCACTAAATTACATTTAGTGTTTTATATTTAACACCTAACATACACCTTGTTTCCCCGAAGAGTCAGGCAAAGGTGACATCCACGATCCACATTTCGCCAGAACTACATAACTTTTTGTTTTAGTCCCATGACATAGGGGGCGAATCTGTTACCATCAACCGGGCACAAATCCAGGCTTCAGGCCGCTACTAGCAATTCCAGATAGAAAAACTCAATAACACTTTGCCAGACCCGGGAATCGAATCCAGGATCTCATGCTCAGCAGTAGCGCTTGCGACCACTAGACCAACGAGGCAGTGCTTAATTTAGTATTCCTACATTTCCTACGCACTCAACATAATCACGTAAGGCTTTGTTCTAGTAGTCCGTTCACGTCCGTAGTGCAATGGTGGGGCTTGAACCCACGACCTCTCGACCGCTAGTGTAATGTCGTAGCCAATAGGCTATAAATAGACACAGTGAAGCAGCTTGGATGATGTATAATGTAGGTGTTTTCACTTTTTGAACGGTAAATAGCCGATCTGGATTTTTAGAATAAGATTATGAATCATTTATTTGCAGAAAACAGGAAATGAATAGACGGTTGATGGGCATAAATGATGGAAAGGAATGAATTTAAGTCGTCAGTAGTCATCTGAAAATGTTATCAACATTAGATTATTTAAGGGGGTATCCATTTGTTTGACCATGATTGTGAACAAGTCCGAAATAGCGAAAAAAAATTTGTTTAATGTGACTATTGTGAATTGAGATCTTAGTTCATTTGAGTTGATTATCAGATGCTCTAGCTACCTCAGTTTTAATGTTCTGCCAAGAATACACAGACAATAAGGGGGAATAAAAATAAACTAGATTTTCATTATTCACAACTCGTGTATTACTAAAACTTAAAACAAAACAAACTTGTACTTTACATCGGCCGAGACTCGTTTAAGATTGAACTAACATTACTGTCGATAGATATATAGAAGATAGATAGAATACTCTTTAATATGTACTTACACCGTAAATATTACAGATTTTATCTGTAATATTTATGTAGAAATTTTACAAGGGGTGACACAATGGGCGGTCTTATCGCCAAGATTGAAGAAGATAAATTGATTCACTGTGTATTTTTGTGTTCAAAAAGACATCTAATGTTAGTTCAAGTTACACTTTCTCGCTGATAAAAATTGCATAATTTTTTAAGTACATTTGAATTTTCAATTTGGTAATATGTAACAATTCAGAGCAATATTATTAACAATTTAAATCAGCAAAAAAGTCAGTCGAATAAAAAAAATCATTCTTTCAACAGACATAACATAACAAATAACATAAAGCCTCTTTTACCACTTTTAAAAGAATATAAACGAGCAAAAAGTTTCTAGTAAAAGTGTACGTTATTTTAGATAATACAGTTTATATTCGAGAGTGTAAAACTTAGATGTATACATGAGTGAATCGGCCATGGGATCAAGCCCATTGTCGGTCCACAAACAATAGACTCCGAGGAGGAAGTGAACTGCGTTAAAATGTATGAAACTATTACGTAAAAATCACTTCCAAAGGCGCACGCAAAACTAAATACATTTCGCATTCGCAATTTTGGAAAAGAAAACATTTTTGGACACTCGCTTGAGGAAAGTATTCACCTTCGCGTACGCCTGACACTTACTGTCATAAAAATATTTACAAAAATTGGTACATGACGGTAACAAATAGTTAACAAATGACTAAAAAATATGTACAAAGACGGTGTTTTTACCTAAGCTTAGTCCCATCCGTGGTGTTCTTCGTGGTGTTCGTGGTGGATGGGTACCCAGACTTTCTGCCAAACTGGTTTCCATACCTTCTTCCATGCTGGCACTTCGATCGACTTCCAGTCAGGTACCTGGATCTGCTTCCATTTCTCTACCCAAATCTTCTTCTGAACTGGTACCCAAACTTCTTTCTTAACGGTCTTCCAGATTTGAACCTTCTCGTCTACCCACTCTTGTTTCTTCTCGGTGACCCACGCTTGTTTCTTCTCTGTCCTCCAGATCTGCTTCCACTCTTCTTTCCATTCGAGCTTCTTTTCGGTCACCCACACTTGTTTGTGCTCGGTCTTCCAGATTTTCTTCCATACTGGCTTCCAAATCATCTTCTTCCTCCAAAGGTCGTGGCTGGTGTACTCCCAACCGTGGTCATCCTTGCCGAGGAACTTCTCTCCGGGTACGCCTTCCTTCACCCACTCTGGGACGTGAATTTGTTTCCATGCTGGTACCTGTACTTCCTTGGTATGTGGGACTTGGATTTCTTTCCAAACTGGTTTCCATACTTTTTTCCAGTCCGGAACCTGAACTTCCTTCCAGATTGGCACCTGCACTTCTTTCCAGATTGGTTTCTGAACTACTTTCCATGCAGGTACTTGTTCTTCTTTCCACTGTTGTACTTTCTCAGTTTTCCATGCTGGTACTTTTTCTTTTTTCCATTCAGTTTTCCAGACCAGTTTCTTTTCTGTTTTCCAGATTTGTTTCCACTCCTCCTTCCATACGAGTTTCTTCTTCCACACTCCCTCCGGTGGTGGAGAGTGCCAGCCTCCAGGGGAGCGTTTATCTCGAGATAACTCTGTGTCCTTAGCCGTCTCCTGGATAGGCACGGCTAGTGACGCGGCACAAGCCAACACCACCCATATCTGCAACAAACAAACTAGTTTTAATTTCCACAATGAAGTTTCACTTTCCAACAATTAAGATTTAAGCCTCGTATTAAACGGTCAATGTTTTTTACTAGTTTCACTGTTTCGGAATTAATTTGCAGTCTTTATTGTGTTGCACGTGTTATGTAAGGTCTAAATGTAAAGGCTTATTATGCATTCATTAATTATAATTTACGTCAGGCAATAGAATACAATATTTGATGCAAATCTTCATATTATGAAAATTGTTGTGCACACAAAGAATAATATTTATGAATTAAAATGATAAAGTTCATATGTTAATGTTGTTTTTTTGCATGTTATTGGTAACTTTATAAATCAGTATTGAGCTTTCATAAGTTGTAGTTGCGGCGCGGGCACGTCGAACATGAATGATGGCTGTTACGTATAAACGCAGAGATTATTTAACGAGGCTCGGGTCAATTATTCGGATTATTGCAATTATTATCAGATCACATAACTTTTGAATAAATATTTATTTAAGTATGAATGTGTGGTCCTATTTTAAAGATTGCAGATCGATCACTGAAATATTTTTGTTTTGATTTATTTTCACGATCGATACTTTTTATCGGGTTGGAACGAGACCAATTATGTATATAACGACATTAAATCTGATTTAAAATCAACAAATTTAACAAAAATAAAGTCGTGAATTTTTATTTTTATAAATACGAAAGTAATTGAACACTTTTATCAATATATCGAAAAAAGAACACTTGTTATATTTGTAAAATGAACACGATATAAAGTCACTGTCACACACTGCACCCACCGTAATAGTCAGCGTCCTCATTTTGGTATGATGTCCGCCGCGACTGACGATGCTGCGCTTGCGCTGGTTTTTATTAACGGGCCCCTCTCCTGCTCCTGCGACCGTGACTCGAGTGATGCGATGCTAAGTGTCGCAGGGGAGGGTTGAGCATCTAACGCAGGTCGGTATGTGCCGATTATTATTGTTTTGGTTTTCTTATCATGCGAATAACTGCTCTCGCGATTTGATTTTTTTTTTATGTTGGCTTTGCAAAGTGCGATTTTTTACTGAATTTAGATGTTGGTTCAGATTGACTTACTTGTTTTAAGAGTAAGGTGTTCTTTGAGGAAGACTTAGAAAATGTGATGTTTTTCTTACAACAGTTTCATCAAAACCGTCACAAGCATTTCTTACAGAATTTAAATACGGAGTACTTACCTAATTTTAATGTTAATTTATTTCTTTTCATGTGACAAAGTACACAAAATCATAATAATAACAACAAATAGGTGTTTGAAAAATGTAAAAAAGTACGCGACAGGGTGAAACAAAGTACTGTTAGTCAAAATACAAGCCAAGGACGTTGATTTGTCGTACAATTCATTCTTATCTTCACTTACCTCATCGGGTAATCAACTAACCAGTTGTGCATTACAATCCCAGGTTTCCGGTATTTAAATTATTCTACGCTCTTCTGAATCTCATTTGATTTATTCTGTAAAATCTCACCGTGAAAACTTATGTGAAGTGAACTTGAAGTGAGCTGTCAGTAGTTTCAATCCCTGGCGTCAGATGGAATGACAGCTCACTTCACCTACGTACTCACGGTGAGATTTTTACAGAATAATAGACAGGCAGACTACAGTTGGTTTAATTATGACATAAACTTAGATATTACTTAGTTATACTATTGCTGTGAAGTGTTTCATGTGTTTGTGCAAAAGTGTTTATCTCGTTAGTCGCTCTGTGGTTGATATCGATCTTTTTAAGTAAATTAAAAAAAGATTCTTTGCAACCATTTCTTTGACGATAGTCTCAACTTTTGTTACCCATAAACTCATAATTATTTGTTTCTCATAATTGTTTGTTTGTCTATTTGTGAAACTTGTAATTGGCCATGTTCGGGTTATTAATAAACGCACTATTGTACCTATTATGTAGCTGTAAGTTTTCCAAAAATTATAAAATAATTAAACGTAATAGATAACTGAGTAAAATAAGTAAGTTTACTTAAAATAAGTCACAATAAGTGTTGAAACATCTAAGTTATTTAGAATGGAACACGTTTATTGATGATTTCATCTACCAGGTATGTGTAGAAAGTCAGCTAATAGTGCATCTTAATTTCTATACCTATTATTCAATTTTATGAAACAAATAAGCTTAAATGAATCAGCCTAGCCTTTTCTTAACTAGGTTAGGGTCGGTTTACAACCGTGTAGATGGTGGTTTACGACCAAACATTAAAACAGCTCTGCCGGTCGGTCACCTCTGTCGGGGACGCGGTTGGCGACCGTGTAGTAGGCGCTTAAGTGCTGAGCCTATTTTGCTATTACTGTTTACATTGTGTTACGAAAAATGTAGTGGAAAGTGTCTTTCAACGGACTATGGTGTTTATATTCTTCATTTTACCTCACTGTCCCATACAGAGAGAAGTTGGTTGAAGGGTTGGTTGTGGATACAACCAACCTTCCATGTTGTATTAAAAGGTGTGTTAGTAGTGCCAGCAACCTACAAGTAAAATTACTCACGATAAGTTTAGTGGTCATATAAAAGGCCTATAATGTTCCCACTGCTGGGACACAGGCCTCCTCTCTGTTAGAGAAGTGGGCGTTAATCCACCACACGGGCCCAGTGCGGGTTGGTAGATGTCACAGTCATGTTTTCGAATTTTTGGTTTTAGGACATGCCGGTTTCCTCTCGATATTTTCCTTTGAGAGCAGCTTTCTTTTAAGAGCAGTGATTATGAATTAAATTACACAAAGTAATGCGCCTGCCTGGGTTCAAACCAACGATCTTACAACTCGTAAGTTGGGGCCGTTACCACTGGGCCACCGCTGCTCTCTGAGCACCGCTGCTGCCGCTGCAAAGTTGTTAATATTCATGGGTAATTAACTTTCACCCCCTGACGAATGCCAATGATTTCTGTTTTAACCTGTAGAAGTTGGTACATTATCTGTAGATAAGTAAAGTACACACACAAGGAGTCAGTAGCCAGCTAACCAATCTAACTGCATTGTGTTGAGATCAAAGATCATTGTTATAAGCTGTGATGCAGGTACAGGCACGAGGTACCTTCCAGTTACGCAAAATTAAAAAGCATTTTTCTCGTGAAATTAAAATTATAATTTTGAGAAATCACTTCCTTTTTAATAGAACTAGCTGTGCCCCGCGACTTCGCGTGAAAGTCGTAAGATACAGGTATAATTACAGCCACATTTTAATAAAACTCCCTCGTCCCCCGACCCGCCGCGCCACGTTGTATCGCCCGCCCGCGCTATTACTTCGTTTTCGCTTAGCGTTCTTTTTGATTTTTTTTTTCGTTTTGCTCAGCTCCTAAGGGTCGTAGCGTGATGTTAGTAACCTATAACCATCCTCGTGAATTGGGCTACCAAATACAAAAATATTTTTTCAAATCCGTCCGGTAATTCCAGAGATTAGCGTTTTAAACTTTTTGCGCGAAAACCAAATTATTTTTCTAAAATAAAAGTAGCCTAAGTTACTACTTGAAACATCAGATATCTGCCAGTGAAAGTCCCGTCTAAATCGGCTCTTCCGTTTCGGAGTTTAGCCGGAACTAACAGACAGACAAAAATTAAAAAAAATGTTTTTTTGTTGTATACCGTATATACTTTACGGTATTTAGTAAAAAGCTGTTATTTCGACATTACAAACAGACACTTTAATTTTATTTATTTGTATAGAAGACATCGCAGACTTTTCTAAGACTTTTTATGCAACTTTTCTGTAGAAAGTATGTTATTTTTTAACCCGAATAAATATTTGTATAGATATATGTAGATAGTTTCGATAATACTATCTTCGTAAAACCATTAAATAACTATCTATCAATACTTTAGGACCAAATCACTTTTGAATCTTGCGTAAGTGTAAAGTATTTATGCTCGTAACTGTACCTATGCATGCTAGATAATGCAGTGACCGATGTGTGTTGATCTGTTTACTTGATTTTATTATAATAATCGTTGTTAGTTATGGAACGTCTTTGATGTATTTTTATGCGAAGATTTGTTGAACCGGTTCACAGGCTCATGAGCCACTAAATAATGTGAATGAACCCCTATTTGTGGAGATTGTCGTTTCCCCGGCCGACTTGAGTTCGGCTTAGAGATGGTACAATTGGTAAAATTGTTAGGTGGTTTACACAACAACATTGTCATTACAATTCAAGTAAAGCATAATAAAAACAGAAAAACACACTGATAAAGCTGTGTTCTGTGTGTTCAGACACTAGTATTATTTTAAATTCCTACTTTAATTAAATGAATTGCTTACATATATACCTACAACTATTACTCTATTCACTATTTATTTATCTAGTTAGTTAGTTAGTCATTTAATTTAGTACCTAGTGTAAATAGTTAGTTTTGTAATAAAATGCGTATCAATAAAAAAAACGGCCAAGTGCGTGTCGGACCACGCACAATGAACGGTTTCATAGTTGGGATGAATTTATCTCAAAAACAAACAACATTGTAGTTGAAAAACATGTTCGCCCATACATCGACATACATCACGGTCAATTCTCCAACTGCAAATGTAATGTAAAATAATTTTCTTCTCATTTACAAATTACCACAGAACGTAAAATTAAACTGCACACATAAATCGTATTATTACGTACATGAGTAAGAATCAAGTCAACAAAAGTTTCGCAGCATGGCTTGTAAATCTAATGAATTTTTTAATTAAAATTAAAATCACGTGAGCGTAATGAAAGCTTGTCCAGCAATGGCCAGTCTGACGGTCACTATATTAGTTTTAACCGCGGAACAATACTCGACAGTCAGTTTCACTTTAACACAACAGACAGTTTTACTTTAATAAATTAAATTTAGCTAATATGTGTACCTACATAAGGCTTTTAGCAAAAGCTATTTGCATGATTTGCGATTGAAACCGCACGAATTACATTCATGATTGTACTAGTTATTTAATTTTGTCGTTATTAACGTGGATTGAGACCACAATAATCTATTACAAGCCAAATTAACATGCATATTTTGAACTACTACGAACGATTTCGAAAATGAAGTAGGTACCTAGGCCAATTGTTCGACGAATAGACGAAACTGTTGTACGCGTAAGATTGATCAGACGCCGAAAATCAAGTCACGCAAAACCATATTCTATTAAATGTTAGTAATAACAAACCGATTTACCCATTGTATAACATTATGGGACAATTAAATTATTCCATTCATTTCACCATTCACACTATTGTCCAAGGCGACTGTTACTCAAAAATGAATAATTCAAGCCAAGTGTGCGGCTTCTCTTATGTTCTAAATAGTCTCATTACAAAACTATATACTTTGATTGGAATGCTTGGCAATTCGTCCGTGTGAACTTGGCCTACTTTTTGCACGTGGTCAAAAGTGGCGGTCGGAAATTTGAATAAGGATGCGTTTTTTTCGATGTGGTCTATACCTAAACCAGGATAATCTACGAGGATTTAGTCATCTTTTCAAATTCATTTATCTATATAATAAAAATGAAATGCTGTTCGTTGGTAAGCGCATAACTTCAACATGGCTGGACCGATTGAGTCATCTAGTTTCAAAACCCCCTAAAACGATTTTATCCTAAAATCAACCTTATATTATTATAAGACAACGTTTTATTAGTACTTCAAGTTTGGTCATTCAGTTAGTGTTAAATTCCTCTAAAGCGCCAACAAAAATAGAATGATGTACAAAAATGATTATTGTCTATAATATTTATCGACGACGAGAAGTTTTTACTAGTTGGTGAAAAATAAACAAAACTTATTTTAGTGGCTGTACTGTTTGGGCCCAGTAGGTGGCCACATTTGTAGCGGCTTCAGAGGCGTTGTTCAGTTGTTTTGTTTAAAGTGTTCGTAATAGTGCGAATCAGGGTTTTACGGAAAGAAAAATATGAAAAGTTGCCGGGAAAATTGGAAAATTTTGGACAACTGAAAGTGCATTTTCTATGGGAATTTTGTATGAATTATTGAAATTAGGATAGGACAACGTCTGTCGGGTCAGGAAGTTTAACATAGAATACAAGTAACATGGCAATTCTAACAGATAATTTAGTCAGATTAATCAGCGGCCTAAACTATAATAGGCACAGCCTTTATCTTGGTGACCCAAACGTCACTACACGAAGTTAATAATTAAATGTGTTCTGCTAATGCGAGATAGCTAGTTCATAACATAAATCAACAAAATGTGACTAAAAAAATACTAATTAATTTTAATTAATAATCCATTTGGATTAAACATACAAAAACAGTTGCAGTTGCCTAAAGCAAAGTTGATAAATTTTCCATGGATCAATTTTGAGGTATACCCTCCCGGATAAAACAAGAATCGTTAAAATCGAACTACTGTGCAAAAAGTTGTGCGTGGTCATACATTAAAAACAATATATATACGCGTCGACTTCAGAACCTCTTCCTTTTTAACCGACTTCAATAAAAGGAGGAGGTTCTTAGAACGTTGGAATCTGTTTTGTTAATTCTTTTATCGTAGGTTAAAACTCGCACGCGTTAAAACACTTGCATGTAAAATTCTTGAGTGGCAATAATTGAACGTGCTTTATGGCATGTGATTATTGCTCTTGAACGTTCCAGAAACTTGCACCGTGTAAATAGGGCTTAATTCTAGGTGTCAGTTCGCTCCTTGTGACTTGCTGTAAGTTCAGGGCTGTAATGATATATATTTTACTACTAGGGGTCTACTGAAAAGTAAAGGGAAGGGTGGGTTGCTAATCTCTTCGGACGAGGCTATCACATTACATACTTATGATCAATAGAACTTCACCTACAGGCAAGTTCAAGTCGTGATGAAAAGATTTGTCAGTATGTGTTTTCGTAGCAGGGTCGAATGGCTTTGTGTCGGACGTTGGTAGATGTACTTAAATGTCGTCACTAGTGTTTTTCTTCCAATTTATTCTGGTAGCGTACTCTCATTCATGAATGTTGCTGTTACTCATAATGGGTGATGTCATTTGACGATAAAAGTTGGTTGATACCTTTGAGTTAATTTATTGCTCATAGGAATTAGGTAGGTTGTACGTCTATTTAATTAATACAGAAGCTGACATACTCTAAGTTACTATAAAAAAATGTTCTTTGCCCAATGGTAAATTCTTTACATTCAATTTATAATCATATATTTAAAATGCCAATTTATGTGACAGCTTACATCATAAACAAAAGCATTATTGTCGTGTCAAACTCTAGTAATACCAATTAATTTTCAAAATTTAAGCAGTTCCCGGCAAAATGGCGCAGCAATCTCTCTCTGAAGTCCTCATTTCAATGCACATATGACACAGTTGCAATTGTGTTGCATCAACAATTACGCCAGCTACCTCCCCTAGGCTCCGGCTAGTCGCTTGGCAACACCCCGGTTCACCTACCTGTTTGTAAAAGGAATTTATTGATCCTCAGTACTTCGAGCGCACTGAGCATTTGTAGAATGTTGTGAATTATTCGATATGTTGTGACGATATCTCAGGAACGCTACAATTGAAATATTTCGCTGGAGAGTGACCAAAGATCTTATTCTCCCCTGCACGTGACGGGCTTCGGAGTCCGGAGCTCGAATAGGCAAGATTCGACATGGCAGACTCGATATTATTATACTGATTATAGGGACACAGATACATGTACATATGGACTGTTCCTAGTGTCTGATGAAAGTGCAAACAAAGAGTTTGTTCGGGTTAAATCTTTACGCAATCACTCACTCATAAGGGAATTAGTAACAACACATTCATCAGTATTTTGAAGGTTTTAACTTTATATCTCACATCGAAATGACATAAAATTTGAAATTCGGGCTTTAGTAATCAAATTAGCACTCAATTTGTAAGTGGCACTACAAATTAGCACCCACATGTACGTTTTCTGATTCATTTGTTTACATTTTCATTAGATAGTTTTGGAACAGACTCTGGATACGGCATAAACATCTGCGGTGCTTCCAAGAATGGAACCTAATCCCAACCAATCTAGTGGCATTTCTCAAATACTTCCGCAACGGATATAAGTTCCTTCGAGAGAGGAAACCATGACCGACCCTATATTGAGTCGTGTGGGGTAAGGGGACGGATCAGCTCTAAACCATTAAGGTTCAATGTAAACTAGAGCAGACACCGTGAAAAAAATTTTCTTCACAGTGTCTGCTCGACACTGTGAACAAAATTTTTGCGCAAAATGTTGTTGTCTGGGACAGCAAACGTCCATACACCGCGGTTGTCACACACAAATATTTTGTTTGGGACAACAAAATGTTGCGTAAAAATTTTGTTTGCGGTGTCTGCTCTAGTCTACATTGAACCTCAATGCTCTACACTTAGTAACAATCGATGTGTGAATTAGTAGTGATAAATTGTTTGCTAACGACCGAACCCAATAACCTGTCTATCACCAGTTTTGGCATACCTACTGGGGATAGAAAAACCTATCTATCTAAGGTTTTAACGTCCCATAAGAGACTATGGATTCTTACCGGCCTGACATAAGGACAGATAGAATTATACTGTCTACCATCAATAGCGATCTGTCTTTTACTGAAAATAGGTTATTGGGTTCGGCCATAATACTGGCAGCTTGAGTTATGGTGAAATGAAATGTAATAGTGTCACATTTTTTTCATTTTCTGCGGTGTCACCCTAAATACGGGATCAACACAAAACTGCAAATTCGCATAGCACGCAAAACCATGCCTTTTGCCAAACATAACTCACACCAGAGCTCGCAGATTTTTGCGATGCGATGCGAATTCGCAGTTTTGTGTGGGAGCCCTTAAGCTGATTATATCACTACCTACTCTAGCTCATCACCACGCCCAGCCTCCCGTGCAGGTACCGCTTCACTTTCAACTGATTCTCGCCATTCGTGGTTCACCACGAATGGCGAGATGGTTCACCAACAGTTGACATTAGTGACAGCGACCTTCCTTGCTGACGTGCATGAGATAGTGTTTACATATTTCAATAAATATACTACATGTGGTATTATCTCTACGATACCACATCTATTAGCTTAGTTACTTACGTGGCATGGAAGGAGCTGGTGTTGTCCTGTAGTTTTATTTTCCTCCAGTGAGAATATCATACCAAAATCCATGTTTCCAGGTCATGAATCTGCATAGTGTTCGGGAGTGATATGAAGATTCGAATGACGTTATTGCGACGCACCTTATTTCGAAAAACTTTTCGAGTAGTACGCCAGTTCGAAAACACATTGATTCGAAAACCACTATATTGAATGACGTTGTCCCGATCACGCTGATTCGAAAAACTGTTTGAATGGTACGCTAGTACGAAAGTCTTGGTATCGAACTCCACTGTTGCGAATAGCATTTTCTAATCTGAATTTGTCTGGGGATCGAACTCGCGACCCTGATAAAGCCTTATCTTTGTATTGGGTTTGGGAAACAAGAGCAATGAGAAGTATTATTTTAAGTTAACTATTCAATTACCTTAAGTATAGTAATCAACAAATCAAAATTATAGGTGGCATTACCAAAAGTAACAACACTGTCATATTGATGACAAAATGGTAGATTCAACTCAATATACATTTTCATTCATTTTATTTTTTATTGCTGTCTGTGTGTCTGTTTTTTGCTGTCTGTCTGTGGGGGTATTAGCCAAAATTCTCTCAATTTTGTGGGTGGTTGTATTCTGTTCGTCAATCAGCTTTTGAATATAGCCATACAACCCAAGTTTTCGATTGTGTCGTGATGAAAAAGGAGGACACAGTTTTTTTGAAAAATCTTATTCCTTTGATCTATAAACTTAAAAATTGGCCCGAATACTTATTAATCCAAATAAATTTTAAATATCGTAAACATTACTTTTCGAAAAAAAGCCTTTCAAAGGAGGTGGAGGGTTCTGTAGTTTCAGCCTACCCCCATGGAAAGAAGGCGTGAGTTTGTGTGTGTATGTACGAAGTATATACATCTATAAATAGACATACGCTTATAAACACATAAACATAGAACAGTGAAACATAGAACTATAGAAAAGTGTCGTGACGGTCTAAATGTTACACTTTTTTCGGTCTGGCTCTCATTCGCCAAGTGTGCAGAGTATAACTTGCAATAAGGAACATTCTTCCAAAAATACAATCTTCTGAGCGTTGAATCAAGAGACATGGTATATGATTATTATCTAACTTACTTTTTTATTAAGATGCCTATATTCGCATTACGACACGCGCAATTCGCCGCTGAGTCCGAAACATCAGCGTGTCGTATCGATAATGGCCGTGAAGACAAACATGTATCAATACAAGTACCTACCGCTATATTCACGTAATCAAACAACACAAACATGTAAAACAATGGGATGCTCAGCTATCTAAGAGAAATCCAGTAATTACGTTAATTTTGACGGGAGGTCGTGAACACTAGTGGGGCCGGTTCCTATTAACGAAAACGAAGCGTTTTTCTTAGACGTGAATCTATATAATTATAATGAATTAGGTACATACTAATTCCATGATGTGTATATAATTTAACATTTGCAACATCTAACCTAGTGGCACAGACCGAACAAAATGTTGGTGAGAAAAGCAACGATATTTTTTGCAGTCGACTTTAATCTGATGCAATTTATGAACCAGAGGATTTTACGCCAGCGTTTCTTAACGCGGCACCCTACGTGAGCGATCTAGAAGCGAACGAGAAGCGGCGCGGCGCGGCGCGAAAACAACAAACAGTCGATACCTATTGAAGTATCGTACGTGAGCAAGCGCACGTGCGGTGCGGTACGGCGCGGCGCGAAGCGAAGCGAACGGGATGCGGCGACGTCACGCGGCGGGCGGTTCGCGCGCTCGTAGTACAAAGCTGCCGCTTCGCAGCGCATCGCATTGAATTCGCGTGTCACCGCATCGAATCACATCGCAATCGCGTTCGCTTTGAACCGCCTACGTAAGACTAATACGTGTGTCTTTAGGCACATACCTACTAAGTGACGTCCCAGACTCAACTAGACTCGAGGATAGATTAAAATATATTAAATACATACATAAAGTCACGCCTACTTTCTATAGGGGTAGGCAGAAACTACAGAACGCGACCTGTTACGATCCTTACATATACAGGGTGTAATAAGGGACAGCCCTCCGCAAACTAACAGGGTGCATTCAGCTCCTTATTTTGAATTATATTCCACCGGAAAATTTCTTCGGAGAATTTTCATTTTTTTACCGTTTTTTCAGTTACTGTTTCTTTATTTCAATTTAAAAATACATTGTCTGTACGCAGCGCTCCATTTATGTAAATAAAACAGCTAAAATAAAAAATCTGCAATAAATGTTTAAATACTCTGCGGCCGAAGGCTCGCTGCGCTGCCGTTCGCTACGCACGTTTTGCCACGGTAACGATACATTGCGTGTGAGGTAATAAAACAAATTAGGTTTATTGGATTCCCATAACGTTCCGGAAATAATTTCATGTTCCGGTCATCTTAGTATGAATTCACTCCTTCAGTCTGCGGAGGGCTGTCCCTTACACCCTGTATATTACTTTTGCTTGGTTTACGTTCATAGGTACATTTGCGGGGCAATTACGTTACACATAGTAGGAATCGGTTTCATTTTGTCAGTTCAACAACATTCATTGCGTTATTTACGTTGCTGAGCAGACAAATTTTTCGAACATATGAAGCAATGGATTAACAATTTGCTTCAAAATCATTCAGATTGTGATTGATAATGTATTATGCAATTAGGGTGCTGGTCATACACGCACACCGGTTGAGAGAACTACGTACATGACAGATAACATAAAAAATAAGAAAAAAAAAGAATCATAGAAAAAAATTGGTATTATTTCTTTGATAATTCGAATTGACTCAGCAATGATATACGAGTACTTACATATCCGCTTTTTATTCGAAACATCACGTGCAGTTCATGAGTACTAGACTAGCACCCTTTTAGTGGTACTGAATCCAATACATTTTTCACAGTAAGATTGACCACGTCATTCCATTGTGTATGTGGAGTATGGATCAACCCATTAGTGGTTTTACATAAAACACAGACACGGAGTAGGAAAGCATGGAGTTCTTAGTAAAATGTATATTTTTGCATCGCCTGCAGACTTAAGCGTTCGGCAGGAGAGATGCGGAGACAGCGGAAATGTGGATATATGTAGCGGCGTAGTTCTTGATCAGAAGATTAAAAATTGAATGGAGTGTTAACACTAATACTCCATTTACTCATGGGCGTAGAGAATCAGCAAGCCAAGGTTGACTGTCCTGCAGTATTGGTCATCACTCACTTATGCTTGCGCGTGGAGTGCCACTAAAAGCCGATGCGTCTCAGTCAAACTCTAAACTAAAAGCAAAACATAACTAGCTCTTGTTTGTAAAAAAATTCCATCGGATGTGCGCCACTTTGTCATTATGGATATATTAGGGTGACTGATATTTAGTGACCGATACTTAAAAACATGATTGTACTCATGATAAAAAACAGCTCTTACTATGGGACCAAACCTGAAATCTCAGAAAAAAAAACCGGCTGCTCCCTACATTTTGACGAATTATGCAAACATAAATGTAGGGAGCAGCCGATTTTTATTTCATGATTTCAGGTTTGGTCCTATACTTAAACACATGATAATTACCTATCACTCTATATATTTACACTCGAATTTCCCTGCCGTAGTCGAGAAAATTCATTAGCCTTCAAAGTTTTCGAAAGTACTATTTACTTAGAAGTATCTTTAGAACATGGCTTGTGTCACGGAGACAACTTTTCCCGTATTCATTTTATACGTCAAAGGTGATTCAAAGAGCAATAATGCACTTTGAAAGCTAAACGGGGACAGGATATTACATTTCAGCAAAATAGAGAATCTCCTGGAACTTTGAAACTTTGTTTCTTTGGAACTTTGTTTGAAGAACTTTGTCTATGTTTTGCTGAAAGATACAGCCCTGTCGGAAATTAAAATCTTTGTACAGAGGATCACAGGTAAAGCCTTTGACATTATTTCCCAGAATATAATTTCAGAGCTAGGTGCAGATTTTCACGACGACAATATGGCCGGCAAAAATGGAGGACGTCGTTTTTTATTTTCAAAAAAATTAACATGTCATGTACGATCACCTTACGAAAACATTGACCACTTTTGGAGTCTATCATAATTTGTCAACGTGACATTTTTGACGTTGATAATTTTCATCGTGTACAACTGTATGCATGATTATCATCAACTAGTAGATATTTCTTGTCCCCCTGCCCACCCGCGCTATTACTTCGTTTTCGCTTAGCGTTCTTTCTGACTTTTATTCATTTTGCTCGGCTCCTATGGGTCATGGCGTGATGTTAAATAGCCTATAACCTTTCTCAAGAATTGGGTTATGAAATCCAAAAAGAATTTTTCAAATCCGACTGGCAGTTCCAGAGATTACCCCCTACATACAAACTTGCGAACAAGTTTTACCTCTTTATAATATAAGCTTTAGATGTAAGCATGGTTAGCATGGGCTAACCATGCTAAAAAAGCAAAAAAAATCTGTCAACAAAAAATGGTCTTTATTTTCAACTCTCGGCGTCGAACTGAGCATTGAGAACCCCCGCATCGAAAAAGTGCAT
This sequence comes from Fissipunctia ypsillon, assembly GCA_947568875.1. Taxonomy (NCBI): domain Eukaryota; kingdom Metazoa; phylum Arthropoda; class Insecta; order Lepidoptera; family Noctuidae; genus Fissipunctia; species Fissipunctia ypsillon. Next base: position 26,540,266 of record OX387643.1, on the reverse strand, counting down.
AGTTGGATTTTCAACTCACGCCGCTAAACCGACCGTTGAAAATCCAGTTCGCAGCAAAAAAAGTGTCGTTTTAAAATAACACTATAAAGTGAAAAAAAAACTGTAATTTAATTTCGGATGTCGGTGTCTTTGCTTTTGTATTTTGGTTTTTGCCACCGTCTTTCGAAATTAAAGTAATTTTTTACTTTGTCGCGTTTTTGTGCAGCAACCCAGAAAGAGGTGGCGAGACGACGTACCGCAAGGGTTGGATCGAGGTGGCCCTGGAAAAGGATGCTTGGAAGGATTTGGGGGAGGCCTTTGCTCAGCAGTGGGACAGTGTAGGCTAAAATAAAAAAAAAAACATATGTACAGACGAACATAGAATCTTCTCCTTTTTTGAAGTTGATTTAAAAGAGCGCCATGCGAACGTACGCTAAATGCTTTCATATGTCAACCGTACGCCGCCTTCGATCGTCGCATTTCTTTATTTCTCGATTTAAGTGTGAGTGCAAGCAGTACCTACGCATGTATTAATAGAAGAGCGTCGGTAAGCTAGGTGAAAGTTCACTCATAGTAAAACACCTTCCTGCATGTTAGTTATCTGTTACGCAGCTATCTCGGAAACTATATCTAAATATAAATATTTTATGCATCGAACGGCCATCAAAGGAAACAAAACATATCTGTGTGTTTATGCCAGAGAACAAATAACAAACTCGCATATATTTCTCAGGTATGAAACGTCCGGGAAATTAATTGCTAAGCAAATTGACTACCAACTCAAATTGAACGTTTATCTTGACAGTCGTGTGAAATGGCTATAACACGGATAATTGTCAGAGGGTGTCGGCGCAGCACATATGTGTGTGATTGACAGCGGGGAAGGCGCGGGGTGTCGGGGTACCGAACTCGGTACGAGACGGCCGCTGCGCGCCCTCCAGACCACTCAGCTCACAGACGCGCTTCACTACGGGCATTTCTTTGTACCATTTTCCGTTGTTATGTTAATTGTGGTATTTATTACATCTATTTTAATACAGTCCACTTCTTTAATTATAAATTCCGATTGAGCCCATTCAGTGGTCCTTCGAGCCGGATCGCTGGAAGAGAATCCAGCACATAGGCAGCATTTCTGGCGACGGTTTCATAACGAATACACTTCTCTGCTGCAGACCAAATTCAAGTGGTTTCATTCCAGAGGTGAAGTGAAGCCGGGGTGCTTAGTCCTGATAAAGGACAAAACAACGCCACCTCTGCTCTGGTCCCTGGGCCGGGTCACGAAGACCTATCCCAGCGTAGACGGGGTCACAAGAGTGGCCGAACTGAAGACGAAGCGAGGCACTATTCGTCGTGCCTTCAACTGTATCTGCCCCCTTCCAGTCTAAAATTGAAGTCTTGCTTTCAACCCAGGGAAAATGTCTTTTTCTGTTTGGTTCGAGATGAAAGATTGCAATATACGGGTGTGTATGTGTGTGTGAAATGCCTAAATAGAAGAAGGTCTCAAGTGCGACAAGTAACGATGCGATAGTTTTGTAATGCTGGCGTTGGAGTTCTGAGCGCTACTGTACATTGTTTTAATTACCGGGCACAAACACATTGTCATAGTAGGTACGTGTCAGTGATTCGTATCAGCGACAAGTTAGCACACAGCCATGTTGACGTGATACGCATCGTGTGTAGGGCTGCTGCAGCTACTAACATCATTTACTTGCTTCACTAGTAGTTTTCCTCATGTCAAATTTTTTGGGACGAGAAAAGTACCCAAATGTCTGGGTTCTTTTCATCTCAGACAATTAGCAATATTTAACCGACTTCAAAAAAGAAGGAACTTATCAATTCGACACGTATGTATGTAATAATAATGGAACTGCAATGTAATGACATATGATAATCTATTAGGGCTTCCAATCAAATATACATTTTTTATAGGTGTATGTATGTTTGTCCACAAATTACTCCGAAACTGTTAATCGGATTGTAACCATACTTTTTTAGTGGCTTACATTTACTTCAACTTAGGAAACAGTGCCAGTTTCATCAAAATCGGTTCAGTAGTTTTCATGATATAGTCTAATATGTGTAAGTGTGACGTTCTGGTTTATTGATACGAGTTACGGGTGTAGTGTCAAAGGTAAAACATCTCAAAACCTTGGTCAAATTCTTGTGCAATAATTACAACAAAACTACTTATTACAAACAAATATTCCAGTTTTTACTTAAAAACTAAATTTTACGAAGTAAAAATGTAATTTAAAAAAATTAAATCGACTTCAAAAATTAATTAAGTAACTCAAAATTATGAAATCGCCATACAACGTGGCAATGCTGCCAGCCTTTTGGGCACTTTTCCTGTTGACAGCGATGCGGACGAATTTGTTGATGCCCTATAATTATATATATATATATATATTTTACATTTGTACATATTATAATTATTATTTTAAGTCTGTTAGCTTATATATTATGTAAATATTAAACAATAATTAAACTTGAAAATTATGAAATAACTTTAATTTTGGAAGTCGGTGTCTTGAGATCTGTCTTCTGTGTTTTTGCCACCGACTTCCGAAATTAAAGTTATTTCATCATTTTGAGTTAACTTCTTTTTGTAGTAGATTTTATTTTTTTAAATTATTTTTTTTTGAAGCAACTCGTCGCACAACTCCTTTCTTACAACTGTTTCACTACTGGAATCATTACGCTGAGTAAAATTTTATTATTGTAAGACATCACCAAGTGTGATCTTCACCGACTAATCACTGTTAGGAAAAAAAAAATAAATGAAAGTTCTTAGGCGGCGATTCGATAATTGGGTGAGAATTGAAAGTGAAAATTCAAGGACGCGTCACGTTTTGGCACATTTAATTCATGACAGAGAAGAAAAATATAAGTCTCTCTCTCTCTGCCCCTCACACCAAATCTCTCTTGTTCTTTATTTTTTAAGAAGTTTCACCTATCAATTAAACTGTGCTGCATGCGTAATGTGTTTTTTGCTGTACCTAATGCTTTTCACTTGAATACACGGTAAAGCAAAACCAACACAGCCACGACACCATGACAAATCTTTTGTCACGAATATCTTTTCATAACTGCCTGCCTGCCCTGTTGGACGAGTGATCGCAAGTGCTACTGCTGATCATGAGGTCCTGGGTTCGATTACCGGGTCGGGAAAAGTGTTATTGGGTTTTTCTATCTGGAATTTCTCAGCAGCAGCCCGGAATCTAATCCCTATTACATGGGACTTAAACCTAACTGGAGAAATGTGGGTGTACTATAGATACATCTCCGCCCAACCCTTCGGGGAAACAAGGCGTTATGTTTATTTATCGTTCCATAAGCGACAAAATCCGCGACACTTGTCACGGTAGTACTACATGCTACTCATACTGATGTACCTATGCATAGTCTACTACTTATGTACTGTACTTATGTACTTATGTACTTATGAAACTACTTATGTTATTGCCGTCTATCTTTACACCAAACACTCGCGTCACCGGCAGTAACTAAAGTATATTACACAATAACATTATGCACTTGTCAGTTTCTACAACGCTGTTTGCAAACACATTACCCGGTTGTGGTCAGTTGCAGTCGGGTAAATGACACGAGCGTGAATTTCATTTGAATGTTTTAGCCTAAAGTTCGGAAGTGAGGTGTTGGGGAAAGTAAATGCAGTGTGTCACGTGGAACAAGCTAGTATTGAATTGGTTTTAAAATACTTTCATCAACAGATGGGTTATACATATAGAAAACCGATGTTTATTAGCTCAAGAATTTTACGTGTGCACTAAAAAACACAAAAAAATAATTCTGTGATGAGTATTTTTTAATTCTATAAAAGTCGTATTGGTGCTTCCTAGGTTTCAAATCGTCATCCTCGTCCTTAAGAACCAGTTCGGTAAGTTATAAAGTGTTATTGGGTTTTTCCATCAGGAATTTCTTAGTAGCAGCCTGGAGTCTGGATTTGTGCGTTGTAAGTAGATGGAAATACGCTCATTCTTTTTACATTAGGTATTACTTAAACATTACTATTGAAACGTGTGTGATCTATAGGTACAACTCTGCCTGCTCCTTCGGAGGATACAGGCGTGATGTTATGTTTATGTAATAGTTTATAAAACTTCAACGCTGGGCGTTCCCTAACGATTGCAGTGGGGGTGGACCCAGTAGCTCATTCGACAAGAGCTGACCTATTTGCCGGTAGGAGGTGACGTGGGGGTGGGGTATCCACCTCGCTCATCCAATATATACGCCCATTTCAGTGTATTACTCCTCACCCCCTATATCTACACCCTCACCTCCCCTGGTTTCAGGAATTATGTGCGTGTAATAAAAATGGACGGCTACGTAGCGGCGTAGTTTCTGGGCAAATAACTATGAAGAAACACAAAATTTTCAAGTGATGTAGAAGTGAATAATGCAGTTTCAGCGTTTCAGTATTTTTCAGACAAAGATAAAACTTTATTTTTTCGAAGGTGTACATATTTTATTTTATTTATTAGGGACAACACACAGCAGTATATTAAATATTACACATGATAGGAGTACTAAACTAATAGAATTAACAAATATGAAATACATAATATGTTAAGTGAAGTATTAGAAAAATGTATTTGGGTAGCATATTGCAAAGGAAAAATAAATTTGTTTGCATCAAACTCAAACTCAAATATTTTATTGCACTCGTATGGTACCTACATCCCAAGGCGGTGTCGGCTTCCTGTTGTGGAAATCAGTAGTATGTCGACACGGGTAGCGTACCTTGTACTGAAAGTGATACAGACATGCGTCGACTTCGACATGTTTTGACGAGACAGTTGAGGCCATGTGCGAGGATATTGCCAAGGCAATACACAGTACGACGAAGGCCCACTACAGCGTTGTTATGGGGTACTTCAATGCCAAAGTGGAAGTACAATAACGTGGCGAATCGAAAGTCGGACCGTTCGGCGTGGGGCGCAGGAATCACAGGGGGCAAATGCTGGTCAATTTTTTTGGAATCTCAGGGGCTCTTCTTAATCGGCCTTAGCGGATCTTGTCAATAGAGATGTCAGCACTATTGACGGGGTCCGCTAGGGCCGATGCCAGCTAGGGTTGCGGGATGTTCGAAAGAGTTACCGTGGCCCCGGCACAGGCAACTGAAGGAACACGGGTGCGTTTTAGTCAGTAAAAGTCTGACATGCCCTCCCACTCCGCCCAGAGCGGGAGAAGTCATTTGATGACTTCAAAGAAAAGGGGCTCTTCTTGATGAATTCGTTTTACTAAAAGAAACCCCAAAGAAAGTGGACCTGGCAGAGCCCCGATAACGTGATTAGGAACGAGATAGACTTCATCATGACGGATAAGAAGCACATATTTCGAGATGTCTCCGTGATCGGCAGGTTAAATTCCGGAAGCGATCACAGGCTTGTCCGAGGCACTCTAACCGCCCATTGTGTCACCCTATGTGTAAAATTTCTACATTTAATTCTGTAATTTTTATGGTGTACAATAAAGAATATTCTATTCTATTCTAAATATCAATTTTCGAGCTAAGAGAATCCACATGATGAGATCTACCCTCCGACCTACGCAGCGCCACGCAGCGTAGCGCAGCGCTACGCAGCTCCAGGCCGTTCTAGGATCCGAAAAGTTCTAACTAGAACTTCAAAATCGATTCACGCTGCTGGAAACTACAGGCACTGTTGACGAGAAAGCTGACGAGGTGGTCAAAGTACTACGTGACGTGTCCCGCAGACTTTTCCCGTAGCAGTGAAAAAGTAGGGTGTCCAAACTTTCCTCGGAGACTCTCGTACTTATGAGGGAAAGACGAGAGTTTCCCTCCACGCAGCCGTGTTCGACAGATAAGAGGGCCTTAAACCTAAAAATTACAAAGCTGACGCGACACGACCTTCGGTGCTTCAACACCCGCGACATTAAGGTCGCAATTGAGCGGAACCGATGATCAAAAGTGTTCGCTCAACACTTAGGGAGGTCCCTTCTGACAAAACTAAGAATTGCGGATGGCAGAGTCATGAGTTCGAAGTCCGAGATACTCCAGGAAGTCGAGAAATTTTACGGGAACTTATACTCAACGCGGACGGTGAAACTAGCGGGACATAGTGCAGATGACCATCGAGCCGAATTAACGCGCCGCAACACGGAGGACATCCCAGATGTCGACCAGTGTGAGATAAGGGCGGCTGTCGAGCAGCTCAAGAACAACAAGGCACCTGGTGATGACGGAATAACAACAGAGCTCCTTAAAGCGGGCGGGGCTCCAATTCTGAGAGAGCTAGCGAGTCTCTTCAACTCCGTCATCCAAGAGGGTACAACGCCCGAGGAGTGGAGCAGAGTTGCGGTGGTTCTGTTTTTCAAAAAAAAAGAACCCTACTGAAGAATAGGCCCATCTCACTTCTTAGCCACGTATGTACGCTGTTCGAGCGGTCGGGTGCTCGAGGGTCGTCACAATCCGTCTTGCTAGGAGACTTGACGAGTTCCAGCAACCAGAATAAGCCGGCTTTAGAAAAGGCTCAGTACCGTAGACCACATTCATACTGTTCGGCACATTGTACAGAAGACCGAGGAGTACAACCAGTCGCTGTGCATGGCATTTGTGGACTACGAGAAAGCATTCGACTCCATCGAAATATGGGCAGTTCTGGCCTCTCTGCAACGATGTCAAATTGATTGGTGCTACATTGAAGTGTTGAGATGTCTGTATGACGCTGCCACGATGACTGTCCAGATCCAGGATCAGAAAACCAGCCCCATCCAACTGCTCAGAGGGGTGAGACGGGGGATGTGATATCCCCAAAACTGTTTATCAATGCGTTGGAGGACGTCTTCAAGACGCTCGACTGGACTAGGCAGGGTATCAACGTGAACGGCGAGTACATCTCACACCTTTGCTTTGCCGATGACATTGTTCGATGACTTTGTGATGAATGCTGGAACAGTTAGACCAGATGCTGCACAGCCTAAATGAAGCCTCTCGTCGGGTTGGTCTCGGCATGAATTTGGACAAGACGAAAGTCATGTACAATTCTCACGTCTTGCCGAGACCAATCCGCATCGAAGGGTCGCTTCTTGAAGTTGTGAAAAAGTATGTCTATCTAGGGCAAGTCATCCAGCTCGGTTGACACAACTTTGACAAAGAAGCTGACTGAAAGATCCAGTTGGGTTGGGCAGCGTTCGGAAAACTTCGTCAAGTCTTCTCGTCACCTATCCCGCAATGTTTGAAGACTAAGGTCTTCAACCAATGCGTTCTGCCCGGTATGACATACGGTACCGAAACGTGGACACTGACAGTGACAGACACGCTCAGCGCGCTATAGAGCGGGCTATGCTTGGAATTTCTTTGATGGATAAAGTCAGGAATGAAGTTATCCGGAAAAGAACCGGAGTAACCGACATAGCCTGCAGAGTAAGCAAACTAAAGTGGCAGTGGGCCGGACATATTTGTTGAAGGACCGACGGCCAGTAGAGCAGACGAGTCCTGGAGTGGAGACCACGTATCGGCAGGCGTAGTGTAGGACGCCCCCCAGCTAGATGGACCAACGACCTTAAGAAGGTGACTGGGACAAACTGGATGCGGAAGGCGGAGGACAGGGTGTTGTGGCGCAGACTGGGAGAAACCTATGTCTAGCAGTGGACTGCAATAGGCTGAGTTGATTGGTACATGTTAAATTCAATTCAATTCCAGCACCTGATATGAACCCTGTAAGGATGCAATTACTGCGATTACAAAGTAATAAAATACGTTGATTCTGACGAAACGCATCTTTGAGGCGTATCACGATTTTACAGCATGGCAAGTGACCCAGAGATCTCTACGCGGACAAAAGGGGACGTGCAGGTCTTGAAGTGGGAAGAATCAATGCGGCTGAAAATGGCTTACCATAAGCACGCCGGCCTGGTGAATAGTTCGGTGCCGATAAGGACCGAAAGCAGCCCATTTAAGCTGGTTTTCTGTCAAGTTTGTAGAATATCCTACACGACTGACCGACGAGAAACGAGATGCAGACTCAGCTGTATTACATTGCTTCAACATCAGATATATAATTTAATTAATAATTAGCGTGAAGCACATTGATTTAAAAAGTAAAGATACGGTCGTCCGAACGTTTGCCTGACGCGTTCGCCATACAGAAACATTAGTGTTTCGCCATCTATTAGAACTACTACGATGTCGATCATCGTTAGCTGCTCGTTGACGTAACCTTGTAAGAGCGTGGTGTTTTTCGAGATACAATGAAATAAAATAAAAAATTCCAAAGGTTATATATATTGCAGTTTGTTTGTTTAATAACACGACTCCAAGCTTCATTCCTCACGGAATCAGTGGGAAATCTACATATTGAATACATCATGACATCAACACAACATACACAACTGATAAATCAATTTACTTGGATTTCGACTAGATTTAATTCGTCTTTTTTTGCAACTGAAGTTTTTCATTGAGACATGACATCCTTCTTAACGTCAAAAACAGATATTGAAAATATAATAATATTTAGAAAAAATAGGTTGAAATATGTTACAACAGCAGAGGTAACGATGAACTTGGAAATTATCTAGTTCTTTAATAAATTCTACATTACGGTATTTTGGAATTTTGAAAATAAATCATTTTTTGTAATAAGTCACAGAAGTTAAAAAGTGATCGTGTTGTTAGGGTAGGAAATCGATAGAACTTCTAAGTGGTGCCATACAGTATAGCTACAGGCTACAGATTAGTAGGTACCCAGAAATTGATATAAGAAATTAATATAATTAATAGGAAAAAGTACGCAGTGAGTGTGATACGACAAAGGCCTACGATAAACTGCAATACAATATCTAACTTAATAAGTTACAAGCAATAGGGATCTTCGGATAAACTCATGAATGATTTAAATCATACTTGGAAAATAGGGAACACCAAGTTGAAGTCGAGTACTATAATGAACATACTACCCAAATACAACACAATCGATCGGACAGCAATAAAATTAATGCCTCAATCCCCAAGGGAGTGTAATTGGATGCCTTTTATTTATAATTTATATAAACGACCTCCCAAGAACCATAAATGAGTCATGTGTTCTGTTTGCTGATGATATCTCAGTTCATCTGCCTAGCCTTTTCCCAACTATATTGGGGTCGGCTTCCAGTCTAACCGGATGCAGCTGAATACCAGTATTTTACATGGAGCGACTGCCTATCTGACCTCCACAACCCAGTTACTGGGTAACATGATACCCCTTGGTAAGACTGGTTGTCAGACTTTCGGGCTTCTGACGACCCGTAACGACTGTCAAAGATCCACGAATGACAGCCGGGACCAACGGCTTAACGTGCTTTCCGAGGCACGGAGGAGTCTCGGTATGTAAAGATGGTCACCCATCCACGGACCAACCCCGGCAAGCGTAGCTTAACCTGATGGATCGACCCATGCGGCTGTTATTACTTAGCCACGAGCTCCTCTCTTGATGATATCTCAGTACTAACATCATATCAAAACAATGACAACCTAACTGAAGCACTTACAAACACACTCAACAAAATAATAACATGGATGACAGAACACAACCTCGAGATTACTTTTAATAAAACTAAAATCATGTCCTTCCGCCCACGCCAAAAAACACCTCTAGATATAAATTTTATTTACATACAATGACATAAAAATAGAGACAGTACAAGAATTCACTCTACTCGGTCTATAAAAAAAAATCGGTCAAAATTATCTAAATTTGCTTATGCCCTTCGCAAAATTAAAAAAAAAAACCACAAACCTTCAGACAGCCCTGGTTACGTATTATGCTTATGCATACATATCTATATGCCTATGTATACATAGCTATGGCGTAATATTATGGGGAAACAGTACATATGCACCTACACTTTTCACACTACAAAAACGACTAATCAGAATCCTAGTTAACATAGAAGACACTGCAAACCACATTTCCAAGAACACAAACTTTTAACACTTCCCTGTATATGTATATATATATTATAAATATGCAAATTTGTTAGAAACAACCAACAATTATTCACTACACGAGAAAACATATAAGCTAAATAATACACTACGACACAAAAATAAGCTAAACCTACCTGGTGGCTCTAAGCTGAAAATGCACTCAATAATCAAAAGTGATTATTATTGAGTTGACATTACTAAAGAGTAATGTCAGTTAAAATATATAATATATTACCAGAAGTAATTAAAAATGAACAAAAATTTAATATATAATATTTATAAATAAACTAAAACAATACCTAATCCATAAATGCTATTATAATATGAATTAATATTTTAATGATAAATTAAATGAATAATTAAAAATGAATATCAAAAATAATAAATAAAATCAAAGTCGAAGTGAGTACCTAGTAGAAAAACATTTATATTTTACTTTTTTCAAATAATAATATAATAATAGCCCTCTTCCTCTATCCTATCTTGCTGTTCCCGACAGGGTCCACAATGATCTAAAATTATGTACCTATATTTTATAATGTACCTACCACCTAAGTTTACATTTTGGAATGCAAATAAATATATTGAGAACTGAGTATTGATTGGCAGACAAAGGGTGCCTCTCTTTGGACAGCCTTTGTTATGGCATGAAATGTACACTTTTTTATTATTTTACAGCACAGCCCCGTCGCTCTGCACTCCACAAATCCGAATACACTGGTCGTTGCTAGCTATTTAATTGACAGATAGCCTTTGTGGCTACGTATGCAGGGGTAGATTAAAAACCGTCCAAGTTCAAGTCCGCGTCGCGCACTATGGTTCGGTACCACGATGCCTAAAAAAGTATAATTTTACTTTGTAACTGACATGTAATTAAACTAACGGTAACTTACATGGTATCTTCTTTAATCATTAAGTTCTCTGCTAGTGCTGTGCACTTCTGTCAGTGACGAGTTATGTGATTTTTGTTTATGTATGTATAAGTTAGTAAGTCAGTAAGTCATGATTGAAAATAAATAAATTATTTTCAATCATGAAGGCCCACCTAATATGTATGGTAATTACAACTGGTTATCTAAAATACTAGGAAATTAATGCCCCGTGGCATATAGCCGTTGCGCCGAAGGTATGCTCAGTATTGGGGTCCTCACTAGGTACGGAACCCTAAAAGTTTTAATATACGTTCATTAAAAAGAGACCAACTAATTGATTTGAAATATCAAAGCTAACTCAATTTTGTTAGGTATTACTTTTCTGCCTTTCATTGGAAAAAGATAAAAAAAAAACAAAGCTTTCAATTTGGTACCAATGTACCAAAATAAAATTCGTGTTTTATTTCGCTTATTTCACAGAAATTAAACGCAGGCTTCATCATCACGTGAATGTCGAGGCGATGCAACCCCATGACAACACTGATCTAGTGCGACGACTAACAACGGTAAATAAAACCTGTTAAGTTATTTTAGTGCAGTGTGTGTGAACTTAAACTGCAGTACTGATTTTTACAAAGAACACGTCAATCAAGTGTCTTCCCCTTAACATAGAGTGAATAAGAAAGACGACATTGCACGATTTTCTATATTTTATAGTTACTAAGCAGTTTATGTTATATTTAAATTACTTATAGCATGACCAACTATACTTATAGTATAGACAACTGTGACATTAAAAAAAAATATTGACGATTGCACAATCATAAATCTTTGTTTATCTCAACATCATAATACGGGCACAGGTTATAATGCAAGATCTTGAATAGAGGAAGGTCTCTGAGGTAGGAGGGTCCTGAGTTATAGATCACTCAGCTCCCTTAGATGGGACATATTAGTTAACAAACGGTTTCAGTCAAGATACATAATATAAGTTTAAAATTGCAAGTAGGTAAAAGCAGTACATACAAAATTTAAACCAATAAATTACGTACTTATTATTAAACATACAATTCGGAAACATGAAAATTATGGAACTAAAATCAGCTACCTAATTGCGTAACACATTTTCGTTAAACGATTCAGACTAGTTGGCTTTGTTCCGATCGCAGTTGGTATAATTTACAACTTTCGTATTGTGAAACAACACTATCGTATGATATACACTGCAGTCTGTTTGGAACGCTAAAAGAGTGAACGATATGCAGGAACAATTGGGCACACGTCTATTTATCGAAATGTGTATCCAAGATGAGAAGCGAAAATTTGCTTGAAACGTAACATGAAACCAACGGGCAGCCTTATTGAAAGCGAAGACATCCTTCTGGCCGCTATCGTTTCCAATTCCTCATTATTCTATGATTAAATCTCCATAATTATTTCGAAGAAATATAAGGGTAGTCTTCCTGATAAATTGTGAATGTGATTCTGTGTAAAACCTCAATGATAAATCCATATTAGTGGTATTTTAAATAACGAGGCAGCGAGTTAATTTTTTTACAATAATTGTGAATGTTTTCTTCTGTTACAAGTGCTTACAAGCTAAACTAAGATACATATTATGATATTTCAGAGACGAGGTATTTTGGTGGCATTTTAACGAAAAACAAATTCGTACCTCGTACCATAACAAACTTATCATAGGCCACATGATAAGCTATCCAGCCAGTCGAGCTTTTACTTCATTGGCAAAGCAAAATACAATTAAAGAGGAAGAACTAAAACCAGTTAACTCCTACCGCAAGCTGCGTTATAGAACTTGGTTCCAAAAGCACAGTTTGAAACAGCAGTTTATGACAATGGATTATGTAAAAATATCACAAAACCATTTTGTCTTCGTAACCTCTTAATTAGACAGTTATACATCTTGTCGTGATGACTCTTAATTTTTATTTTAAATTCACACGACTTTATTGTTGTAAGAAATTATCGTCGTAAATGAAAAACATCGTTAATTAGGAAAGAAAAAACCCTTTTTTTATTTTTTTTTTATTTGATATAGGTTTGCTCTTGTCTCTAGTCTAGATCAGAGATGACAGAGACAAAGTTGACGATGGAGCGAGCTTACCCAGAAGAAGCAGGTTCACTCTCACTTTGAAGAGATCGAGGTTGTATGCGTTCGGAAACACAGACGCAGGCAGAGAGTTCCACTCCTTTGCTGTGCGCATCACAAAAGACACTTGGAAACGCTTAGTGCGAATTGGTGGAATAGCAACTAGAAAAAAAAAAAATGCAAACTGTCGCTTACGATGTTCTTCCTGAAAAGGCTCGATATATCTATTTCCACATCACTGGGTTCCAAAAGCACAGTTTGAAGCAGCAGTTTATGACAATGGATTATGTAAGGACTTCGATGAACATATCTACACACCATATATAGATCTATTTCCACATCACTGGGTTCCAAAAGCACAGTTTGAAGCAGCAGTTTATGACAATGGATTATGTAAGGACTTCGATGAACATATCTACACACCATACATAGATCTATTTCCACATCAGTGGGTTCCAAAAGCACAGTTTGAAGCAGCAGTTTATGACAATGGATTATGTAAGGACTTCGATGAACATATCTATACACCATACATAGATCTATTTCCACATCACTGGGTTCCAAAAGCACAGTTTGAAGCAGCAGTTTATGACAATGGATTATGTAAGGACTTCGATGAACATATCTACACACCATACATAGATCTATTTCCACATCACTGGGTTCCAAAAGCACAGTTTGAAGCTACAGTTTATGACAATGGATTATGTAAGGACTTCGATGAACATATCTACACACCATACATAGATCTATTTCCACATCACTGGGTTCCAAAAGCACAGTTTGAAGCAGCAGTTTATGACAATGGATTATGTAAGGATTGTCTGTTCAAGGTACCTAATATCAATATTATTTTCTTTCAAGTGTTGAGACATACAAATACCCAGGTTTTTAGTAAGTACCTAAGTATATCAGTGGTGTTGAACATTGAATGTGCCTAATATTGAATTGAATTGAATGGTACCTACCTACCTAAATATTGTATCTTCAAAGATACACAGTGCAGTTGCAGTGCGGTGCATTGTTGCTGTGCTAGGTACATACAGCAACAATGTTACACAATGTTTGTTTCTGGCGAATATATGTAAAATAAGGATTTATTCCGGTCTAATACCAACAAACTAATACCACTAGTATTTGTTTGAACTCATATTTCTTTTGATTATTCCGAACGGACACCATTGAACTAATACCAAAGTAAGTTCAAAGATAACAGATAACAGATTCAAAGATAGATAGGTACAGTCAGTAAAAATGCTTTGTGTGTAAATATAAATATAAGACCTTTAACTAAAAAAATCAGTTAAATCCAAAAAAAAAAAATGTTGTTAGCAAACGTCTAGTTCAATAATAAAATGTGACTAATAATCAACTTTATTATTAGCTTTATTATAATTTTAGTTCCTCCTTGTATCTGTACAATGTTTTTTTTTTGCAAAAATATCAAATCAATAACAAATTACTTACAATCTAAAAATTACAAAATATATCAGAAAATTAACTCTTAATATTTATATTAAAATTTATCTGACATAGTTAGTAGATAGGTACATAATTATTTACGTTTACCTATCTAATAATACAGTCAGGTAATTTTTTCACATAAACAAATCTGTTTCAATCTAACAATTGTAAATTATCACAGAAAATAAACTTTTTGTATAATCAAATCAGTCATTCATCACCATCACGTTACAATGAATCTGCAATTTTTTTTGTACAAACATTCCATTGACACCTGTCTCTGATTGGTTGTTTCGAATTTTGGAACAATAAACCAAACTGACCCTTTCTCGCTGGTAAAAAAAATTAGCAAAATGATTCATTTAAACTACTTTTATCTATGCCTTTGTAAAAATATTGGAATGAAGTGAATTTGGGAAGTTTTGGCATTATTACGATCACACAAAAATATTAGAAAACAAATTTAATTTTATTAGGTTTGACTGAGCTGACTGTACCTACCAAATTCAAGTTATTGGTATTCGTTCGCACATTAAAAAAGAGTGGTATCCGTTCGAAATAGCAAATAAATACGAGTTCAAACAAATACCAGTGGTATTAGTTTGTTGGTATTAGAACGGAATAAATCAAAATAAGGCACACCATCAAACATAGGTGCAGGTACTTAACATACATATTACATGACCTACTACTACCTATGTGAATATTTACTTACCAAATTATAACAAAAAACTAAAATAAAGAAAGTAGGTAAGCACATCTCTAGAAAATTATACCCGATTGGAAAAAGATGTATTAGACAATTCCAATTAGGGAAAACGATTCCGATCGGAGTTGGTTTAATTTTGGAGTCTGCTTACGAAACAAACTCAGTTACGCAGTTAGACTACTGTATCTATTTACAGATTTACTACCAAACAAATTCTGGGTATTTTTACGGAAGAGAGTCACTTTTGTTCTTCCCGTTATTATGTTTTTTTTTTTGTAATGGACCATACCTGGGAACCTTCTGGTTACGGAGATATGGAAGGTCAAAGTTTTAACTTTTTTGACGAAATGTTAAAACAACTTTCAATACTCCCACGATCCCTGTACCCATAAGCACCATGTTTTGCGTGCGTTACGTTGCGCACTACCGTAAACAGCGAATTTTTACACCACTAATATTTTTACACAAAGTTACTTAGTTTGAAGTACATAATGTCTAGATGACGGCTTCGGCTTAATAGGTCTTGATACACCCTGCATAGTCAAATTCTAAAGGTAAAGTTTACCACCAGTGAATCCCTTAAATTTGTTTCAAAGTTGATTCGTTACACATTTTGTAACAGGGCACGACTAGCGAAAATGTGGAAGTACTATAGATCTCTTCCCTTTTGTGAACACAGATGTGATGTTCGTCGGGGTGATTGAACTCCTGTCTTTGTGGTCTAGCGCTAGTACATATAAATCTACCTGCATGAATGGACTGGTGTACAAACTACTGAATATGGCATAGGTATAGTAGGTACTAATAATTAACTACGTAAGACGTAATGTCTGTTCTATAAATATCTGATGAAAGTATAAAGAAACCTTGTTCTGGTTACATTCTTACGCAATCACTAACTAAACGGAATTAGTAACACATTCATCTGTGAAAATCTTTTTTTTTTTTGTTGATGGGAAATCATCAAATGACTTCTCCCGCTCTGGGCGGAGCGGGAGGGCTTGTCAAACTTTACTGACTAAAACCCTTCCTTCGTGTTCCTTCAGTTGCCTGTACCGGGGCCACGGTAACTCTTTCGAACATCCCGTGACCCTGGCTGATCTGTGAACATCTGTGTTCATGTGTGTGTGTTTCAACTTTAAATCTCAATATTTTCAACAGTTATTGTTTGAATACCATTATTCAATTGTATTTAAAAAAAAGAGTCCAATTGCTCACTTAACAATAAAACAGGAGTCCGATATCTCACATCAAAACCACTTGAGGAACGATCGAACGATGAGCGTTTAGCTCAACTCGATAGCATTAAATCGTAACGTAATAGATTACTTCTGTACGGAGTAATATAATTCAATTCAACGCAAAACAAACAGCTTGAAATGATAAATAAAGCCATTTTATTATGTCATCCATTAATTTGACTAATATATCTCTCTCTTACATCATGTATGGTGTTGCCAGGTATAGTTATTTGATAATCGATTTTCGATATCGGTTTTGTACGTATTTTTCAAAATAACATTACTCTCTGTTCAAGCTTTTTGGGTTTATTAATTATTATCGATTTTTTAGGTCATTCAGTTGTTTTAAAACGATTATTATGACAGACGCTTATTGATGCATAGAATAATCTTATTATTGTGTACCAAAAGGTTTGCTTTTAAATATAGTTATTTTTGTAATTTCTTTTAATTTTACGTCTTAAATGTGGGTCTAGCAATAGTAAAACGTTACCAAAACTACGGTTAAGCCTTGTGAGTGTTAGATTTAAACTAGACTCCGGAATTAAATATCGATATCAATCAATCGATTCCGATATTTTATTGAAATATTGTTTGACAACTGGCAACATTCAAGTTAGGCTTCGTTGGCGGATGTACTTATGATTCAGATAAATGAACATTTAACAC
Organism: Fissipunctia ypsillon; assembly: GCA_947568875.1. Taxonomy (NCBI): domain Eukaryota; kingdom Metazoa; phylum Arthropoda; class Insecta; order Lepidoptera; family Noctuidae; genus Fissipunctia; species Fissipunctia ypsillon. The sequence goes on along the minus strand of OX387643.1, from coordinate 26,523,267 downwards.
GTTTTTCAATGCTAGGGTAAAAAAAATGTTCATAAGTTGTATGGCATGCAGTTAGACACGGCACTACAAAGTGGAGCCCGTCCGTGGGCAATCTTCATTCAAACGGAACAATCTATAAAAGGAGAAATAAAATTAGAATTTCGGATTTCAGTTTACAAATATTCAAGTCAAACCACTCAATTTGTAAGCGGCACAACAAATAATTGGCATCGGGTACGTTTGATCTATTTGTTTGCATTTCCATCAGATACTTTTGAGGCAGGTGCTTTTTGACGGGTCACATCCAAGCTGGTGTTCATTGCTGGGGCTATTCTCGTATTTTTAAGAACGGTCGCATTCTAATCTCAGTCTCAATCTGTCAATTATTTATCTTCTATTTTCCTAACATTTTTGTCAAATTTTTGACATTGATTGTCGCTGAGATGAGATTGCGATTTGAATTTGAACGTTTTTTAGCTACGAGAATTGGCCTTCTGATGTTAGACCATTAAATTGTCTTGCTGGGCTTAATATATAATTTTGCTACAGATATAAATAGTCAGTTTCGTAAATTAATTTAATTAAAACGAAAACAATAATTATATATTCTTACCATAATACCATTCGCTAGAAAATTACTAAATGACAGATTTGCTCAATGTTTGACTAACAACACGTGATCAAACAAAATATGTAACGGAATTCGGGCTACATTAAAGAAATCACCTGTCAGATTTTGACAAGCTCTCTAGGTACTTTGATGTAGAGAACTTGTTTATCAAGCTTTGGCATTATTCTTAAATCAGAAATCGGTTGACAATCTTCCATTCCATACTTCCATTCGTCACTAGCGTCGATTTTCTTCCCACGCACGAAAATAAAAGTGAAACGTTGGTTTACGTCTATTACGTCCTACATACCTGTAAACTACACCGTCATTACTGCTGACCTTATCATCAACGAGTCGTAGTCGTTTGGCGATGCCAATCGTTAGGCGTTTTCTGATTTACTGTCGACAAGTCACTTTCTCTGATATAATACGTTTTAAAATTGTACATGTGGATTTTATGAAATACTTAGTTGATGAAATGTGGTTTGTAGTAAAAGGTCTGTGGATACGAAACGGGGCACTATAAAACAATGACAAACGGTTAGCCGGAGACAAAAAACACCAAGACACTTTTAGCCTTATATTTAGGTGTTTTATACGATATAATCGAGAAAATAAACGATTTGCGAAAACAACACTTTTTTGGCTAAATTTTTCTTTTTTTCTCAGTGCCCCGTTACGTACACTCCAACCTAGTAAAGCGTTATGTAAAATACATACCGTATGTATGTTTTGTAATGATTATGTCGTATATAAAAATGCTTGGCTTAATGCTGATCCTGCTGCACAAACACTTGAGCTCACTAGATTATAATATTTTGAAAAGCTTCCTTTTTTTTTCCTTTTTCTGACATTTTAATTTTTTTTAATTCAATCTAGTTTTATTTGTTAAATAATTCAAAAGATAGATAATGATTTTATTTTCTTTTTGGTAGTAAAATTTTATTCATCTATCTCCTTAGTTCCCAAAGTGGTCCAGGTGGACCCCAGGTGTCCACGGGAGACTCGACGGGGGTCAACGTTGGGGTCTATGTCCACAATTTTTGTAGAGTTTTGGGAATATTGTTGAAATGTAGCTGCAGAGGGTCCACCAGAACCAGCAAAATTTTGAAAGTGGTCTATGAGAAATAAAGTCTGGGAACCTCTGACTATCTAGGGGCACGGTAGTGCCCCTGCCAAGTCTCGAGCAAAGCAGACACGGCGGTACCATCCTTTTCTCGAAGCCATTCCCGGGCCTTTCACCCCCCTATATCTTTTCTGTCGACAAAGCTAGCAGTTTGAACTTACGGTAAACAAGAGTAGTCATTATAACTAGCTAAACTTCCAAATTACATGATATTTGAACTTATAGTTTACGAGTTATCGGTATCGATCAAAGTTACATCATTTTTTCATTCACTGACTAATCAGCTCATCAGAAATCTAAGATACTAAGCGACCTAGAACCTTGAAATTTGGCATCAAGATAGATTAGTAAGCTGATATAAAGGAAAAATTATAAAAATACTAATAAATAGTTAATTATAGAAAACAATTTTATATTTGCCGATTTGCAGGAATATGGTGTATGAATTTCGACTGCATTGTTAACTTTGTTCTTTGTTTATGTACAAAAACTATTAAATTGGTATAGATTATTAATATATTGTTATTTATTAAAGTTAAAAATAAATTGAATACATGGTATTAATAATTAATTATCATAAATATTTAGTTTGTTACTCAATACTATAAGTTTGTTTGTTAGTTATATAGTAATTAATTATTATTATTATGTACATGTATGTTGATTTTATAATTGTTTAACACTCTCACCGCCATGTGGTACGCCGGCCGCCCACGTAAATTCTAGTGCAGCAAGCAACTGTATATATGCGTGGCGGTGAGAGTGTTAAGCTTTAGTAATATATAGGTAGTACCTATATATTATTTGTCAATTTATTGTAATGGAACGTGAAATATTGTACATAAATGGCAACCTTTGTCCACTCCGAGTCATCTCTATTCCTGGAGATGGTTCGTGTTTATTTCGTTCTTTGTCATACTGCATGTATGGCGATTTTGAGTCGTCAAACGATATTAGGCGTGCTGTAGTCAATTATGTAGAGGAGAATTGGGATGACATGCAAGTCTATACCTGCGACGAACGAGGAGACGTATATATCAACGCGTACATGTACTCAGCGGCAATGCTGAAAATTACCACTTATGGATCTGTATCCGAACTTAAGGCGGCCGCCGTCTTGTATCCGATTATTTTCGAGGTTTTCCAAAATGGTCGTTTGCAAGGATCATTCGGTGATGATCCTAGGAAACCAGTAAAACGTTTACGATTTACTGGGAGTTTCTTAAGAGGTTACGTTAACAAAAACGAAAAGAAAGAGACCCACCTACAAAAAATAAATGAGATCCCACCAAAAACATTAAATATAAAAAATGCCATGCCTCCTCCAATATGCCGTTTTATATTTGTTTCTTCTTGTGCTCATTGCCAAGTCACTATAATTATAATATAAATAAAACTATTGATACAAATCTGCATTATGAGTATGAAATTGAGCAGGTACCCCCCCCCCTCCCCTCAACCCCCCGCCTCCCTCCTGCTCTATTTCATCATCCTCCTGCCATGATCACAATTTATTTGTGGCCGACGCAACGTTTCTGTTACTTCTATACTTACATATTTGTTTTCTATCCGTATCAAATACACCACATCATCATCATCTGCCGGGCCTTTTCCCAACTACATATGTTTGAGTCAGCTTTCAGTCTTACCGTATGCAGCTGAATACCAGTATTTTACATGGTGTGACTGGCTATCTGACTTCCACAACCCAGTTACTGAGTAATATGATACCCCTTGATAAGACTGGTTGTCAATATAATTTGTCTACTTAGTAAGCCTAGTCGCCTAACAACATTATGTAACACTTCCATAATATAAATACAGCCTTGAATAATTCATTTTTTTTTTCTAGACAATATTTAGTCAGACAAAAAAAATAGGTAATGATGACATTAGAAATTGTTTTCCAATGATTAATGTTGATACTTACATTACGTTAGTCTGTTTATGAAAGCAAGAGTGGACGTACACTAATGTGTCATTTTTAGGTCGCGAAGACTTTGTGCGGCCAGTCTATGTTGGCTTCTCGTGACAGTCATTTTGAACCTGGCTTGTTTGGCCACCGTGTTTCAATTTATGCTGGTCTTATTGTGTGCATAACTCGAACTGTAAGCACATCGGATACTGGTTTTATTGTCAGATTCAGTGGAGATAAGTTATTGATGTATTGCTAGTGTTTTTGACCTAGATTTTTGTATCGATATAATATATTTTGTATTGTAGTGATGCTGACCAAGGGACGCCCACTTCATTGATGCGGAGTAATTTTTATGGTGTTCATAATAAAAAGTATTCTATTCAATAGTCCAAGAGGATGATGTAGATGTTAGCCTGTGAGGGGCCTAGACGGGTTGTTAGTTCGGACCTTGCCTTTGTCCTGTTGTCGTCGTACCCACAAGCTTATTTGGATTCGTTCGAGAAGTTAGCACTAATGGTATTGCGTACCAAATGACAGGTTAATAATTATGATAAGGGGGCAAGCAGTGTGTTTCTACCCAGAAAATAAGAGTTTCCTCCAAGAACTCTTTAACCGAATTATTCGGTTCAGTAAGTTAAAGAAACTGTAAACGAATAGGTATTAAACTAGCAAAATCGGTTAACAACATTCGCGTAAATATTCCAAACTGATGGTTGCGTAATTCTGATTGCGTAAATTTCTTTCACAAATTATAATTATAGTTAATAAATTATAAAAATATATACTTAGATAATTTGACCAAATTGTCGGCTATTTCGAACTGGTAAAGTTTAGCGGGTCAGAGGTAATTATTATAACTTAGTTGTATCGCGTGCGTCTTCGTGAGTTATGTTATAGCCAATTGACTTTTGTTTTTTATTTAATAGCCAGGGCTGCTCCCATCCTAAAATAGTAATTATAATTTATTATTATTACATTACTTTATTTTGTTCCTGTCTTTAGAGCCCTAACCACCGGTAGATTGGTAGTTGGCTGCCAAAATCGGTAGATCGATAGTAATCTATATTTTTATATGGCTTAATTCTTTTTATTATGAAATTATTTAAATAGTTATAAATATGTATAGAAAAGTATATAAAATGATTTTTTTTTCTAAAATGTCCTATGCTTGTAGACCTTTTGCTAAAAATATTACTTTAATAATAAACACTGTTTGTGCTGGGCCTCGGCCGCTCCTTTCGTCACAGATTCAACGCAGATGCCATCTGAAGGTCATCAAAAATGAAACTGTTTATTTATAAAAGTTGTTGACACGGAATGGCCTAAATTGTGTATTATTTTATCAATTAGGTATTTTTTTTCTTCTGAATATCTGAACGTAATAATATTACTACCTCCATAGTTTTACTTCTCATCGCCCCCCGTACTAATAAACGCGAAGTAAACTTAACCTCAAAAAATGTTTGGTAAATCTGAAGCTTTTACTGGTTGTAATCTGAATGTAATGGGGGCGTATGTTCGCCGTTCCGTTTGTCGGGCATTGCGAAAGTGATCGCACTTAAATCGCACTAAATCCTGCATTTTTATTGCCAAGCGCGTGCGGACGTGATTCGATATTATAAACGGTTTATGTGCATGGCCGGACCACACGCATGCAGTGCAAGGGTTTAGTAGTCAGCGCGGCTGCAGTAAACGTAACTATAGTCTAATCAAATCAATGTTTCCAATGGGGAAGGTCGGGCAAAGCTAATTGTAGATGGCGTAATCATAGCTAGGTCCCAACGACCTACAATAAATTTGACATTTCGTTCATTCATTCCATTTCTTGTTCATTCATGAGTTTGGTTTTATTTCACTATTTCTATAATTTTCAATATTTTTATCAAGTATTTGACATAGAAAGTGTAAGAATTTAAAACCTTAAATATTTCCTCTTAATCACTTTCTTCAAAATGTTTCTACCCTCTGTTTATTTTTTTCAAAATCTCGTCTAATAGCTTCTAGACACCATCTATTAATTTTAGGTTCTCTCGGGAAATAGTAGACTCCAATTTCGGAGTATTTAGTAACACAACAACGCGTCAATTTCGCAAAAATAAAATAAAACCAACTCACGCCTTGTATTATTGGCTTGTGTTGGGAACTAGCTACGACAGTGCCATTTTGACAGTTGCCTTCCCCATTGATGTTATTTCCACACGAATGTCAACTTAATACCAATGTAAATTGGAGTTGATTTCAGAATAACTGGTACTATGAAAGAGTAATAAAAATGTTTGAAGTAGTAGCGCAAACTAAATTTTATACGTGAGGCAGTGGCGCAGCTACAATTATCATTAGAGGGAAGCCGAAGAAAAAATTTTTCAGTTCTCATAAAGTCAGACAAAAAACTGTATGTTTTTAATCTTATGATGTATTAAACTTGTTTCTAAATATAATTATGTAATGTGATGTTATACACAGTACCATATTATTTGGCAATAGTAGACATTAAGAAACGCGGGTGGTCCGAAGGGAAGCCGATAGGAATCGGGTTGTATGAAGGCTACGCCACTGACGTGAGGCTTAATGTTATTTTTCCACAAATAAATTATTGTTTACATGTTTGGAAACTAACTCAGGAACGTGTTATGTAGATATATAGCCTGAATTTATAGATACGTTTTAATAACGTGAGCTTCATAGAAACGTTTTAGTTAAATATTATGAAAACACTATTGTGCATCTTACATAAAATATATTGTAATTTGAATTTTAAAATTCTCAAAAGAAATATAAATTACTTTTCTTTTTTTTTTAATTAAACCACTGACGAGTGGTGTTTTATCCCTCATGCAATACGATATCATATATTTGTGTACCTATTTTATTTACAACTAGACGTGCCCCGCGACTTAAGTTTTAATTTTTTTGCACGGAGCCCTAATTATTTTTCTAAAATAAAAGTAGCCTAAATTACCCGCCATAATATCAGCTATCTGCCAGTAAAATCAGTCCAGCCGTTTCGGAGATTAGCCGGAATCTGAAACACAAAAAGACAGACAGACAAAAATGTTAAAAATTGCTTTTTTGTTATAAGTACCGTTTATACTTTCTTAAGGATTTAGTAAAAAGTTGTTATTTTGACATTACAAACAAACACTTACCTTTTATTTATTTGTATAAATTAGCCACGAGAGGAGCTCGTAGCTAAGTAATAACAGCCGCATGGGTCGATCCATCAGGTTAAGCTACACTTGCCGGGGTTGGTCCGTGGATGGGTGAACATCTTTACATACCGAGACTCCTCCGTGCCTCGGAAGGCACGTTAAGCCGTTCGTCCCGGCTGTCATTCGTGGATCTTTGACAGTCGTTACGGGTCGTCAGAAGCCCGAAAGTCTGACAACCAGTCTTACCAAGGGGTATCGTATTACCCAGTAACTGGGTTGTGGAGTTCAGATAGGCAGTCGCTCCATGTAAAATACTGGTATTCAGCTGCATCCGGTTAGACTGGAAGCCGACCCCAATATAGTTGGGAAAAGGCTAGGCAGATGAGTTGTGCCCCGCGACTTAGTTCGCGTGGATGTCGTAAGATACACAATATACTAAAATAACAGCCACATTTTAATAAAACTCCCTCGTCCCTCGACCCGTCGCCACAGATTACCAGATAAATCACTCCATGTACTTACGCACGCTAACTACCTACCGGCAGCCGGGCCGCACGCAGCCCATTTCTCAGTGGGTAGCCGACAGCCGCGAGGCGCGTACGTACGCATATAGTTTCAAATTCTGATGATATGGCTGGTTCTGGTGTATTATGTGTAGTTGATGGATGTAGATTCAGCAAAGGAAGAGATAAAAACTTATATTTTTTCCGTTTACCTACTGATAGAGCTTTACTTTCGTTTTTTAAATAGGTAAATTGTTTAAACTTGCATGTTTCGTGTTTTGTATTTCATTGGTAGGTACGTAATTACTTCTACTAAGCGTCTGAGATAAGACTAGAAAGGCCAATGCCCTCCATTTGTCAAATTGTCATTTAAGAATTACGTTTAGCAAAAATCTACTTTGTGCAAATTAATTTTCAATACTATTTATTATCGTTATTATCTTGTTAATGTTATGTTCATATGATTATTGTTTATTTAAAAGCGTGCGTCATAATATGGCGCCAGCGCAGGTTTGTTCATATTGTATAAGCATAGTAGTTACCTATAAAGCTAATTGTGTAAATGATCGAACAAATCAATCAATAGTGTTTTCAGTTTCCTCTATTTCGTATTTATTTCTTATTTGTGGCCATGCGGAGTGGTTACGTCACTGATTATTAAATAGTTAGGTACTACACGTTGCGTACGATGTGTGCCTTACTTGTCTTACAACTGCAGTTTCGGGGTGTGGTAAGTAGTTACCTAGCCTAATATATTCATCGGTCTTTCATAAGTATTTCTAACAATTAAACGTGCTAAAACATTAAAAAGTCATTTTATTCTATATTATTTCATAAAGTGTACTACAAATACCTACTGACATCTTTATCGAAAAAAGCCAGCCCTGGCAGTTCACAATAACCACGCGGCAGCGCGCAGCTACAAAGCAAAACTCATTTTACGCTTGTAAGGTTAGGTACATTTTCGTTCGCAGCGTCTAACGATTCAAAGGTGTAGGCTTTTATAGTAGTAGGCATTGAACATTTGTGCCGTCGCGTTGAATCGCCCGCCCGCGCTATTACTTCGTATTCGCTTAATGTTCTTTCTGCTCGGCTCCTAAGGGTCGTAGCGTGATGTTAAATAGCCTATAACTATCTTCGAGAATTGGACTACCAAATGTAAAAATAATTTTTCAAATCCGACTTTTTGTTCATAATTCTGACTTTTTTCTTTCTGCTCGGCTCCTAAGGGTCGTAGCGTGATGTTAAATAGCCTATAGCTGTCTTCGAGAATTGGGCTACCAAATGTAAAAATAATTTTTCAAATCCGACTTTTTGTTCATAATTCTGACTTTTTTCTTTCTGCTCGGCTCCTAAGGGTCGTAGCGAGATGTTAAATAGCCTATAACTGTCATAGAGAATTGGGCTACCAAATGCAAAAAGAACTTTTCAAATCCGACTTTTTGTTCAAAATTTCATGGGTTTTATTTTTTTTGCGCGGAACCCTAATTATTTTTCTAAAATAAAAGTAGCCTAAATTACCCGCCGTTACATCAGCTATCTGCCCATGAAAGTCCCGTCAAAATCGGTTCAGCCGTTTCGGAGATTAGCCGGAACAAACAGACAAACAGAAAAAAATGTTAATAATTGCTTTTTTGTTATAAGAACCGATTATACTTTCCTATGCATTTAGTAAAAAGTTGTTATTTTGACATTACAAACAGACACTTCAATTTTATTTATTTGTATAGTAGATGTATAGATATAAATTAATTATGTTATATTTTTTATTATTATTATTTTCCTCTCACATCTGCTATCTTATTTCTTCACCACCCGTAGTGGGCTGGTTGAGAATACTAAGGATATTAAGTCCGCCTTTGTGCTTATTTGTGTGCCAGAAGTACCAAAATTGTTTGCAACTTTTAACTTTTGACAGGCCTGTTGGTCTAGTGGTTAGTGACCCTGACTGCAAAGCCGGAGGTCGTGGGTTCGATTCCCACCCAGGACAAACTTTGTGTGATGAGCATATTGTTTGTTCTGTGTCTGGGTGTAATTTATCTATAATATGTATGTATTTATAAATTATATAAGTATGTATATCAGTTGTCTGGTTACCATAACACAAGCTCTGCTTAGCTTGGGATCAGATGGCCGTGTGTGAGTTGTCCCAAGATATTTATTTATTTATTTATTTACCTACTTTTTGAATGAGAGGCCTTAGAAACCGACAAAATGTCTGCACGTTGCACTTACATAACCAGTCAAATGAACTCTGTACCGGCCATAGTGTAATTACATAGTAAGCCATTACATAACGGTATCAAACTTTACCAGATGTTTCCCCATTGTTCGTACCCCAAGCTCGCTTATTATGGCGAGTTTGACATCGTGCCTTAGACTTTGTTATTGCATGTTCGTTATTATGAAAAGTGTTATGCGTATATCTAAGATGCGTGGTTACGTCAGTTTATGATCGCACGTCCTTGCATGGCTGAGTTTAATGGATGGGTTATGAATTAAAAATCAAAATCAAAAGTAATTTATTCTAAAATCAGCACTTTTTGAACGTTAAAATTACTTAAGACAGTCCTCCTAAACGCCTGCTGTCCACCACTTCCTAGTGAGAAGAATAAACTCCCCAGCAGCACAGCTGTCGGTTCATTTAGAAGAATCCCACTGCCTAAGTAGATATGTTTATGTAAAAAAACTTTGTAGTGTTTTTTTGGAAGTCGGTTGTTTTTTTTTTTGCAAAAAAGTTTTTTATATTTCACTTTTTACTGGGTCGGGTTATTATTTATCTAAGTTAAAAAAAGCCTAATGGTAACTGCTCAACACCTTGTTTTTTTTTTTTACAAAATATTGCTTTTCCCGATGCAGGGATGTTAATTTTTGAGGAGTTCTCCTGGTACTTCACCATCTGCAGCTCCACTTCACCATAATTATGCATTGTGACGAGCTTATATTGGTTAGCCATCATTTTAAAGTAATCGAATCGCAACCCGTGAAATACTTATTATTGAGTTATTCCGGTGGCCATCTGTGGTCTTCATCATCAGTTCCACTTCACCAAATGGTGCTTTCCGAGAGCAACTACACAGGTTTCTATAAAAAATACCCAAATTGCTATAGGTGTGCCTATAATATTTGAAGAGTCCCGTCGATTTCTCCAGGATCCCATCGTCAGATCCTGACCTGATGACAATGGGACCACCTGGAAAGTACACTAAGTAAGCTTTAAAACAAAAAATGAATTTTCCAAATCGATCCAGCCAGTAATTGGGGAACACACATAAAAAAATCATTCCGATGAATTGAGAACCTCCTCCTATTTTTGAAGTCGGTTAATAATAGTTTGTAAGTTAAGTTCTGAATTGAATTACACGTTACTGGCACATGCATGCATTGACTGGACAGGTCTACTCAAATCTGTGTGGTTCTCTCCTCAAAAGATCATCTCTGACACTGAACTGCACGGTCCTCATATGATCTGATGTGACCTCTGAGTTTCGACGTTTCTTCTCAGAGTAGTCGGATTGGATAGCCGACCTTATCTAGTTTTTTTTTTTTACTATTAAAAGTGTTTTTTGTATCTATCCAATTTACAGAAGTAAATATTAGATTTTGTAAAGTAAATATTAATCTTAGATCATGTAAGTAACCCTAAACTAAACTACCGAATCGATTTTTAACTGACTTCAAAAAAAGAAGGATTTTATCAATTCGACACGTATGTATGGAATATTATAGGAACTACAATATATTGACACATGATAATCTATTACGGCTTCCAATCAAAGATACAAAATTTTATAGGTGTATGTATGTTAGTATGTTTGTCCACGCATTTCTCCGAAACTATTAATCGTATTGTGATTGTGATTTTTTATTGGCTTACATTTACTTCAACTTAGGGAACAGTGCAAGTTTCATCAAAATCTGTTTAGTAGTTTTCAAGATATGGACTAATACGTGTAAATGTGAGCTGTAAGTGTGGCCTGGCTTATTGATACGAGCTACGGATGTGGTGTCAAAGGGAAAACATCTCAAAACTTTGGTCTAATTCTGGTGCAGTATTTACAACAAAACCATTTACTACTTATTACAAACAATATTCCAGTTTGTACTTAAAACTAAAAATTACGTAATAAAAAACGTCACGTCATCTGTTAAAAGTAATTAAAAAAAATTAAATCGACTTCAAAAAGAAATTAACACCAAATTATGAAATAACTTTAATTTCGGAAGTCCGTGTCTTGGGATCTGTATTTTAGGTTTTGCCACCGACTTCCGAAATTAAAGTTATTTAATAATTTTGGGTTAATTTCTTTTTGAAGTCGATTTAATTTTTTTTAATTACTTTTAACAGATGACGTGACGTTGAAGTTGAAGACGTCGAAATCAGAAAGTTTCCAAAGTTGGGTAGGTGTTTAACCAGAAATGTCCTAGATAAAACGACGTCAACATAGCGCACGTGCGTACGTTAGACGTCATTATTTTCTGATTAAGATTGAGTGAAATAATAAATGATTACTTAACATAGGTGAAACGCTCGGGTTATGTGGCCCGAGTGCGCGTCTCGTTTCTCACCGACTGGTCGACAGTTCACGTGACCTGAGGGCTGGCTCGTACTATGGCCAGAGAATTAGCATTGCCATTAAACCTGGTAATGCTGCCAGTCTTCTGGGCACGTCTCCGGCTGACAGCGATGCGGACGAATACTTCGACGTCTAAGTGTTCTTTCATTTTGTATTTATTTGTATAGTTAGTTATTTAGTTTTGGCAATAGGCTCGCCCCCTATTACATTGGACTTAAACATAACTGGCGAAATGAGAGTGTACTATAGGTAGGTACACCTCTGCCGAACCCTTCAAGGAAACAAGGCGTGATGTTATGTGTTATGTTAGTTATTTAGTCATTTAATTTAGTAACTAATGAAATAGTTAGTTGTGTTATATATTGTACATAAGCTTTTTAATGTATCTATACTAATATTATAAAGAAAAATTTGTTTGATTGTAAGTTTGTATGTCAGGGGTAATCTTTGGAACTACTGATCTGATTCTGAAAATTATTTTACTAATAGGAAGCTACAGTATTGCCGAGTGTCATTGGATATAATTTCACGCGGACGGAGTCGTCATGCGTCGTGTGGCGTCATATACTCGTATGATATAAACGTAGACACAGTTGCACAATATTATAGTTTACTTTTAACACTGAAGGCGGCTCGCCAGATAAGTGCAAATCAACAGATAAATCACCTCGTAGGTTCACATAGGTTGTGTATGCCTACGTCATTGTATCACTCTTGTAACACACAAAACAACCATTTTATTAGGAATGCATCATTTTCATTACACTTCAATTAACACTTAACTTTGATGCAAAGTTTGTATGGATAACTTCGGTCACAAATGGCGCACGTTAGAGATAGCATAACCAGTTTAAGCTGGCCTCGTAATCTATTGAAACTCCGTACTACGCTAGGCCCGCTCAAGGTCAGAGTGTTACCACCGACGTGCAGCTTGTTGTACAATCATGGCATCAACATCAGCATGCATACCATAACCACTTCTATCTTCTACTCTACGAAGAAAAGACATAATATCTTTTTCTATAATTACAAAGTTATATTTCTTTTCATCATTTTTGACATCATAATCAGCCTACAATGTTCCCACTACTGGGACACAGGCCTCATCTCGGCGAGAGCACCGAGAGAAAGCCTGAATCCCAGCAGTGGGAACATTGTAGGCTAATTATAATGTCAAAAATGATGAAAAGAGGGAGTGGGCCGTAAACCACCACGCGGGTCCAGTGCGGGTTAGTAGATGTCACATGTCTTCGAATTTTTGGTTCCAGACTAAACCAGTTTTCTCACAATGTTTTCCTTCACCGTTTTGAGAGCATTTTTGACATCACGCCGTAGAGTTGTTTCTACAATTTGTCATTTGGTCCTTCGTTTCATCCTATTCTACAGTGGTCATGCGATGTGTGCAGAACTCATTTGTTTTTCATAATTTTAAAACAACGCATAACACGGGTACACATATCATACTACGACGCAAAGCCTGACAACTTACTATAGCTAGACAATAGCCTAATAAATGAAAACACGAACCTCGCTAGAGCAGCCTGTTCATTTCAAGACTATTGTGTTAATTGCAAACGTATTGTTTTCAACATTGCTAGTACTCCAGCCACGTTCGAACTGGGAGTGTCAGTCGTGGTAGGTCAAATTAGTTTACACCATGGCTTGATGCTGTGCTATTCACTCAAAAATATGTTTGTCACGTGCTGTGTTGGCATATTTAAATAGGCAGTATTGTCTTGACACTCATGTATCTCATGTGTACTGACACATGAGATACATGTGAGAGCTAAGTGGGGAATGTTTCTCCCCCTATTATTTCCCTTCGCGTCCAGTTTTGTAGGCGTTGCTCAGTATCGCTATTCATAGTATTTACCACCCAAAAAAGGATTGGAGCTGCAAGTGAGAAGGTTTGTAGATATTTTTTTGTTAATAAATTTTGTTCAAGGCGTGTTTTCAGGTTATAAAGAAACACTGATTGGCCTTTCCCAACGCTCTGTCTACATAAATTGGTACATAGAAAGATGTTATTCAATATCTGAAACCCCGTGTTATAAAGCGAAGCATTCTCCGTTACACATGTATGCGTGGACGAATAAATACAAAATTATGGAGGAGATAGTAGGCAAGTTATCTGTGTCAACCGCGTGTCATGACGATCGTCGCAAACGCAAGCTGATGACGTGTAGTCACGAGACACGATCAGGATATTATGTTGCTGGTAACAAGTGGATACGTATTAATATATTTTTACAACCAAAACGTGGTTTTTGAAAGGAAATCGGATGCGCTTGAGACAGTAAAGTAAAATTATAAGCTAAACCACGTCGTGTCCAAAAAACTGGTTAGGTCATAAAGTTGCATGACGCAAAGTTGGCATGACGTTACATTTTGAACTATTGACATTCAATATCTGAATCAAAACCCGGACTTATACTTAACTAGCTTTTGCCCACGGCTTCGCCCGCGTGGAGGTTGGAAATTATCCCACGGAAACGTACTACCGTAACGCGCACGCCAGTAAAGCTTCAAGTCGGCATGATTTTTCCCGACATCTTCAACAATCATCGTCATATTTCAGCCAATTTACATAAAACTTTAATGAATTACCTACACCCTCCTCGTGAATCACTGCGGCCATTGGTGACGGTTCACCGCTTTCTTAGGAAACCAAAGCTTTAGTATTGCGTCAATATTAAAAGTCGCAAAGAATTTTTCGGTGATCGTCACCGAAAAAAAAACAGTGGAATTACTCTTCATGGTTGTCGGTTCATTATAAATGAATATATATCTTTACATTTAAATGACTATTGACTATTCAAGGACAAGTGAAACACTTTTGAAGCCAAATTGTTACCTCATAGTAAAACTCTATGATGCTACACACACACACAAATGGCGAAATGTATCGTAACGGGGTCGGGAGCCAAACGGAGCATAAAGAATTTAAACATTTTTCTTTACAAAATTCTATAGCTCTGTTACATTAAAATAAACCCATAATCCCCTTATTTCTTTAATGGTCAACGTGTATACAAAATTTTAATGAAATTGCTTTAATTACAATAGTAAAAACTGTTTCTCTCATTAAAAAAAAATATTTTGCGTACAGCCAATTTTGGCTGTACGCAAAATCATTTTTATCCAATAGTTAAGGCGAAATGGGTCCCAAAGATGTTTTGACGTATTTACGTCAAAACATCTTTGGGGCCCATTTCGCCTTAACTATTGGTTTCTCTTTCCGAGAGTCCCATTCATATCTGTCTGGTGCATACCCCAGCCGCATACAAAGTGACCGAATTATTTTAGGCCACCGTTTCACATTTTCTAATACATTTTACGCTTGTTCTCGTTGTTACTATCATGATTTTAACATTAGCGGTTATCTTGTTGTTATAGTCTATCTGCCTTATAAATAATTTATCAGCTAGGTTAATCTGTCTGGGTCTTATAAGGAGAAATGGAAAGGGTAAAACATTCGAAACTAAAGAAATTGATAGTGAAATAGAAATAATCTATATATACAATAAAGGTGAAGAGTTTGTTTGAACGCGCTAATCTTTGGAACTACCAGTTGGATTAGAAAAATTATTTTTGTATTTGTTAGCCCAATTTTTGAGGAAGGCTATTTTACATCACTAGCTAACACCCTTAGGAGCCAAGCAAAAAGAGAAAAAAAGTCAGAAAGAACGTAAAACGAAAACGAAGTAATAGCGAAGGCGGGCGATGCGATGCAACGTCACCAATTAAAAGCAGTTTAATAAAATTTTGCTTTATTTTAGTAGATAAATTATTATTGTGGTGTCTTACGAGTTCCATGCGAACGAAGGGTCAGAAGCTAGTATTACATAAAAAAGAGGAGACTAGTGATTACTCTGCTGTCAAATGGAGTCTTTTAACAGCTACTGGTAATCTTAATGTCATAAAATACCACACAAGAGAGGCAAGCACAGGTCAAGGTAACTTAATAAAAGTACGTACAGTTTATAAAAAAGCGGCAAAACCTATTTAATAGATTTGAATATTTGGCATGTTAAGTGTTCCCTGGGATTTTCCGTAAGAAGCAATGCTTGTGGAGACCTTGTGAGAACATTTTAAACTATCCCCAAAAGGGAGATTGGAGGGTGTCAAAGAACGTATGGAAGAATTTTAACGCGCAGTCCGATTAACTCGAAACTCAGTATTAATAGTTAAGACCAACAAAGAAGAACCTGTATCAGGGTTTTTCGAAAATCTACCCCTGACGGTGTGAAAAGGAAGATTTTACTACGTGGTTTAATTAACTCGAAAATTGGTATAAATAAACAATAAACAATATTTATTTTGTTCCAGACTTAAACCTTACAATTTGTACCTTAAATTATCTATATCTATATACTTATATATAAAAGGAGAAACTGACTGACTGACTGACATATCAACGCACAGCCGAAACTACTGGGACTAGGAACGTGAAATTTTGCACACGGCTTCCTTTCATAATGGAGAGGAGCACTAAGAAGGGGTTTTTGGAAATTCGATTTTTAAGGGGGTGAAAAGGGGGTATTTCGTTTGAAAAATCTTATTCCTTAAGGTAATAATCTTGAAACTTGGCACAAATACTTATCTTAGTAAATTATGAACTTTGTAATTTTTGGTTTTTCTAAACTACCCCCACGAGGGGGGTTGGGGTGTGTCAAATTTTGGATGGAAGAATTTTAACAGGCAGTCCGATTAACTCGAAACTCAGTATTTATACTCAAGGTGAAAGCGCCAGGGTAGCCCGCGAAATTCAAATTTTCATACGTTTTTTGCAATTTGCAGGTCAGTAATAAGTTGTATCATCATCTGCCTAGCCTTTTCCCAACTATATTGGGGTCGGCTTCCAGTCAAACCGGATGCAGCTGAATACCAGTATTTTACATGGAGCGACTGCCTATCTGACCTCCACAAGCCAGTTAATGGGTAATACGATACCCCTTGGTAAGACTGGTTGTCAGACTCGGGCTTCTGACGACCCGTAACGACTGTCAAAGATACACGAATGACAGCCGGGACCAACGACTTAACGGGCTTTCCGAGGCACGGAAGGGTCTTGATATGTAAAGATGGTCACCCATCCACGGGCCAACCGCGGCAAGCGTAGCTTAACCTGATCGATTGACCCGTGCGGCTGTTATTTCTTAGCCACAAGCCCCTCAGTAAGTCAGTAATAAGTTGTTTATTGTTTAAAATATGATTCGTGACCGTAACAAATATGTATTTACAGAATTATAATCATTAAAGTCATCAATACAATTCTCTAAGACCAAGTAATTCTATTGAATGACTATTTCATGAAATCTTAACATTTCAGGATTATACTAACTTAAGGAATTGTATTACTGATTCTAATATTATAATTCTGTAAATACATATTTTTTACGGTCGCGTATCATTTTTTAATCAACATACACCCAGACACTAAGCTGCAAATTGCAAAAATCGTAAGAAAATTTGAATTTCGCGGGCTATTTTAGCACTTCCCCCTTAAGACCAAAACTAAAGAATAACCTGTATCAAGGTTTTTCGAAAATCTACCCCGGACGGGGTGAAAAAGGGGTTGTCGATTTATTAGGGGAGGATTTTACTGCGTGGCTTGATTAACTCGAAAATTGGTATGAATAATCTTTGAGTCAAGTTTTGGAAATATTCTAAACGATTGTTTTAAATTCCACCCCTGGGGGGTGAAAAGCGGGGATTTAGTTTAGATGAAAAATCTTATTCATTTGGAAACAAACTTGAAACTTGGCACGAATATTTGCCTAAATAAGCAATAAAGTTTCTTACTATTGGTTTTTCAAAACTACTCCTGACGGGCTGAAAAGGGGTAATCATAATCATAATCATAAATCTTTATTTATCTCAACATCCTAATACAGGCACTAGTTAATAAAATGCACTATCTTAAATAGAGAAAGGTGTCTGAGGTAGGAGGGTCCTGAGTTACAGATCACCCGGCTCTCTTTTAAAGGACATGTTAATTTACAAAACAGTTAAAGTTAAGATATACTTAATAGGTATTATAAAGTCTGATAATGCAATTGAGTGCAGAATGCAAACAAAAAATAATAATTAAAAACAAAATCAAAGAAAAGCAAGTCAACATAAAGTTCAAAGAAATATACAAATTATGTACATATATTATTATTCTTTGATACATACTTAGGTATCTAACTAACAAAATAAAAAAATAATGAGCATAACAAAAAATGAAGAATGGAAATGGGGAAATGAAGAATGTTGTGTGTATGAATGTATGTAAGTCTCGGTGTGTGATTGTAAATGTGTGGGTATTATTAAGACACTGGTTTTAATAAGCTTTCAGTGGCAACGTTGTCCAGATTTAATAGCCAAATGCGTAATTTTCTTTTACAAATAGCTTTTGTATGAGTGTAAATAGGTATTTTGTTATTAATTGAATTATAAAGAAAAGTGCCAAGAAAACAAAAAAACTTTTGGGAGAAACTAGTGTTATAACGGATGATTGAACAAACATTTGTTGATCGTCTATTTTGTGTTGGTAAATTGAGTTCTAAGGGAAGTTCAGTGTGTTTTTTTAGTACTGTCATGAGAATGAACAACTGCCGGACTGTTAGCACTTGGCGGTGTTGGTAAAGTTCGAAAGTTGGATAGAGGATTGGCAAAAAGCAACTAACTTTTAATATGGCTCTTTGGGCTCTCTCTAGATTTATCATGGGTAATTCATTTTTAAGAGGAGGATTTTACTCTGTGGCTCGATTAACTCAAAAATTGGTATAAGAAATCTTTGTTTCCAGTTATGAAAAAATCCGAAACGATTTTTCGAAATTCCGCCCCCTTTTTTTTTTGGATGGGAAATCATCAAATTCTTCTCCCGCTATTATATAAATATTTTTACACACATATATAAACAGCTTTTATTATATTTAGCTAGCCTTGGCATGACACATGATACGAGCCTTTTTTTTTTTTTGGATGGGTAATCATCAAATGACGTCTCCCGCTCTGGGCGTGTCAGACTTTTACTGACTAAAACCCACCCGTGTTCCTTCTGTTGCCTGTGCCGGGGCCACGGTAACTCTTTCGAACATCCCGCAACCCTAGCTGGCATCGGCCCTAGCGGACCCCGTCAATAGTGCTGACATCTCTTTGAGGCGCGCGTGGAACACGACGCGCCGTCGACTCGGGCTTGGTCCTTACCGGACGGCGAGCTACCCATTGCTCGCCGTCCGCAAGCCCGCGCCTACGGTGGCCGGGAATCGGCTGCCAATTCCCGACGCCCAGGGCGTCTCCTGCGGCGACTAGGGGCGTGAGGGCGCAAAACTTGCCTCTTCCTCACGCCACCCGCCTCCTCCTTCGCGAGCATTACTGCTTCGCAGAAGGAGGTAATGGCTTCCCATGTACTCTCGCTCCGTACCATGGCCTGGACCAGGGCCGGACGCGAGAGATCGCTGCCACCGATCGCTTCCGCGAGGACACGGCGGTGCTCCGCCCAAGCCGGGCAGACGTCCACCGTATGCTCCACCGTGTCCTCCGGGCGATCCACACAGTGGTGACACCCGAGCGTTTCCTCCCGCCTTATCCGGAACAGGTACCTCCCGAAGCACCCGTCTCCGGTGAGGACCTGCGTCAGGCGGAAGGTGAGGACGCCGGGGGCCTCTCCAGCCACTCCTCAAAGAGGGGACTTATCGCCACAATTGTGGCGTGCCCAGCGCTGGATTGCGACAATCGCACTCTCCATGCCGCCATGAGATCCTGCCGGAGCTCTGTCCGCCGTGCCGCGATTTCTCGCGGCAGCGGAGTTATGCCCTAGCGTTTTGCCTCCTCACGCCAGTCCTACATGTGCGCAAGGACTTTTGCCTCCAGGTCCCATGGCAGTAATCCGGCAAGGAGGTTCGCCGCCTCACCGAGACCGTGCGGTATCCCCGGGCTAACTGGATGGCCATGATCCTCTGGGACGCGTTCAACCGACGGACCAGTCGCCGCCTCACGGAACGCGCCCACACCGGAGCTCCGTAAAGGGCCATGGACCGCACGACTCCCGCGTAGAGCCTCCAGCAGGAGGCGTTTGGACCCCCAGATTGGGTAGGAGCCGCCTCAAGGCAGCCCCGGCCCTCTCCAGTCTGGGAGCCAAACGTCGAAAACGCTCCACGAAATTCCACCGGCTGTCGAGAACGAGCCCCAGGTACTTCATCGTCGACTCGATGCCGATGGGAACCCCTCCTACCGTTATTTGGGAACCCGACGGTGGCGCGTTCCGAGGACCATGAAAACACATGGCCTCGGACTTGTGCAAGGCCACCTCGAGTCCCAATTGCCGGATCCTCTCTACAATTGTCGCAATCCCGCGTGTCGCTAATTCGGCCGCCGCCTGGTGCGACCTCCCCTGCGCCAGGGCCAGCGTGTCGTCAGCGTAGCAAACTACGCTGACGCCATTAGGGAGGTCGGCGCGCAGCACCCAGTCGTACCCGAATTCCACCCCTGTGGGGGTGAAAAGAGGGGATACAGATTATATGAAACATCTTATTCCTTTGGTTAATACTCTTGAAACTTGGCAATATTCGCCTCAGGAAATAATAAAAATTGTCATTTTTAGTTTTTTAAAACAAGTAAGGAACACTTAGGACCGTAAGAACAGTAAGGAACAGTAAGGAAAAATTTTAACGCGCTGTCAGATTAACTCGAAACTCGGTACTAATACTTTTTCGGAAGACAGTGTCTTTGGATCTGTATTTTAGGTTGTTGCCACTGACTTCCGAAATTAAAGTGATTTTTTACTTTTGGAAGTCGGTTGTTTTGTTTTTGCAAAAAAAAAATTATTTTTCGCTTTTTGGTGGGTCGGTTTGTAATTTATCTAAGTTACAATAGCCTAATGACAACTGCTCATCACCTTGTATAAAACATTGTTTTTTTCGATGCAGGGACGTTAATTGTTGAGGAGTTCTCCTGGTACTTCACCATCAGCTCCTCTTCACTATGTATGCATTGTGATGATATTGATTAGCAATCATTTTAAAGTAATTGAATCGCAACCCGTGAAAAACTTATTATTGAGTAGTTCCAGTGGCTATCTGTGGTCTTTGTCACTAGTTCCACTGCACCAAATGGTGCTTTCCGTGAGCAATTGCACAAGCTAATATAATAAATACCCAAATCGCTATAGGTGTGCCTATAATATTTGAAGAGTTCCCTCGGTTTCTCCAGGATTCTACCATCAGATCCTGACCTGATGACAAAGGAACTACCTGAAAAGTATGCCCTTTCAAACAAAATAAGTATTTTCCAAATCGGTCTAGCTGTCTTCGAGTAATCGGAGAACACACATGATTCCGACGAACTGAGTACCTCCTCCTTTTTTGAACTCGGTTAAAAATCATTTATAGCTAGAGTGCATCTCATGAAGATCCAATAAGCCGAAACATGGCTAGGATACATTGTTCTATTACAGAGTTACAGTGCCTACCTTCCAGCTTCATTATCAGATCAGTTCGATGGTACCATTTATTTAAATTTGCTTCGTCATAGTCGCTTAACTAATTTAATCAAAAAATCTTATCACCACCCGTGAAATACTTATATCATTGAGGAGTTCCCGAGGCCATCTGTTCATCTTCTGAATGCAAATTCTTGACTTGTTGATGAAAATACCAAAATCGCTTTGTGTTTGCCTATAATATATGAGGAGTTCCCTCAATTCCTCATGGATCCTATCATCAGAACTGGATTTTGATAAAAATTGGATCAATCTGGAAGTATGTCCTTTCAAATAAAAAAAGAATTTTCCAAATCGGTTTATAAATGACGGAGTACTGAGGTTACAATAATTTAAAAAAAAAACATACAACATAACCAGAACTAAAAACGTAAACAGAACTTAATTCCGGAGGCGTGCCCGCTTACGATGGACGTGATAGAGATTTCTGTAAAGCATGCAATAGGGCCCGTATTCGGGGAACCGTTTTCATTAGTCGATAGGGAATGATAGCGGTATACGCGAACCTGCACCGCACGTTTCGCAGTTGCTATGAAGGCTCATTTTAATTGGTAATTTTCATTGGGTGTGACTCTCCGCACGCTTGTTACCGACCGATGAATTTCATTGGTCGCTACGACCACCACCTGGATTCCCCGCATACTGTGTATCGACTAGTTATGGAGTTATGAAAATGAGCCATTATGGTCTGTATTTTAGCCTCCTATATTCATATTCTTAGCGTCTCGATGGCAATCTAAAAGGAATCGGCCCAAAATTCGGCCACGTGCTTGACACCATAACTAGCGTCCATGAGTTCCTGTAACGTGCAGATGATAGGACACGCAGAATACGAGTCGACTGTGAATCTCCACCTGAACAGGTTTTCCATGCTTCAGCCAACCTGGGTCCGAGGTCTGTTTAAAGACTTCCAGGTTCGCCAAAGCAACTCGTGTCCAGGAGGGAGATCTTCAGCTGGTGGAAAGAATGATATAGGTAAGGAAGCACTGTCTCGCCACAGCTTCAGTCTTTCTTTTGATCGTTCGCCAGTGAGTGGGACGACATAAATACTTTAAAAACTTTTGCGGCTTTTCAGCCTTTGGGCCACAAATACGTTATCGTGCATAGGATGTCGTGTATCGGAGACAATTAAGGCTCTTTCGCTGAAGCTTGCCGCTCTGCGAACTTCTGGTGTCGCTATTCCTGCTAGTGGATACAGCATTTGTGCCTGAGTCGGTTTTAGACAACCAGTGACGATTGCCGGCACGTTTCATTCAATGCTGTATCCACTAAATTTGCTTGGGCAGAACGACTCCACGGGACACGTGAATTCATCCGCAGAAAATGATCGCGCCAGCCCAGTAGTCTGCATTACGTCAGGCGGAGCACTCCTAGTCGCTGAAGAAGACTGTTGTGAATGTGCACCTACTGGTTGATGTTCTTGCGGGTTTTTATGAATGTTAAAGACCTGTCCAGAATAACACCAAGATAGTTAGGGGAGTTGCTGTGCTCGATGGATACCCGGCCCCAAACGATGTTAAGTTTGCGGAGCTGAAATATACAAGACTGGTTTTGCTCGGATTGGGCTTGAGTGTTTTAGCGAGGTAGTTTAAGGGTCAAGTGGACCTCGACCTCCTCAAGGTCGTCTGCATAAAGGAAACGAGACATGTTCGGCCTCCTATGATTTATTTAATTTTAATGCTTTTTTTAATGGAAATAATAGAAAGTAATTTAAAACAAATATGTATGTAGATACCTATGTAAAATCAATCTGCCTAGCCTTTTCCCAACTATGTTGGTGCCAGCTTCCAGTCTAACCGGATGCAGCTGAATACCAGTATTTTACATGGAGCGACTGCCTATCTGACCTCCACAACCCAGTAACTGGGTGATACGATACCCCTTGGTAAGACTGGTTGTCAGACTCTCGGGCTTCTGACGACCCGTAACGACTGACAAAGATTTACGAAGGACAGCCGGGACCAACGGCTTAACGTGCTTTCCGAGGCACGGAGGAGTCTCGGTATGTAAAGATGGTCACCCATCCACAGACAACCCCGGCAAGCATAGCTTAACCTGATGGATCGACCCGTGCGGCTGTTATT
Source organism: Fissipunctia ypsillon (assembly GCA_947568875.1). Classification (NCBI taxonomy): domain Eukaryota; kingdom Metazoa; phylum Arthropoda; class Insecta; order Lepidoptera; family Noctuidae; genus Fissipunctia; species Fissipunctia ypsillon. Next base: position 26,499,831 of record OX387643.1, on the reverse strand, counting down.
ACTTAGCCACGAGCTCCTCATGATACCTATCTAAATGACCCCTAATTTCCCCTTCTATTTATGTACAAATTCCGTGACGCGTAAAACATGTAGATACAATAAAAAAATTAAGTGCTCACCTTTGCCATGACTTGCATATTACAAGTTCTAACATGTGTGGCAAGCGCAACCCGCTATTGCTGACACCTCCCGCGAATCAAGTACGTAAATTCTTACTTAATTGCTGGAAATATTCCGGTCAACACTGTTGAGATGATTTTAAGAATGTTTAGTTAATGTTAAGAAACATGATTCAAAGTGTTGACTTCATTTACATTACGCACTTCAAATCAATCTGCCTATCCTTTTCCCAACTATGTTGGGGTCGGCTTCTAGTATAACCGGATGTATCTAATTATCAGTGTTTTACATGGAGCGACTGCTTATCTGACCTCCACAACCCAGTTACCGGGTAACACAATACCCCTTGGTAAGACTGGTAGTCAGACTCGGGCTTCTGACGACCCGTAACGACTGTCAAAGATCTACGATTGACAGTACGAAGTTCACCAGGTAATCTAGTATAAAATTAAAACAGCTAAGTTACAGTCCACGGTTTTAAGAGACAAAAACTACAACAATTATTACAAAAATTATTAGAGCAAAAATTATTCTACATGTTAATCCGGCTAATAAACTATCAGTGTGCCAAATTTAATCCAAATCTGTTCAACAAACATCCAAACTTTCGCATTTATAATATTATATATCGTAGGATTCTAACAAATCCCTACAAGACATAGAAGAACTAAATACACTGCTTTTAGGTTAATTAAAAAGAGTTAGGAGTTCATAGAAAAAACATCGTACTTCTATGTTTAATTTACGCAAATCTACGCATTGACTATTGAGTAAAGATCAAGATGAATCAAACTAATGTCCTCTTCATTCGCCGATTAAATGTGCTAAATCATAGTTTGGTAGTAACATTTCATAATAAATAGTATAAGTATTATTTTTTTTTTTCCAAAAAATTAGCAATATGTGCATTTGTATAATTTAATTCAAGTTTTTTTAGCAAAGCACAAGCGTTTTAGCGTTTTTGTTAGACCCAACAGCTAATTTGGAACTGATTTCTTTAAGACTGTTTTTTTTAGTGTGTTTTTACGGCTGTTAGTCATGAGCCCCTCCGAAGATACCAAAATCATTATTATTAATGTATGTACATATGTCGTTTATGTCAGGTAGGTCACTATGAAGATCTGGTCAAACAACCTGCCTTTGTTACCAAACACACGACATTCCAAAAGGCATTCTATGCTCAATGATAACTATTACAAATCACGCCTTCTGTAGTTGACCTTCGCAATCCTTAGAGAAAACACATTTTCGCGGAATCATAGGTAATAGTTACTAATAGCTGTGAGGTGAAACGTAGCAGTGGTGACCAATCTAAGACTTGGCCACAATAGGTCACGTCTTGGACTGGTCACCTTTTGGATTTCAGATTCCATGTTTCTTCACCTTCCTGTCATATCCCAATTTATTTGGGGTTGGTGCATCTTGTAGTTTCCTTACATACATCTCTGTTGGCATCATCTCAGTAGTCACTTTTCTTCTAGATTCCTTGCCGTTGAAACAGATAAATAACGTAGAACCCAAATATAAAATAGTGTTCTAAATCATAATTGAGTGGTTGATATGGTATCAAATTGGTATTTCGGGTCGTCAGAAGCCTGTTAGTCTGACAAGCAGTCTTACCAAGGGGTATCGTATTACTCAATAACTGTGTGGTCAGATGCTATATGTAAAATATTGGTATTCAGCTGCATCCGGATTGACTGGAAGCCGACACCAACATAGTTGAGAAAAGGCAAGGTATCAAATTTACCTACAGCCTATCCATCTTTGTCTTTGACTTGAGTCTTTGTCAAAGGAGTGGTTTACTTTCGTGACAAGTTTATTAGGTGGTCGCAGGTTTTAGTTTTCAGCACTTTTTAAGTAGGACGATCTGTGCACATTATGTTCCTTACTCTTTTGTATGATATCTTCATCTGTTTAAACTGTAACCGTTTCAACATCATCAGCCAAGCTTAAAGATGGTTTGCACACAACATAAAGTAGCGAGTTCATAACGTCAAAGGTACTTCAATATTTTGTAACGAAGGATGGTTTTAAAAAATACTTCTATGTTCGATAGAAAAGTATGGTGTGATTAATAAATAATGATAAAACTTAGCGAGGCAGACGACGAGGCATAGGTACATTTTTATTAGCACCCTTCAGTGTCCCGTCACAGGACAATGGCCTACCTTCCCTCTTATTACTTATCCCCATCTATGGTACGGTAATCCCTTTTACATGCGATTGGAGCCAAGATAAGGTGCTCCTTATCTTGGCTCCGATCATGGAAAATGCTATCATCAAAATATTTTAGGTACTTATCCCTGACTATCTATACAAATAAATAAAATTGAAGTGACTGTTTTTAATGTCAAAATAACAGCTTTTTACTTAAATATATAACCATATGCATAAATGTTTTTTGCATATGATAGTGTAAACGGTACTTATAACAAAAACTAATTTTTAAAATTTTTGTCTGTATATCTGTCGGTTTGTCTGTCCGTCTGTCTGTTTGTTCCGGCTAATCTCCGAAATGGATTGACCTATTTTGACGTGACTTTCACTGGTAGATAGCTGATGTTATATGGAGTAAATAAAGCTACTTTTATCTTAGAAAAACAATTAGGGTTTCGCGAAAAAAATTATGACCCGTGAAATTGTGAACTAAATCCGATTCAAATAGGGAAGTATTGACATCCACGCGGGCGAAGCCGCGGGAAACAGCTAGTATTATATAAAAGTAAAACCAGGAATTATTGTCTACATCAACATTGTCATTTTGATTGTAATATTATTGTGCATTAATACAGTAGATTGATAAATCTAAATGCAGCCGGCCAATTAGTTGATGCAGTGTCGAGCGAATCCTAATTTGATTAGTTACAATTATTTCAGTTGTTTAGATAAACTGAAAGTACTATTTGATTGATTGTTAATGTTTGAGCCTGTTATATATTAGGTTACATTACCTTACATTAGGTTAATCCATATTACACTTTGTACCAAATTCTGCAAGTACCTACTGCAATACGGAATATTATTTTTGTATGGAACAAGAGAATTTATACTATGTACATACAGTAAATTCTCTTGTTCAGTTGATCAAAATTTTTGGAACAGCTGTTGATTATTTTCAGCAGAGTTTGTCCTAGTAAAAGTTTTTAATTTATTTTATGGTATTAGTAAGTACTATTTGCTTTAAATCCATACTAAAGCACAAGCAAAAATAATAAATCCTTGCAAAAGCAGGTGCAAAAAATTCATAGACTGATTAATCGCCGATAAGGATTTAATAAAAACCATACATCAGAACATCATGCCTGTAAAAGTATTCCCCGAAGGGTTAGGCACATTTTGCCAGTTATGTTTAAGTCCCACTTAATAGGGGGGCGAGCCTATTGCCATCAACCGGGGACAAATACAGAGCCCGGGCTGCTCCTAAAAAATTACAGATTGAAAAATCCAATAACACTTTGGCCGACCCGGTAATCCTTTTGCTCAGCAGTAGAGCTTTCGACCACTGGACCAACGAGGCAGTCCGTCAGTAAAAACATTTCTACATAAGTTTACCACCACTGACCATTTCTTAACATAACCCTAAAACCAGATAAAATCAGCCAGTCGTTATGTCGTGTTAAATAACAAATCCTTCATTTAATTGCATGCACGCACCAATGTGTGACGTAACACAAAAATTTGTAACTACGAATACTCCAAAAGTTTCGAAAACCGGCCGGTAAGGTTAAAAACGGTAACAAGTAAGTAAGTAGGTAATGTTGATCTGTCTTCTGCATGTCACTTTCTCCGTACCAAGTGATATAATAGTAGGCAGCTTGTTGTGGGTCGGTGCGTACATGTTACAATTATTTAATGGGTGTGTCGTGATGTATGTCTTGAGGCTCAGTTTTAATTATAAGATTATCAAGCAAGTGTAGTAGTAATTTCAAATTTTTGAGGCGTTCTTAGCTTATATTTTTTTAATTCAATAGTATGCGGTATTCACATTGTTGGATCCGCAAATTAGTCACTATAAGGAAGACCTTTACAGAAGTAGGAATGTATAGAACTTATAAAATGATTATCATACTACGTAAAACTAAACTTTGATAAAAATTAAAAAATTATGATTCTGATTCTGACCCGTGTATTATAAGTTCGAACTCTTTAACGGTGTCTGTGTTTCCCGATAGTTATAACTTGGAAGCCTTAAATTCTCGAGGTAGGTTATCTAAGTACTTCTCGGCAAACGTGCGCCATCGTCAATCGAATTATTGCTTACGATCTGGTGTATGAACCTAAACGAAGAAAAAGGAGTATGTAAGGATCGTAGCAGGTGGCGTTCTGTAGTTTCTGCCTACCCCCTTGGGATGAAGGCGTGAGTTTATGTAATGTATGTCATAACGAGAATAGTTGCGTCATAACTTCAAAGAACCATCAATACTGTCTACTGTAACCCTAAAATAATTAACCAAAGTCAATCACAATCTACTGAATGAATCATCACAAAAACTGTCTATTATTAACTTTTTATTAATATCCACATCATGCTGTTAGTACAAAATAATTTAAATACAATGTACTTAAGCTACCCATTTGAATGACAATATTTGAGTAAGAAGTCGCACTCGGGCGCTAAACGTTTGTCGATAAACATCTTTATCTGTTTTATTTTGGTTATTTGTATAGAATGAAGACTAAAACAGACGTAACAATGTTCTGCTAATTAGGAACTAAAAATATTGATATTTTGTATATTTCTTTGCAATTACATTTCAACAGGCAAAAGTTTCGCCAACTATCCTCACAAAGTTTTCCTTCACCATTTTGAGAGAGTGGTGCTGAAAAAGTTACACAAAGCCTGCCTGTGCCTGCCTGGGTTCGAGCTCAACACGACCTTACAACACGTAAATCGGGGCCGTCACCACCGTTGCTCAGTTCTTCTTGTATGAGCACTGTCTTAAATAAAGCCACGTTTATAAGAGGTGTGAAAACTTTTCTGGTATGAGTATTTACATGACCCTACGCATAGTCGTAAACACTATTAACAAACCGAGTCCATAATGTATTTAAACTAACAGTATTGTTGACTAAACCAGTTGAGTCATGGACGCGGGCCCTTTGCACAGAGTAGATATAAAATGGAGACCACGCGTGGATTCCGCTGTATATTTTGTTGAAAAGATTCGCATCTGTTACCAAGCGGTGATATGGTCGACGATGGCGTAACTTCATTTCCAGAAGTTTCTTACCCCTTGGCCGGGAACTATACGCTCAAGCGACATGCTTTCTGCGACAGCGACAGCGTAGCAATAAATGAAAGAAGTTATTTAGATCATGCCACAGAAACAGATGACGCACGCGCGTGTCGCATGACGCAAGTCGCATCGCCCGAGGGTTTGACGTAATTCATGGGTACGTACATGAGTGTCGTAGGTTGTATGGGACCAACGGTTATCAGGTCTGTTGATCGGGCGGTTCCTACAGTTTAGTAATTTCAAAACCGTCAAATATTTGTAGAATACCTATGTCATTATATTAATTAACAATCATTTGTATCGGAACATGTTGATTTATTTGATTTACTTATTTACAAAAATCAATATTTAATACATAATTGAATCTGTAATAAGCGATATATCGTAGGTACTCATTTAAAAAGAAAAACGGAAGTCTGCTTCCCTCACTACCCACCATTCGTACTTTGCTTCTTGTTTTGTGTTTTAAAAAGACGGATGTTATAACTTTGCTATTGGCTAATAATAATCTATACATTTTTAAAAAGCCCATAACTCGTTTTATTAAAGTGTTAGAACCTAGATTTCCTATGGGTTATGGGCCCAGGTTACGTTTTTACTGCAATTTAAGTGGTTAAAAGTAAATCCGTTACGAACTTTTTAAAATGGATAATTTTAAAACCAAACGCAATATCCAACCATTCGACGGGGAAACATACAGTGTCTGGAAGTTACGGGCATTGTTAAGAAAAATGAAAGTGATAAAATTTATTGATGACGACCCGATAATTCGACGCAGTTTGTGGGAGAAAAATAACCGGATAGCAAAAAGTTTTATCGTCGAGTATTTATCAGATTCCTACCAAGGTTTTGCGAAGGAAGACTTTGAAATTTTGTAAACTTTGAAAAAAAAACGTCTGGCTAGCTCAAGTCAAGAGTTTCACCAGTCAGTGAAAAGATCGGATTGAGGATAAACCTTGTAGATGATTGTTAAAAATAAATATATATTTTTTTAACAACCATCTACAAGGTGTTCTATATAAACTTATTCAAAACCCACAGCACGATTTCCTGGTACCAACCCTTAAATCAGAACAGAATTACAAATCTTCAATGGCATAATTTAAACATTTGTTCCATAAGATTTTTTTTATCCTACACACGATGCACGGACTTAGTCTCTGGTGAATTAATCTTCTCGTACACTTTACGCCTCAGCAATATTATGCGTACTTTTCTTACATATTTGTGTTTGCTTGGTTTCAACGGGCGGTCAGTTGGATCATCCCATTTAATAGAGTCAAGGTGCTTTTCACAGGTTTTACGCATCAAACTATTTGAATGATGATGTTTGTGTGTTTGTTTGTCTGATAATTGTGTTTAAAGATATGTTTTGGCTATGATTTGGCAGACTGTAATAAATCAGTTACAAAAATTGTATCTACTTATGGCACTATCGATGGATAGATATTAAATAGAAGGAAACCTATTATTTCCACGCTGTCTTTCAATGGAGAAAATACAACAAGTTACTTTTCAACATTAACAAAAGCAGTGTTATGTCTTTTAGGCCCACTTGCATGTTTAGTCGGGTTAAATTAAATAAATGTAGAGTTTGTAAACTCCGAGTTAAGTAACTAACATTTTAATTCTTCTTACGCGTTGCGCCACTAAAAAGTAACACCGGGTTAGATAACCGGACAATAGTGATTTTTGAGTTGGGAACATTGGCAGTTCAATCGACGAAACATAAAATAGGATTGCAGTGTCAGGCCATAGCCTGATATGTGATCCGACCAAAGATGAATTAGCGAACAAAGAATGGGAATTTTATACCCATCTCTTTACACTACATTACGATACGTAATACTTTCTTGTCTTTAAATTTTACAACATGACATTTTATTTTAATCGATTGTATGTGATTTCCATGGATACTTAGTTTATTGATTGACACAAACGTCAGATATGGAAAAATATGTTTTAAGTTTTTTATAATTTGTATTTATTTTTATATGAGTTCATGAATATACTGCCTGCTGATATAGTACAGAATTTTCACTTACTATAACGTCGAACAATATAAAATACAAAATAAGTTACCATCGGGACCTCATATCGTCAATTTATTTTGACATTACGTACACTAACCCAAAGTTAGCGACGTAACTTTCCCACATCGGTGGGTTTAATATTTAAAAGTTTAACTCTAGGTTTACCTCTAACTCTTGGTGGCGCAAGAAGAATTATTTGATTATCCCTGAGTTAGCTATTAACTCCGAGTTATATAGGATAACCCATGAACACGCAAGCGGGCCTTAGGGCTTATTTTGTCAAAGTCAGATAACTTTTATTCGTAGAATAAAATTGACGTCGGACAGTTTTTTTTTCAAATACTGTCAAAAATTCAAAATTTTTTCTAAGGCTAGGTAAGTTTGATAAAAATCCACTCTCAGTCGAGCACATAATCCTAGGCATGTACTACTTCTTGGATGAGGAAACGATAGCCCGTATCCTTTCTGTGAAAGAACCTGTGGTACTATTCGAATCGAGACTAACTTTCACGATCACATGAGGACGCTCGCTGCTGAATCATACCGGAGATTAGGATTTGTTATTCGAAATATACGTGAGTTTAACAATCTACTGGCCATTAATACTTAGTTTACATGGCCTTAGTCAGGAGTAAACTATAATCAGCTGCAGTGATTTGGAACCCTTATGAATGCTCTGACGCTTTACTTCTTGAAATAGTCCAGAAGACCTTTCTTAGATTTATATACTAGGTGTAACTTAAATAACGCACAACCTCTTAAGAGGTCATTGTTCTCATCACTATGAACAACTTTTACTATGAGACCAAACGTGAAATCGTTAAAAAGCGAGTCTGCGAACATAAATATAGGGAACAGCTGATTTTTTTTCTTCAGGTTTGGTCCCGTAGTAAAAGTTGTTCATAATTATGCGTGCAATGACCCCTTAAGAGGTTTTGCTTTACTTATGTTACATCTTGTATAACAAACTCATCGAATAATCCTGTCCTTTATCCTACAAAATTTTTACTCGGTATAAAGTACTTCCTGCTTACCACTGTTTGCCGTATTATGCGGGGTGAATCCGATTACCAGGAACTGGTGGCGCAGTTGCTAAGGCTTGTTTGCACTGTTGTGCCCAAATAAAAACTCAAACCGCGAAGTCACTGGCTACTAGCCGTACCGTCAGCACGCACAGTATCACGAGCCAACTCTCCCCTCGAACGGGCCCTCACTATGCTCAATGCTCTTCTGAGTGTGACTTGTTTGCCGGGAGATGGAGAGATGTGTGTCGTGAATGTTATAAGATTTTGTGAGAAGATGGATGAAAGATAATTAGATAGGTATAAAATATTGTATATTTTTCACTTGATTACATTTTGTTCATTTTTACAAGTAAGTGTTATTTTATTTGTTAATTTTGTTATTTTCTCGTGTTTACATATTTTTTTAAATTGTATTGTACCTAATCTACATGTAGGTATGTGTGTCACTATTGTGTTAACTTGTCGATCTTCTCAACACAGCATCATTGACAACACATGTTTACACAGTGGCAAAATTTACAGACCGCACTTTATTCATTAAAGTAAGGGTTTTATACGAATATGACCAAAATCAAATTGTAAAGAAATATTTGTCACATTCGCTCTAACGAATATGAACATTATTTATACATGTATAAGGTTTATACATATTTGTATAAAACGCCTACATTGCTAAGTAAAGTGTAAGTGCGCTCTGGAATTTCCGTGAGGTTTAGATCGCTCCCAAGAAAGTAATCTAAAACTATACAAAGAAATTGTATTGAAGGAGGTAAATGAAAAAAAAAGAAGTCGCTTTAAAAAACCGGTATTCCACTAAAGGGTCATAAAGCAAGTTCAATATTGAACCGACAAACATTTGTCGATGCTGCCGTGAGTAAACTTCGCCGTGGTTTCATTTCACGCGTCTGGAAAGGTCGTGACCAAACATTGACGTACATTTTGCGTTTTTTTCTAACGCCTAAGATAGTGCAAATAGAAAAAGAAAATGAGTCTTTTCTTTAGTCGTTAAGCTTCTAAATCGCAGGTTATAAACAGTTGAAATGAGAAAAGTTAGTCCGTTACTAACACAGCTTGCAGTAAGCAAGCTGAAGTGGCAGCGGGCTGGCCATGTTTGTTGAAGGACAGATGGTTGGTGGGGCAGACGAGCTTTGGAGAGGAGACCGCGTATCAACAAGCGCAGTGTGGGACGCCCTCAGTTAAATGGACCGACGACCTTAAGAAGGTGGCTGGGACAGACTGCATGCGGAAGGCTGAGGACAGGGTGTTGACGCGCACCTTGGGAGAGGCCTATATCCAGCAGTGGACTGCGACAGGCTGAGTTGATTCAAATTCAAATTATTTTATTTCAAATAAGCCTAAATGGGCACTTATGAAACGTCAGAAGCTAGGCGCACGGTTCCAATTGGTCGTTTCCTATGGAGAAGAACTGGCAAGAAACTCCACGGTTAGGTACTCTTTTAAAAATAGTTGGCTTTTACAATGTTTTCAAATTACAGTGTTATTAAGCATGGGAGGACAGTGTAGGCCTGTCTTCAAGTACCAGGTACTTAACAAAATAGAAAATGGTCTACAAATCTACAGTCTATAAAGCCTACAACGTTCTTACATTCACAAAATATAAAAGAATCTATTTAAAAGACGACTATATAATGTAAAATAATGAAAATATTATGTCCTGGAAGCAGGTAAAAAAACAATAAAATAAATTAAATTAAAGTAATTTGGGAGCAGTTAATAGACATTTACAGAAATAGTTATGCTGTTAATGAGGTACCAGGGAAGCCACATGTGCAGAAGGAATAAGCGCCAAACTTCTCTGTCTTCAACGTAGTCTTTAATCCTCTAATATTAAAGTTAGTCCGAGCAGCGGAGGCGATGATTCTTAGTGCATCTTTGCACATTGAATCTTCATTTCATATTTATGTGATCAATGATGAAGCCCTGTAGTTTGCTACACATATGGCGCTTTGTCTGAGAGTCACAATGTAGGTAATATGTTCAGTCGAACCAGCTATTTGGTATACAGGCAGCTAATAATAATTACCAAAATAAAATTATTTTACACTGTATGGCACAAGTTTAAAATGCTATTAAGTAGGTAGTACCTACACATTAAAAATTAATATTGGAAGTGAAGTGGAAAAATGATTTTTTTCCCTGTAGGTATGACCAAAAGCTAGTTTGACTGTTGCTACAGTCACGGAAATTAATTGTTAAGGCGAAAGCGCCAGGGTAGCCCGCGAAATTCAAATTTTCTTACCTTTTTTTTGCAATTTGCAGGTCAGTATTAGGTTGTATGTGGATTAAAATATGATTCGCGACCGTAACAAATATGTATTTACAGAATTATAATCATTAAAGTCATCAATACAACAGCTCTTTAAGACCAAGGAATTCTATTGAATGACTATTTCATGAAATCTTAACTTTTCAGGATAATTCTGTAAATACATATTTGTTACGGTCGTGAATCATACTTTAATCAACATACACACAGACACTGAGCTGCAAATTGCAAAAATCGTAAAAAAAATTGAATTTCGCGGGCTACCTTAACGATTCCCCCTTAGCAATCTGCTTAGCCTTTTCCCAACTATGTTGGGGTCGGCTTCCAGTCTAACCGGATGCAGCTGAATACCAGTATTTTACATGGAGCGATTGCCTGTCTGACCTCCACAACCCAGTAGCTGGGTAATACGATACCCCTTTGGTAAGACTGATTGTCAGACTTTCGGGCTTCTGACGACCCGTAACGTCTGTCAAAGATCCACGAATGACAGCCGGGACCAACGGCTTAACGTGCTTTTCGAGACACGGAGGAGTCTCGGTATGTAAAAATGGTCACTCGTCCTCGGACCAAACCCGGGTAAGCGTAGCTTAACCTGATGGATCGACCCATGCGGCTGTTATTACTTAGCCACGATCTCTTCTTTAGCAAATGTGTAAATTTGCCTCACGCTAAGTCAATTTGCCGCGTTATAGGCATTCCATACAACTGTCAATGAATGATATTAAAGTTGTGATTTGATTATACGGATAGTTGAAGTCGGTAGTCAATTTACATTCTCGGAAAGCACGTTAAGCCGTTAGCCCTTGCTTCCATTTGTATATCTTTGACAGTCTTTACAGATAGTCAAAAACTTGAGGCAGTTGCTTCTTTGGGGTTCTTTACACAAAAGACCATTACAGACACCAATCTACATGGTCTTCATATGATCTGACCAAAATATGTCTGAACTTTAAAAGAGACTGTGACCTCTGAGTTTGTTTCGGCCTTTCTTCTCAGAGTAGTCAGATAGGAAACGCCGGCCTCATCTCGTTTAAAAAAAATATGATGGACGTATAAAAATGTTTGTATCAACCTACTTACAGAAATAAAATCATTTTTCATTTATCATATAAAATGCTAGTACCTACTCAGCTGCATCGAGTTAGATTGGAAGCCGACCCCAACACAGTTAGGAAAACGATACGCAGATTGGATGTTCACTGGTATCCAGTGGTGCTATTCTGTAAAGATCCCACCGTGAAAATTTAGGTGAAGTGAGCGTGATGTGAACTGTCATCCCACCTTACTCTACTAGGGATTGAGCTCACTTCAAACACTACACCTAAGTGCTCACGCTGTGATGTTTACAGAATAGATCGGCTGTTCGAACTGCCGACGTGAATAGATGCGCTGCCTATTTGTCACTCACGTAGTCCGGAATACAACACTGAACCACTTGACACTAGAAACTAGGCATTACATGGACAGATGTCGTTACCTAACTAAGCAGAGTTACGTCAGGTTGAGTAATGCCACATAAACATTATTATGTGGTTGTGACCATCTGGTTTATAATATCACATTATGAAGCATCGCTTTCTTTAATATTTGATGGCTTTTATGGTGCTATGCTATTGCTCGATAGTTCAATGCTCTGGAATGTAGTCAGGAATTAAATAAAGGTGGAGACAGCAATACTATAATTAATTAAATACATTTAATGACGTTTCCTGTCTGCATACAAAAATTCAACCAAATATATCCAATAGTTTAGTCCCTATCTAGCCAAAGGAGAGGTCAAAAGTGGTATAATATTCCGAAGATTTTTAAATGCTAATGTGATGGACGTTACTAAAACCTTATTTATTAAGCTACTCGATTATTGTTAAATAAGATTTTTTCAGGCGCCTGTTTTTGTAAAAAAGTGAAAAATGTTTCAGTACAAACAAAACGGACATAGCCTTTATTTATTCATTTCTATGCAATATAATTATTTTAAATGTGGATAAAGTTTCCGTTTCTGTTAAATACTTTGAGATTTTATTATAATTTTAGCTGCGTCACCATGAAATTGAGACGAAAGATATTCATTATCATGACAATGCAATATCAAAACGTGTCGTAAAAAGGTCAAATCTGTAAATGTCAGAATGACGTTAAAATAAAATATCCAATTATACACTGACACTGTTATTGCCATTGTCACGTCATTTGCCACAGAATTGCAAACCCTAAAAATAATATAAATAATATTTGTAGTTAGTGATGCAAGCATGTTATTTTTTAACACATGTTTAAAAAAAAACGGGCGGCTCTAAAAAAAATAAATGCCCAAAGACATCAAAATTATTACCGTCTTTTAGCCTATATAGCTCAGAAGCCTGTTTAAATTTTCAATTATTTTAGTACCAAGCCCTATACATTTATTGAACGTCTCCTTTGGCAAAACCCATAGTAGAACAGAATAGAATAGAATAACATTTATTTGCATAAAAACATGGTATAAAAGGTGGTACAAAGATTAAATACAGAGCATACATATTTTTGCTTAACATTATAAGCGTGCAAATTTTTCGTGCATACAATTATATAAGTCATTTATTTTTTTGGTCAAATAACTCTTTTAGACTATAAAAACGATTAGTGGACAGCCAATCACACAATTTACTTTTAAATAATCTGGTATTAAGAATTTTTAAGTAGCTCGGTATCCTATTAAATATTTTTACACACATATATAAACAGCTTTTATTATATTTAGCTAGCCTTGGCATGACACATGATACGAGCCTTTTTTTTTTTTTGGATGGGTAATCATCAAATGACGTCTCCCGCTCTGGGCGTGTCAGACTTTTACTGACTAAAACCCACCCGTGTTCCTTCTGTTGCCTGTGCCGGGGCCACGGTAACTCTTTCGAACATCCCGCAACCCTAGCTGGCATCGGCCCTAGCGGACCCCGTCAATAGTGCTGACATCTCTTTGAGGCGCGCGTGGAACACAACGCGCCGTCGACTCGGGCATGGTCCTTACCGGACGGCGAGCTACCCATTGCTCGCCGTCCGCAAGCCCGCGCCTACGGTGGCCGGGAATCGGCTGCCAATTCCCGACGCCCAGGGCGTCTCCTGCGGCAACTAGGGGCGTGAGGGTGCAAAGCTTGCCTCTCCCTCACGCGTTCCGCCTTCTCCTTCGCGAGCATTACTGCTTCGCAGAAGGTGGTAATGGCTTCCCATGTACTCTCGCTCCGTACCATGGCCTGGACCAGGGCCGGACGCGAGAGATCGCCGCCGCCGATCACTTCCGCGAGCTTCTGCGAGATGATACGAGCCTGTGAGGGTCGCGCCGGATTCAAGGATGTACATCGTCTACTTTTGTAAATAATTCTTTATGCTTCCACACAAACATACATATCTCATATATATAAAGAGACGGTAGCGGTAACAAACCAAGTTTCTGAAATACCGGCCGACAAGAGTCGTCGGATTGAAGCCCGTAGATTGCTCGAATGCATTTTTTTTGTGCAACAAATGCTATATCTTTATCGGTGCTATTGCCCCACATAATCAATCCATATCGTAATACCGATTCAATATATGCACGATACGATGTTATTGCCGTTTGGACGTTTGTTATATTCCTAATATTTTAAGCGCATATACAAACTTATTTATTCGTTTTGGGACATTTTCGACATGGGTTTTCCAGTTCATGTCTTGATCCAAAATAACGCCTTGTAACTTAGTGTTCGTTACTTCACCATTATATTCATATTTAGAATTGTTTGATCGGTTAAATTGTATATATACAGACTTTGAAAGATTTAATGATAAATTATTTTTATTCAGCCATTCAGTTAGTATGTCAATTGTGTTATTAATGTCAGTTTCATGATCGTCAATTGTATTATTCCTTTTATCAGATGTCACAATAATGGAAATGTTTTCAGCAAATAGTATGCACTTATGATTAGTTATATCAATAATTGAATTAATATACAGTATGAATAAAATTGGGCCTAACACACTTCCTTGTGGAACGCCATATTTGTTGCTTTTGAGTTCAGAAGAGTGTGGTGTCATGTCGTTATATCGATTCAATTTTGTAATTATAACACGCTGTTGTCTGTTACTTAGATATGTTGATATCCATTGAAGTGCAATGTTTCTAATGCCAATTGGCTCCAATTTCTGTAGTAACAGGTCGTGAGATACTAGGTCAAAGGCTTTAGATAAGTCAAAAAATAACCCTGTAGTGGTTTTGGTTAATATTAGTCAATATGGTTTTTACAAGAATGAAAATCGCTAGTGTTGTGGATTTGTTGTTTTGGAAGCCAAATTGCTCTTTTTTAATAATGTTAAATTTATCACAATAGTCAATAAATTAATCTCCTATACATACACTTCTCGAAAATTTTCGATATAATCTGTATTAATGTTATTGGGCAATAATACTTATGGCCAGAACTTTCATTTACTGTCGTATTCTCGTCTCCACATTGTATATTGACTTATGAACCAATCTTCTTTTTTTATCGAGTCAAAATCATATATTTGTCCTAAATAGTACAAAAGATGGTACATTTTTTAGTGCAATGACACATTATGCACATAATATCGAATATTTCTAATCCAAAATCGTGGTCAAAGTATTATCAATCTAGTGACTCGTTGGTCTAGTGGTCGCAAGCGCTACTGCCGAGCATGAATGAGGTCCGGCAAAGTGTTATTGGGTTTTACCTTCTAGAATGTCTCAGTAATAGTCCGGAGTCTGGATTGGTGCCCGTTTGATGGCAATAAGCTCGCCCCCAATTACATAGGACTTAAACATAACTGGAGAAATATGGGTGTACACATAGATGTACACCCTTCGGGGAAAACGGGTGTGATATTATGTTATGTTAACTACATTAATTGTTACATGATAATATTATATACCCAGGACGGACTGGACAACGTAAAAAATCGTCAGTCACTGAACCCAAATCAGATGCCAAAGAAAACGAAACCGGCCAAGTGCGTGTCAAACCACGCACATTGAAGGGTTCCGTAGTTGGGATGAATTATTTATTCCAAGAACTTAACATTGAAGTTGCAAAACATGTTCTCCCATACATTCCAACTGTAAATGTAAGTTTGCACGCACAATATTGGGAGTTTTACCATGTTATTTATATACCATAGACTTCTTATAGGTTTTCCTGTGATCTATAAGTATAGAACTATTTCCTGTACCTTTTTCAATATTTTTGGCTGATTAATTTCGGAGATTAGGGGCAGTGGTCAATTTTCATCTAAATAACTCTAAAACTATTTATTTTAAAATTATAAAAAATAATATATACTTGAGACCCTTCACAGTAAGCCCTTTCATTTGATATATTATCACACGGTACAGTGTGCAAAACTTTTTTTTTTAATTTTCTTATTTGTCTCCCAAAAGTTATTTGTTATTTGTATTCAAAATTAATTTATTTACGTAACACGTCACGGACGTGTTACGTAAATAAATTAATTTTGAATTGATTTTGGGTCACAGAAATTGATATGTGTACCAAATTTCAAGTTAATCGGTCCATTAGATTCGGAATAAATTGGCTGTGACAGACGAACACGAGTGATACTGTTATATATGGGTTCCATTTTTTCATTCGGTCATACGGTACCCTAAACAACACAACAAAATAACACAACACAACAACACATTAACTTCACATAAACAACACTATGTATGTTTAACATATTTCTACACCACACACATCTTTTATAATCTAATTACCGTATAATAAAATAACAATAAACACGGTCATATTTAGCATAATTCGGTGTCGGAGTTAATATTAATCTGCATAGGTATCGGTTATATGTATTATTATTAAGTAATACATTTACCTAAAGAGGTTGGTGTAGGAGGATAATTACTGTTTACATACAACTAACAGTTATTTCGTCAGATAAAGGCAATTATTGTGATTTTAAAACTTGTGTTTTTATTTTTGAAAGTGTTTTGTGATATTAACATATTCCTCTGTTTTCTCCCTGGTTATTGATACTAGCCCAAATATATTTTAGATATAAAATATAAATATAAAAAATAAATATAAATATTTATATGTATTATAAAATATAAATATATTTTTAGATAGATAGGAGAGATATTTGCCCAGTAGTGGGACAAAATAGGTTAACTAAAAAAAAATCTATATCTACCACTGCCCTATCCCTATGTTTTGTTTTTGGCGTAATTAGGTACTTAAATTAATTTTAAAAAAAGATTGAAGTTCGATTAGGAAGAGGAGTTGTGTATTCTTTCTCTTTCCACCGTAGACCTCATAATTTTCCTTTAGGCAATCAAGATCAAGATACGCATGAATTCAACAGCGTCCTTTTTTTACAATGTAAAATATTTTACTATCTGTCACGGAAACTTCTTCCAGTGTATCCATAGGTCATGATGTTCAGAACAAGACGAGTCATTGCATGCATTGGCCTCTTTACTAAATTTGCAGTTGCTTTAATGCGTTGTTTCATCATTTGGCTTATTAAAATGTGTCATTCATTTTAATATTTATGATGTTCAGTAATAAATATACCCTATATAAAGTGATGTTACCGATGAGTACAGCTTCTTACTTTCACGCCCTCTAGACGTGAACGTCACAATAAACAGCGTATTATGTAGTCCACGTCCTTCTAATTCACCTATTGTTGCGTCTAAGCCTAAGATAAACATTTAACTTAGCATAACGTTCACTAAAACTACTTTCACGTGATCTAAAGAATTCGACACACCCAACAACTACAGTTTTGTAAGAAAAAGATTATACTACCTACAACCGAGAATTTGAATATAAAATTTTAAACATGTAATATGCATATTACTGTGGCGCCAACTGTGTGAGGGGGATAACCCGTGAACGTGATATATTTGGTTTTATATAATTTTAATGGTGCGGATTTGAAGGTTATCGGTGTAATCAATCATTTTTATTAGTCTAGACTGAGCCGTATTTGATTATATCTGGTGTTTCTTGGACTTTGAGAATGATACCAACTTTGCTGACGAGCTAGTGACCTCGACATGGTCTATTGGAAAACCTAGATGAGACTCAGCAGAAAAGAATGAAGCAAAAGGGAGGAAGCCCATACTCAGAAGTGGGTGCAACAAGGCTGCCGGTGACGATGATGATGGTCTATTGCCAAATAATGTCACAAAACTCACTCAGCCTAAATCAGGCTTTAATCGTGAATGTGACTATATGACAAACAATTCCAACCACTTTAGGTATTTTCAAGATAGGTACTCGGTACTAAGAAATCAGTGTGGACATGAACATAATTATATGCCATTTCATAGTCTTCACTTAAACAATCATCAGATGTGTCAACCAGCTAATAAAAATTTTAGTTACAAAATTCAATCTTAATAGCGTACCTTAATAGCGGAAGATAGTAAAAGAACCGTGGAAGGATCGTTTATTTGAATTCACGGCGGCTGTGGCGACCCCAAAAGCTATTTGGCGTGACGAAAATAATTTACACGTTGAAGAAACATCTCGGTGAACATGACATGAGTCAATATAAATTAACTCATTTTAATTTGCTACTCCTCTGAGCGTACCTCCTAAAGCCTAACCTAGAGGGCCAAAACAAGTTGCAATCTCTTTCAAGTTTCAAAGCGTTTCGTATTACTACAATGACTTTCAACAGGATTGGACATAATCTTTCCGTTTTTTTTTTTGGACGTAGACGTTCACGTCACGGCATCACGATAACACAGGTAAGGAAAATATATGGAAATATATGAAGACGCTTCCGTCCACGATAACGTATATCGTGACGTTAGAAATTACAAAAGCACACAATGCGATAGTTTTTTGTTTTTTTTTCCATAAGCAAATACTACAATTAGCGAGCATAGTGGAACTAAAGATTGTAAAAAAAGTATTTTTTATGATAATTTGGAACTATCCAATTAACAAGAATATCATTGCAATAAATATCATCAAAAGGAGAAATCTTTTAAACAAAATTGCTGATTAAAGCTCTCCGTTAGAGATTTGTATCTCGAAAATAAAACCGCATAAAATAAACTGAGTTTTTTATCGTCCAACGGAAATCATGTCTTAATTTTGAATGCCACTGGTAAATTCATGAGCAATTATGTAATAATATTATGATTAGCAGTCAGTAAAAGGATTAGCAGGTATGTAAGATGTCGACACTTCGTAATACGATACTTACTTACGAAATAAGAAATAAGAAACATTTATTTGCAGAAAATGCAGGTATTATCAATTGTAAAAAAATGGTGGTTTAATGTACAGTCCATATTTTGCCTGTTTAGGGCATGCAAATCCTAATTTTACATTAATAACCACTAAGTACTTATTTTAAATAAGATATATACAGAATATCCAAAAAATACCTATATTCTAATATAATTTTCTAAAATTAAGTTAAATTTTAAGTTTACTACAGTAAAATATATATTATACAATGTGTCTGTACACAGTGTGATGAAAATTAAGGGTGAGGTACAGACCATCAAACTGAACAACTTTCTCCCGAGGACCAACATCGTAATCGCAAAAAAAATATCAGTCGTCTCATACATTTGTTCGAGTAGGTATTGAAGTTTTGTATGGGATGACTGATTTTTTTTTCACGATTACGATGTTGGTCCCCGGGAAAAAGTTGTTCAGTTTGATGGTCTTTACCTCCCCTTTAAGTTTTACTATTCCGAAACCAGACACCCTGTATATTATAGTACACACAACAAAAGTTAAGTAATAACATTTTTTCTTTATGTACCCACCCAACAAAAATTATTTAAAGTTAAGATAAAAAATAGATACGCCATAAAACATTAGAAAGCTTAAAATAAAAAAAATTACGGCGTGGAATAACTTTGGCGCCATCATGGTTATAATCCTTAAAACGGAGCTTAGTGGCCACTATTTTCCGTTTTAACGATTATAATAAAACATAACATTGTAAAACTACTGTTTGTAATAATAATAACGTATAGTCTTGCGGAGAACAACGTAACATGCTTATTTTCTGCATTTTCATTCTAAAATAAAACGTCCTCCACCTACGAACTATTTATTCAGACTAAACTTATTTTATGGAAACTTACACACACTGCAACAACACTACAACTTACAGTTTATTACAGTTTATATATATCTTTGATGTCTTGTCGGCCCAGTAGTTACTTAAAACGCCTCGCCTCTCATGTACGAGGTTGTGGGTTCAAATCCGGGCAAGAGCCAATGAGAGGTTTTCAATTCATTAAGTACTTTCTGAGTTTATTTTGGACAATACAGACATCGGAGAAAGAAAACATCGTGAGGAAACCACTTATAGTTAATTTACGTCTGAAATTCCTGTTTTGAGCAAGCGTCGTGACTGGTGATCAATGCTCGTGTAATGCTCGTGCTTATGCTCGTGCTATATGAGAAGAGGCATTTGGTTCTGCAGTGGAACCATAATAGGCTGGTATTATTATTTAATATTTTATTAGCTTAAACCTAAACATAACTAAAGGTGGTTCTCTCAGTCTGCCTACCCAGACTTTGTTAGTAAATAGTAGTATAGGCCATAGGCTGACGAAAAAGTAAAACGAATCTTTTCTTGTGTCGACAGGACGAGCTAGCACGTGAAGAAAATGGCTAATCATGAGGCTTGCATCTATTGCTTTCAATTGAAGATTGACAACGTGTTCTTTTTGATATCCCATAATTCTAGGGGGTCGTTATACTCATCATTATGAACAACTTTTATTATGGGACCAGATCTGAAATCCCGGAAAAAATCAGCTGTTCCCTACTTTTATGTTCGCATAACTCGTCAAAATGTAGGGAACCCCTGATTTCTTTTTCGCGATTTTTTCGCGGGCTGTCAAAAGGAACACGTTGCATAAACGAATATCAACTTTAGGTTATAGTAAATTTAGTTGATTTCAGAATTTATATGTGCCACTACCTTTTTTAACAGCTAGCTGGCTTTCTTCTTAGCGTTCGTGACTCTAAATATAGATTTGGAGTCACGAGACGCTAAGAAGATAAAATATTCATTAATTTACATTTTTCATACATAACATTAACTTTTAGATAACCCACATATTATATACATGCAATGAGGAATACAATAAAAATTAATACAACACAATAAATATTCCATTTCAATTCGAAGTTTCACGAAATAACTGTATTAGAATGAAAGTTCTTAACTTCTTAACAAATGGTTTTAAATCTAAAAAAAGAGTGGTTTAAAACTTATTTTACCATAACAAAAAATATTAAGGTTTTACCACAACTTTAAATGATTTTCAATCTTTTAGCGCTTAAAATAAGGTTTATTTTAGTTTATTTCTAAACTCTTTAGTTTTAAAGCATTCAATAATTTAATATCACCACTAAAATGTATTCTTTAATATTATGACACATGAAATTAATCTTCAATTCTGATACGAGGATAGAACATAAAGTTTTAATTATAAGTTTCTAGGTTAGTACTGTTCCTGTTTATTTGAATAATAGGCCACGCCCCTCTGCGTAGGACAACCCGCGCGGAATTCGCTTCAGTTTGGTCAGAGACACCTCTGACCAAACTGAAGCGAATTCCGCGCGGGTTCGGGATGAAATTCACTCGCGCTGATTGTGTCAATTAGCTTCAGTATGGAGGTGTCCAGACTGCCGTCAATAGTCGCGTCCCGCGATTTCTTAATCATTAAAACAACCGGCACGAGTAGTCGCATACCGTGTCCCGCGCGGGATTCACCTCAGTGTAGCTTTAATTGCCAACAGGTTCCTACAACAAACCACATCTTCGATCACTAATCTGTCTGAATACCGTGGTGATTAAAATTTACTAATAGTAGGTAAATGATTGTGCTTTTTGCATAATACGCTGGGCAGAATAATATTTTCCTAGGTATATCTAAGTAGCACGAAAATCTTTTGTCAGATACAGAAGTAACAACGACGTTATTTATACTTAAGGTGAAAGCGCCAGGGTAGCCCGCGAAATTCACATTTTCTTACGTTTTTTGCAATTTGCAGGTCGGCTTAGGTTGTATGTTGATTAAAATATGATTCGTGACCGTGACACATATTTATTTATGGAATTATGGATGGATTTTAATGATTATAATTCTGTAAATACATATTTGTTACAGTCGCGAATCATAATTTAATCAACATACACCCAGCCACTGAGCTGCAAATTGCAAAAATCATAAGAAAATTTAAATTTCGTGGGCTACCTTAGCGCTTCCCCCTTAACCGTTACCTAGTGCTGTGAATTGTCCCGCATTCGCATCACAAGGTTCCCCCCACATATTTATAATATTCCTTGTAAGGCCCACATTTTATAATGAATTTTGTACTTTCTCGAACCAGCAATCAACGCGCTCTTCCACTACTACAATTGTGACCATAGAATTAACGAACAGGTTTACTATACCTGCTACCTATGAACTGCTCATCTTATTAACTGGGAATTAAACTCTAAACTCAAGTAGTTGTCGACAAAGCCCGGAACATGTCGGGGTACGGAGCGGAACACGTTAATAAAAACTGGAAAACTCAAGAACAATGCACGCGGCCTTGTCTACATGACTCATTAAAGGTCGGTGTTCACTTACGCGAGCGCGCGAACGACTCTTTAATTTAATTTATTTTTTTATAATTTGCGACCAAGGAAGATGGATGGACTGTGTGGGATGATATAGCTAGAAAAGGGTGACTACCGAGATGTCGACTAATAGAGAAGCATGGAAGAAAAATAAATATTGCGCAAACGCCAAATAAATAGGAATAAAGGCAGGACTGTGAATGATGATAATGACGGTAATGATGATAATGACGGTAATGATGATAATGACGATAATTTTCATTTTTACACGAGATTTTATGTTATTTTTTGTAATAAAAAACATTTATATAGCAGGATAAGGTTTCTATGTTTAATGCTACATCTAGAGCAGCTATTACGTTACACATTTTCAATCTGATTGATTTTGAAGCAAATTGCTAATCCATAGCTTCTTATGTTCGAAAAATTTGTCTGCTGAACAACGTAAATAACGCAATGAATTTTGTTGAACTGTCAAAACGAAAGCCATTGCTACTGTAAGTGAGTTACGCAATTACCCCGCAGGTTACAGACACAACCGTTGACGACAAAATTGTAGACGTTCAAAAGTGCCTTTTATGTGCCTATTTGAAATAAATTATTTGACTAAGACTTTAACCGTATATCAAACTTTTGATAATGTCATGTATGCTTCATCACTCTCATGTCTATCGGAAAACCGTATTAAAGAATTAATAATACTACTACTATACTAAAGTGGCTAGCCATGTTTGTCGAAGGACCGATGGCCGGTGGAGCAGACGAGTCCTGGCAGGAGTGGAGACCCGCGTCTCGGCAAACGTAGTGTGGGACGCCCTCCAGCTAGATGAACCGACGACCTTAAGAAGGTGACTGGGACAGACTGGATGCGGAAGGCGGAGGACAGGGTGTTGTGGCGCAGCCTGGGAGAGGTATATGTCCAGCAGTGGACTGCGATAGGCTGAGTTGATTGAATACTAGGTACTACTATAGCATAATCAGTCTATAATGTTCCCACTGCTAGGACACAGGCCTCCTCTCTTCGAGAGAGAGTGGGCTACTACAAACTATAATAGAATAAAAATAGAAATTGGGGGCCTACTCCGAAGCGTAAATTTCAAGTATCGGCCGAATGCTCGGAAGTTTTCTACTACACTTCATTCTGTTTCGTTCGGTCGGTTCAGATCTGACCAAACTTCATTCTGACGTTTGATCGGAAACGAACCGACCGAACGAAATAGAAAAAACGTCTAGTAGAAGACTTCCGAACATTCGGCCGATACTTAGGATTTACGCATCGGAGTAGGCCCCCTGGTCATGGTTTTTGGAAAGATTCAATGGTGAACTTTTACCTAGATCAGCAATACCATCTGTCTAATTACTACCTACAGACTAGCCTTTTCTCTACTCCACCATATTTCAAGGTTGACCGACCATATAATTATATTATCTGCCTAGCCTTTTCCCTACTATGTTGGGGTCAGCTTTCAGTCTTACCGGATGCGGCTGGATACCGATTTTACATGGAGCGACTGCCTGTCTGGCCTCCACAACCCAGTTACTAGGTAACACGATACCTCTTGGTAAGACTGACGTGCTTTCCGAAGCACGGTGGGTCTCAGTATGTTATGGATGGTCACCCATCCACGGACCAACCTCAGTAAAAGTTGCATAACCCTGGAAACCGACCCGTGCGGCTGTTATTATTTAGCCACAAGCCCCTTTAAGGTTGACCGCACCAATAACATAGAAAATTAAAAATTAATTTCAAACGTAATAAGTCATAAGAATATGACGACATATTTACAGACAGACGCCCGAAACATAAACTCTGACTTAATTTCTAATCGATCATCATGATTATTATAAACTTTACAAGTTAATCGTTTATAAGATAAATCTTCGAAGGTTGAATAACTAATCGATTCTAATTTGTTTTAATCTTACGGTGGCCCTGCATATTATATTTACATTAAAATTTGTGAACTTTTTGATGTCAACGATTTGCGTTATCATTGGAGGTATGTGCAGACACCTTTTCAAAATATTGATTATTAGTAAGGTCAATGATTACTGAGCAATAGTACTCCTGCCTTTCGTTTTGAGTAAAATTTAGAATTTAGACTTTTAGCCTCGAAAACTATAAAAAAAAAACATCTTTATTTGCCGAATCAGTATAACATAATTAATCATATTCATATCGTTTATTGCATTCCACAACCAACCAACAAACTTGGCCAATTCAAGTACCTAAGTTACAAATAAGCAGTAAAAATAGGTACTATCAATTTTTATTTGGTATGTCAAAATCTATCTAAATGATAACAGCCGCACGGTTCGTTTGAAGGTAGGTAAGCTACGCTTGCCGCGGTTGGTTTGTGGATGAGTGAACATTCATTACACATAGAGACCCGTCCGTGCCTCGGAAAGCACGTTAAGCCTGGTCCCCTGGTCGTCATTCGTAGATCATTGACAGGACGTTACGGGTAGTCAGAAGCTCATAGTCTGACAACCAGTCTTACCAAGGAGTATCATGTTATGGGTAACACGATACCCCTTGGTAAGACTCTCCAACCCAGTTACCTACTGGGGTAGGTAACTGGGTTGTGGAGGTGAGATAGGCAGTGTCTCCATGCAAAATACTGGTATACAAGAAAAAGCTACGCAGATTGAATTATTTATTTATTTATTTATTTATTTATTTAAGCAGTATGGAAGACTTACAGCTAAAACAAACAGGCCAAGTTCAGTAAATAAGACTGTCAGCCAATTACAAGTCTTCACTTATAAAAAATAGAAAAAGTAAGTAATTTCTATGGACATTGACACCAAGTTATTCAGTAATATAACAATACTATATATAAAGTTGCTCGCACTGCAAAACGATCACTATAACTATCAACAATGTTTAACAACTTATAGGAAAAAGTTTCGGCTTAAGCACCTCCTGGCTGAGGACACACTAGTTGTGAAGGGATCCAAATCGTGCTGCTTGCAAAGCTTGTTTAAATTTTTGCTTGCACGCACGATGTATGAGTTCTGCCTATATTTTGTTGAGGCAAATGGCACACGTAAAGGTGGATTATATCGTTTAGACCTCCTGGGAGTGTTGAAATAGAATTTTGACAAAATATCGGAGCAGTTAATGTGATTGTTAAAGATTTTCAAAAGCAGAACACAGTCAGAAATCTCGCGGCGGTTGGCTAGAGGAAGAATATGATATTTTTTGCAGAGATGAAGATAGTTTTCTGAGTGATACGGAATTTTCTGGTGGTAACATAAATATCTTATAAATCTTTTTTGGATGCTCTCAATTCGGTTAATATATTTGTGGTAACATGGGTTCCATATTTCTGACGCATACTCCAAATGGTTTCTCACATAGGTACAGTATAGGATCTTTAAAGTCTTGGCTTGAGAGAAGCACTTGGATAGTCGCATAATGAAACCCAATGATTTAGATGCCTTAGCGACTATTGCATCTATATGTACTTCGAAACTGAGCTTGGAATCGTGATGAACCCCCAGATCGCGGATGGAGTTTGATCTAGGTAGAATTTGATGATCTAGGGTATAAGATCCGGCAATGATTGAGCGCTTCCGAGAATACGTCACAACCGAGCATTTAGCGGGATTCAGATCTAGCTTGTTCCTTTGACAGTAGTCCTCTAGACGACACAAATCATTTTGGAGTGCCGTTACATCCATTTGCGACGATACTTTGACATAGATTTTCATGTCGTCTGCAAAACACAATAGTTTGGATGAAGTCAAACAAGAGTCAATGTCGTTGATATAGATTATAAAAAGCAGTGGGGCGAGCAATGAACCCTGCGGGACTCCACTAGGTATAGGTACCCAGCTTGACATATAGTTGTTGAGAACTACTGCTTGGGACCTATTCACAAGGTAAGACGAGAACCATCTGAATAGATCGCCGCGGATTCCGATGCCATTTAACTTAGACAAGAGGATGCTATGATCTATACGGTCGAAAGCCTTGCTATAGTCCGTATAAACAACATCAACCTGCTCACCGTTGTCCATGGCCTCAGTTATAAATTCATTAAGGAGAATCAGGTTCGTGACAATGGACCTCCCTTTCAGAAAACCATGTTGGAACGAGCTAAATGAAGTTTTAAGAGCAGAATAAACCTGGTCATGTATTATTCTCTCAAATACCTTTGCTATTATGCACAGTTTAGATATGGGCCTGTAGTTCGTTATATCAGTTTTGACACCTTTTTTATGTATAGGCGTTACAAACGCGGATTTCCATATTTGAGGTACTTCACAGCTGTTTAAGGATTTTTTAAATAGAATAGAAATAGGTTGCGCTATCGAGGGCGCACAGCGGACAAGAAGTTGCGATGGGATATTATCTGGACCAGCTGATTTACATGTGTCTAACCTACGAAGCAACCCGATAATTTCATCAATATTTATAACGATACTGCTGATATCAGACAATGGGTTCGACGAATCGGTAGAATGAAAATCTGAAGAAATGGGATGGCCAACACTGGGATTGAGAAAAGTAGAATGAAAGTATTCCGAAAAAGCCTGACAAATAGGTTCCCCGGTCCGCAAAGTGTGATTATTGTATTTTAATGTACTTGGGATTGCGTTTGAGTTATGGCGTTTTTTTACATAAGTCCAAAAGTATTTAGGGTTATTTTTAATGGAGTTTTCTGTCAGGTCCAAATAATTTCGGTAGCATTGTGATTCCAAGCTTTTCACCCTTTCCCGAAGAAGCTTATATGTTAGTTCGTCAGATATATTACCGTAGGTTTTGAATTTTTTTAAATATTTATATTTTTCTTTGATAGTATTAATAAGAGACGGACTATACCATGTTGGATACTTTTTATTCCGAGATATTTTTTGTGGAATATATTTAATTTGTAGGTCAAAAATAAACTGATTAAAAAAGTTTACTGAGTCATCAATTGACCGCGCCGAGAACTCAGTTTCCCAGTTAGTCGCACAAATGTCTTTGCTGATAGAATCATAGTCACCTCTATCAAACAGGAATTGAGTACGAGGCGCGCACTCAAGCAGAGGTGTTAGAAATAAGTCCAAATTAATTAATAATGCTGGGTGATAGGCGTCGATAGGCACAAGCGGGCTAGGGCATTCCGACACGTTCGCTATTTCATTGGAAAGTACTAGGTCTAGGATTCTACCAAACCTATTAGATACGACATTATACTGACTAAGACCGAGAGTGCATAATTCATCACAAAACAGAATTTCATCGTTACTGTTAGGATTCAAAGGGGCAAGCGATAGATTGTCAGATGGTACCCAGTTAATACCGCTCATATTAAAATCACCGATAACAAGAAAGGTATCAGAAGTATTCTTAATAACTGTTTCGTTCAGTTTCTCAAGAAAGTTAGACAGTTGTGAAGAGAAAGAAAGGCCTAAGTTTTGTTGACACAAATAGATATCACAAATATGCAGTGTAATGTTATTCCGAGTAGCATGACTTTTTAGGCGTATAGATAACCAGAGGTCCTCCGCTGTAGAATGGAAATTAGGTTGGCAAATAACAGATAATTCTCTGCGAGTAGCAATAAGTACACCCCCACCGCGCGCTTGCCCGGTCAAAACATAGTCCCGATCGCGGCGCCAAACAATGTACCGGTCATCAAAAAACTCAGAATTTAAAACGCCATCCAATAACCAAGTCTCAGTGAGTACTATGATATCGTACGAATTAAGTGACATTTGACGATAGAAAGAATGAGTTTTAGTTCTAAGACCGCGAACGTTCTGATAATATACGCTTAACTTGTTGTTATAAACGTTAAAGTGATAACAAAATTAACCACTCGATATTCCGGTCCTGCGTTTATATTGAATTAAGCCATTTGGCTCAGCGCGATTTTAAATCGTCAATCAATTACCGCAGGTCTGAACCACCTGGATGGCTGGAGAAGTAATTGAATTATTCGTAAAAATGACGCGTAAATCAAACTGCGGATTTACAGCAGACAGTTAGCGTGTCGATCGTACGATACATCTGATTCTGTCAGATTAGCGGAAACCAAAGAGAATGAAGACGTGTGGGGTTTGTGTTGGAGCCTTCAGTACTAGGTACTTACGTTCACACATCATTATGAAAAGATGTACTTTTGGATTCTGCTAAATTAATTGCTTACGCCTTTACAAATAATTAAAATCCGACCGAAAATAATACACTGTCATTTTGATACTGTTTTTCCTAGCTAACCACACCGTTGCCTTATCACATCATTCCTCAGCCTATCATTCATAGTCACACTACAAATGCTTCGCAAGGAATGCATTTCCACAAAATTCATTCTACTTTTATTAAATGCTTCTTTTGCCATATCCAAAATTCACTTCCATACATGCGTATAGACACCAGCACAGCGTTGTGAACAGCCAGTCGATCCTTTTTGGACATCTTCCTCAATCTTTCCATCCCTTGTACACAGAGAGAGAGAGAGAGTTTTATATGTATAGTCGGTATAGGTGTGAAGCCAATCAAATCATTCGATTGGAATAACCCACTGAAGTGAAAACGTCTACTTTCCCATAATTTACTCTCATGCCTCGCAAGTTTTTATTTTCATCCAATTTGCATAAACTTAATGATAAAAACAACAAATCATTTCCAAAAAATGTCTGACCGTTATTTTGTAATTAACTGCTTCAATCCGTAAGTGTTGTATAATGGTGATTTACGAAATATACAATCTAATTCTTGATAAGTAAATGCTAAGGACATGAGAAAATAGTTATGTCGTTTTCACGAACATAAATATTGCCTAATTACAGGTATGTATTTGCAAAATGTTTTGCATAAAACATAGGAGGGAATCAAAAAACTTCAAATCGATTAGTTTCGCCTGCATAATACTTTCAAAGAATTTTAGATAGTAAGGTCAAATGATTTTTAATATATAGCGCTGCTTTAGGAAACAAAGGATCACTTGCATTCTAAAATTGCCTTAATATCGCATCGGAACGTCATAAGTGCAAAAAAAAGTTTGAAATCATGAAGATTGATTTACAATTAATTCAATATTTTATCTGAATCTTGGGGAGATGACCCTCTGGCAACCACAAGATATTTATAAACTGATCTACTTATTATATTAGGCCTTTATTTATTATTTATTTAAACTTTTCACACTTAAAAAAAGTACAAAGGCGGACTTAATGCCTTAGGCATTCTCTACCAGTCAACCAAGGGTGGTGGAGAGATTAGATGGCAGGTGCTCTGTTAGAAATGGAACAATTTGTACATAAATAAGTCATAAACTTATAATACACATACATACATATTTACTATAATATATACCTATATTATATATATATATATATATATATATATATATTATATACATATTCAAGAGAGAGAGGTTTTGAAATGACTCTACGCTATTTATTTTGAAAATAACTCCGCAATTTCCGCTTAAATGCATACCGACTGGTGGCCATCCTGATGTCAAGAGGTAGCGCATTCCAAAGAAGAATGGACTGAATATGAAAGGAAGAATGAACAAAGTCAGAAGTATGAGAAGGACAGAGTAGGAGAAGATTGTTAGAAGAACGAAGATTCTTAGCGTGTGAAGAACATAGATATTGGAAGTGAGACACTAGATAAGCAGGAGGGTTGGGAGAGTTAAGAAGGCTACTTAATGTATATATCTGACTGAATGACCAACAACGCGTAATAGGGATGTCAAAATCTTCATGAAAAAACTTAAATAAAAAAAACCCTCGACACCAATAAAAACCTCTAAAAAGTAAAACATAAATGTATTCAAAGTCAAAAACAAATCGTTTATTTCAATTATGCATATAAAGGCACTTTGTGCGTCAAAAATTAACAAAAAAAGTTTTTTACAAAAAAAAAAAACAACCGACTTTAAAAAAACTTTAATTTCAGAAGTCGGTGTCTTTGGTTTTGGGTATTCGGTTTTAGCCACCCACTTCCAAAATTAAAGTTATTTTTAACTTTGTAGTGTTTTTTGGAAGCCCGTTGTTTTTTTTTTTTGTACAAAAGCTTTTTATTTTTCACTTTTTAGTGGGTTAGTTTGTATAAGTTACAATATCCTAATGTCAACTGCTCATCGCCTTTTACAAAAATATTGCTTTTCCCGATGCAGGGACGTTACTTGTTGAGGAGTTCTCTGGTACTTTACCATCAGTTCCACTTCACCATATGCATTGTGACGAGCATAAATTGCTTAGCAACCATATTAAAGTAATCGAATCGCAACCTGTGAAATACTAATATTATATTATTGAGTTGTTCCGGTAGCCATCTGTGGTCTTCATCATCAGTTTCACTTTACCAAATGATACTTTCTGAATGAAAATACTTGACTTATTGATGAAAATACCAAAATAGCTATGTGTATGCCTTTAGGAGTTCCCTCAATTCCTCATGAATCCTATCATCAGAACTACATTTTGATAGAAATAGGACCAGTCTAGAAGTATATCCTTTCAAAATAGAAAAAGAATTTTCCAAATCGGTTTATAAATGACGGAGTACTGAGGTAACAAACATTAAAAAAAACGTACAACCGAATTGAGAATCTCCTCCTTTTTTGAAGTCAATTAAATGTAGAATTAATTCTAATTGCCCCTTCCAAAAAAGTTTCGTATGGAGAAGAATGGGTAAGAAACTCCACCGTTACTCTTTTCAAATGCTATATGTGTTATGAAATGCGTAGCTTGACGTTCGATCGACTCGTGCGACTGTTATCATTTAACCTTAAGCTCCTCCAGTACTAAAACTGTCAAAACAATTTGCTACGTGACCAAATAACTAAATACGACTTGGGTATTTCAATGGCGAAATATTGGGGAATCCCTCTACACGGTGACCGCGACTGGCTTCAATGATATTCTATACACCACCTATCTATTGTAATAACTGCCGATTGAAGTATAGTACACCGAAAGAATTACTGAATTATAATAAACAACCAAAACTCAGACACTAGTTGTCTGGCATTTCTGCTGAACTGGACCTATTTGGCGCAGCCGTGAGGCACACTTTCCTGCTAATTTCTTACATCGCCCTTTACACTTTTCATTTGAGTTTGATTTTTATTTTTTTATTTTGTTTTATCTGTTGTATATCATGTTGTGTTCCTTTTAGTCTGTGCTAAATAAATGTATTTTCTTTCTTTCTTACTTTAAAAAACAAGCTAAGATTCAAAATAAAAATATTTTATTTCACATAAACCTACATGGGCACTTTAGAAACGTCACAAGCTAGGTGCACGGTTCCATTTGGTTGTTTCCTATGGAGAAGAGCCGCCAAGAAACTCCACGGTTACTCTTTTAGAAATAATTGGCTTTTACAATGTTTCAAATTCCAGTGTTTCGTATATATATGATATATATATATATATATATTGTTCGTTGGTAAGCGCATAACTTCAGAACAGCTGGACCGGTTTGGCAAATTTTTGTTTTAAAATGTTTTTAATAGTCCGAATCTAGTTATTACGGAAAGAAACATTTGAAAAGTGCCTGAAAGTACTTTTCTATGGGAATTTTGGTTTTGAATGATTATTTGGACAAGACAACGTTTGTCGGGTCAGCTAGTTATGTATAGATATTATTGTAGAGAAGAAATCGTTATCAAACAAACTTTTGTAAGGTGGATTGGAAATGTTTATTGTCAAAAATAGGAGATAGAAGACCAGAATTTCCAAAACATATATTTTAATAATAAGGATTTTTAGGTGATTTTTAAAGCTACACTTAACCACACGTGACTGTTCCTTAATTACACTAGGCTAATAGAATTTTCGTTTTTCCTAATATTTATTAAGTTGGAATTAGTATTTAGGTCGGCTTCCCCTAAGTGCGTCATGTCTAGACAAATGATCACCATTTACTACATTCTCGGGTAGCTAACATTTGACTAAAGCATGAGCTATTTTCATGCAGTTCCTGTCGATCCAAGATGCAAGATTAACAGAAAACCTTGTAGTAATCTAAATTATTATCTATTATTAAATATTAAGTCGCTTTTCGTATCTGTCTGTCGCGTTGTTCTTCTACTACACATCGGATTTTGATGCAGTTTTCGTTTAGATAATTTATTCCCGAGGTATAATAGGTACACTAATATACATTATTGACTGCTGCTAAGCATGAGGTCCTGGGTTCAATTTCCAGGTCAGCCAAAGTGATATTGGGTTTTCCATCTTGAATTTCTCAGTAGCAGCCTGGAGACTGGATTTGTGCCCGGTTGATGGCAATAGGCTGGGATCCCTATTACATAGGTCTTAATCATAACTGGCGAAATGTGGGTGTACCATAGGTACACCTCTGCCTTACCCTTCGGTGATTACAGGCGTGATGTTATGTTATGCATGTTATTATACATTAATAATTAACTTACATGATTATATTATACCTAATAAAGAAATCTCGATGTTACGTCAAGTCGTAAGAACCATGCGGTGCAGGGGCGAGTCGCTAGTAAATCTATACAAATAAATAAAATTGAAGTGTCTGTTTGTAATGTCAAAATAACAGTTTTTATACTTTATGCATACGAAAGTATATATACTTATACTCGTAAGTACCGTATAACAAAAAAAACAATTTTAAAATTTTTTGTCTATCTGCCTGTTCGTTCCGGCTAATCTCCGAAACCGCTGGACTGATTTTGACGGGACTTTCACTAGCAGAAGGCGGATGTTTTATTTTAGAAATAAAATTAGGGTTCCGCGCAAAAAAATTAAAACCCATGTAATTGTGAACAAAAAGGCGGATTTCAAAAATTATTTTTGCATTCTCGAAATTAGGAGCCGAGCAAATGAAAAAGTCAGTAAGAACGCTACGCGAAAACGAAGTAATAGCGCGGGCGGGCGATGCAACGCGGCGGCTCAGGGGACGAAGGAGTTTTATTAAAATGTGACTGTTATTTTAGTAGGTATATTGCGTATCTTACGACTTCCAAGCGAACGAAGCCGCGGGGCATAGCTAGGTTATAAATAATAGCGGGGCATTTCGTCACATCGTATAGGCATACAACACACGACCTAAGGAAAGTCTACGAAACCTATATGACCATTAACCTTTAGGCCAATTGCGGCGTTGTCCCTCATTGCGCATGCGCATGCGGGGGCCCATGAAATGACCATAAAATAAATGACTACACTATGTTGTAAGGCAAGTGTATGTGCGTTTTAATAAGCTCTCTACCTGCTTGTCCTATTACACAACGTGGCAGGTGTTTTCCTGGTAGAATAGGTTCGTGGTTTAAGGTTTTAACTAGCATAAATTGGAGTCAGATCAATAAATTGTGTACATATTTCTAGAAAGCATTATCAGCCTATGTATATTGTTTATTTATTTAAACTTTTCACACTCTAAAAAGGTACAAAAGCGAACTTAATGCCTGCGGCATTCTCTACCAGGCAACCAAGCGTGGTGAAGACATTGGATGGCAGGTGCTCTGTTTGAGAGGAACAATGATAAAAAAGCTATTAAAAATATATCATAATGAATTAGGTATAAATAAAATAGGTACACAAGTACATAAATAGGTTATAAACTTATAATACACATACATTTATATTTACTATAACATTTATATACCTACATACAAGGTGTAACATAATTAACGCACAGCTATCTCAAATAAAATAAAAAAAGATAATAAGGAGGAGTTGAGAGAGTTGAAATGGGAGAAAAGCGTAGTCAAATCGCACAAACTTCTTCTTTGGCGAATGGACATCCATTTCAGCTCAGACATATAGCTGGACACAAACATGGTCATATTTCCTGAGGTTGAATATCAACCGGATGCAATTGTTAAGCAGTCTGTCGAGCTTATCCAACAAAACTGCATTCAAGTCTAATTTGATTACGTTCATAATTCTGTTGGGACACAGGCTTCTTTGTGAGAGGGAGGGGGCCGTAATCATCACGCATCACGCGGGCCCAGTACGTTTGTTTTTTTTAGATGACGGTTTCAGAAAACAGCGAAGTGTAGTAAAGCTTTGTCTTTATAGTTTCAGAAAGTGGAACAAACCCTGACTCCAGACTGCTACTGAAAGTTTCATCGTGGATAACCTCCCCCCCCTCCCTCCCTTGCCTGGCCTGGGATTCGAACCCAGAACTCCACTTCAGGTCGCGCTTGATCACTTACGGCCGAACCCAATCAACTATATATCACCAGTTTTGGCATACTGGAGATCTATGGTTTTAACGTCCCGTCCCAATAATATAGAAGAGATTATGGAATCGTGCCGGCCTGACATAAGGACAGATATAATTATACTGTCTTACATCAATAGCGCTCTGTCTTTTACTGAAAATAGGTTATTGGATTCGGCCGTTAACCGACAAAACAGTCTATTCAACTGCGCATCTATACAAAAAAGCGACGACTTAACCTCAATACGTAGAGAAAAAGCGATTGCGAATATTGTGACAGGCCAATTAGGATGCTCTTAGCAAATTATCTACTATAAACATTATGTAACACTATGTTATTTCATATTAAATTTTATTTTTTATTGCGGTAGTTATAAAGTTATCTTTTCGATTTATTACGCCCCGTTCTTATCCAAACATTGATCTTTTTCAAAACGTTCGAATTTGAATTTGGCATTGACTGTCTGTGATCTTACTCAATGATTTTGAAAATGGTCTTTTGAAAATACTTAATTATTAAGTTGTGATGAATAAGGACTCCGTCGTCGTCAATCATAATTATATTGTTGACTCTTAAAAGTAATTAAATTATGGATTCCATATAATTCCTGTCCTCAAATTAAAATTATTTATGTTCTCTTCAAAAACGATGACATCATAATACCATTTGGACAAGCCTAAAAACTGCGTGAAATTAGTTTGTGAGAGATTGGTGTCATCTGCAATAGGAATACTTGTATAACACATCACCAGAGTTTAAACCTGTTTTTTAATAAGTGAGCACATAAGATAACATGGGAATATTATACCTGCACCGGTCGGTACCGACCCTCACAGACTCGCCTGTACCGGAAGCATGTTTAAAGAAACACTAGCACTAGCACCACAGCTAAGCTAGCTAAGTAACAACAGCCGCACGTATCGATCGATCAGGTTAAGCTACGCTTCGCGGTCACCATCTTAACATACCGAGACCCCTCC
The DNA here is from genome assembly GCA_947568875.1 of Fissipunctia ypsillon. NCBI lineage: Eukaryota > Metazoa > Arthropoda > Insecta > Lepidoptera > Noctuidae > Fissipunctia > Fissipunctia ypsillon. The sequence goes on along the minus strand of OX387643.1, from coordinate 26,464,373 downwards.
ATGCCTCGGTAAGCACGTTAAGCCGTTGGTCCCGGTTGTCATTCTTGGATCTTTGACAGTCGTTACGGGTCGTCAGAAGCCCGAAAGTCTGACTACCAGTCTTACCAAGGGGTATCGTGTTTCCTAGTAACTGGGTTGTGGACGTCAGGTAAGTAGTCGCTCCATGTAAAATACTGGTATTCAGCTGCATCCGGTAAGACTGGAAGCCGATCGCAACACAGTTGGGAAAATGTTAGCCAGATTGGTTTAAATGCTTGTGAAACATTAACATGTTATTTTGTATCGCGGTAAAATAATTATGTGGAGAAATAAGTCGTGAAGTTTATGTAAAATTCCTCGGAGACAAGATAATTTCTCCGGACAAAAGCACAACACTTGTTATCTTTGTAAGGTTTTCATGGTAAAGTCTCTGCGAAGGTTATTCTGAGCTCGTCTAGACGATCTTAATACCTCTTATCTTTTTTGCTTTTGTATAATTATCTACTTGGGCCAGTTAGTTTCTTTCGGAAACAGGCAGAAAAGGGAAATTGACCGCCAAATCGAAAACGCCTGGAAAAGCTACTGGTCCATGAAGACGCTAATGAAGGGTGATCTATCGAGCTCCCTGAAGCGCAAACTCATCGACATGTGTATCCTGCCCATCCTAACCTATGGTGCTCAGACCTGGTCGCGCATCGAGTCGCAAAAGTTCCGCCTTGGAGACTGCCAAAGAGCGATGGAACGCAACATCCTAGTCGTAAAAAGACAGGACAGAATTCGAAACACCACGCTGCGTTCCAAAACGGGTATAATGGACGTAGGCAAGAAGGCTGACAGGCTAAAATGGGATTGGGTGGGTCACGTCAGCCGCATGCACAATGACCGCTGGGCAAAAGTCTCTACACAATAGGTACCTGAAGACGGATGGACGGCGCTGATGGACGGCGCCGCCGAGGCCGGCCCAGAAAGAGGTGGCGGGACGACTTGGACGCGTACCGTGAGGCCTGGTTCGAGGTGGCGCTGGAAAAAAGTTCCTGGAAGGAATTGGGGGAGGCCTTTGCCCAGCAGTGGGACAGTATAGGCTAAGTAAAACAACATTGTGTTTTGATAACGATCGAAGGAGCGGCTGGCAACTGAGCGGTACCTATATACCTATTATAGATCAAAGTCAAAAATTTAATTTAGAAAATTTTATGTAGGAGGTACACAGATACTTTAATAAAAGATAAACTCGTTACTACTAGTTTATTTTGTTTACATGTATATATATAGGTATCTATGTATTAGTATTTATTATTGTATTTTATAGTTATTTCCGAGCTATCTATTCCGTATGTTGCACCTGCCATGTTTCGTCTCTGCATCACCCTAAGGTTGACTGGTAGAAAATGCCTCAGGCATTAATTTATGTATATATGTTTATTGACTATTTGATTAATACTTTGACTGAAAGAAAACGCCTTTGGGTTTTCCTCGATGTAATTAATTACGAAAAGACCTCTACTTTTTACAATTTTTTATGTAATTCTAAAACCCTAAGTAATTTCATTGCAAAACAGAATTCAAAATGTGCGTATTAGGTAATTGAAAACCCTAGCTGAACATATTTTTGATAGATAGCTTAATTTTTTTTTTAACAAATTTTATTTGGTTTGGCGCTTGTTTTATTTTTTATTTTGGTTCCAGTGCATTGTTGCGTTCTCTTTTTTCGTAAATGGAAAGTAATTGACTTTGTCACTTTCTCATTCCCGCCCAGCAAGGTTTTCTGGTCTACCTCGTGCGCCCCCGACTCATGGTAGTAGAAGGAACAGTGAGGTTTTGGGGAGTCCGACATAACCCTCCGTGCTCCCCATACGAAGGTATTCAAAGTGATATCCACAAGGGAAAAAAAGGAAATATATGTTGGATTTATAGACCATAAACATTAAGTCTGAGAGTGTTGACCTCTTTGGTAAGATTTAGCGATCTTAGTGCACACCTACTCAAAGAACTAAAATATTGAACTATTTTAGAAAACTTTAATTGTCTAATAAAACCGGTTGATTTAGTCAAAAAGGTTAGCCATATTGGATTGACCAAGGCTTAAATAAAATATTTTTTAAGTATCTACCTAAGTACTATTGACACTGATTTTATCAAGAGAAGCTTGTTAATATTATGCAAATAATCCTTATGAAAACATTTTGATAAAAAAACAACATTCATACAGTGCTGTTCTTAATTAAATACAATATTAATTTATTTCTTATTCTTTATACGATAAAGTTCCAATTTGTGTTTTATTAAGGATTGCTGACTCAAAAATTAACATAACTTTGCGAAAATAATTTTATTTGATCATAAAACATATCATAGAATACGACTGTAATCCTCGGAGGGTTAGTCAGATTGATCTTATAACTTTCATGTTAAATGGTTCTTTAGTTAGCCAATATGTATTTAATTTATAAAAAGAAATGTGTGATATAATGTGCCAGATAAACTAGCTGGAACTTATCCGAAGGTGGTGAAACATACGTTACAGTAAACCGACATTTTGATTTCTTCTAATTATTCTTCCCGCTTAAAGTAGAACACTAATCTAAATAACTTTAGACTTTATAATCTAACTATATGGTCGCCAAATTAATCATTAGGAACGTATCCTCACTAGACATAATCATACGCACTGGTTATAAAATCGTATCTACATATTTTCTTCCTAACTCCTGCCCGCATCTTCGTGCAAGAAATATCTTATTTTAAAATAAAATATACTGCATGATTTTTTTTACCGTCTCGAAATTTTTACAGGGTGTTCTAACCATGAATATGAACAACTTTCACTATGGGACCAACTCTGAAATCACGAAATAAAAATCAGCTGTATCATACATACATTTTGGTCGAGTAGGTATTGAACTTTTGTATGAATCAGCTGATTTTTTTTCGTGATTTCAGAGTTGGTCCCATAGTGAAAGTTGTTCATATTCATGGTTAGAACACCATGTAGAAATTTCGAGACAGTAAAAAAAATCACCCAGTTTAATAAGACACTTGTCAAGACTGCAGCTTCCCATTAATGAACGGATTTTCATTAATCCCCTACATACAAACTCACAAAATTTACATGTAATATTTATTAGTATACAAGGTGTAATTTTAATCACTGTTACCCTCTTAAGGGGTCATTGTGAGGACACGGTGGAGCATACGGTGGAGGTCTGCCCGGCTTGGGCGGAGCACCGCCGTGTCCTCGCGGAAGCGATCGGCGGCGGCGATCTCTCACGTCCGGCCCTGGTCCAGGCCATGGTACGGAGCGAGAGTGCATGGGAAGCCATTACCTCCTTCTGCGAAGCAGTAATGCTCGTGAAGGAGGAGGCGGGACGCGTGAGGGAGAGGCAAGCTTTGCGCCCTCACGCCCCTAGTCGCCGCAGGAGACGCCCTGGGCGTCGGGAATTGGCAGCCGATTCCCGGTCACCGTAGGCGCGGGCTTGCGGACGGCGAGCAATGGGTAGCTCGCCGTCCGGTAAGGACCAAGCCCGAGTCGACGGCGCGTCGTGTTCCACGCGCGCCTCAAAGAGATGTCAGCACTATTGACGGGGTCCGCTAGGGCCGATGCCAGCTAGGGTTGCGGGATGTTCGAAAGAGTTACCGTGGCCCCGGCACAGGCAACAGAAGGAACACGGGTGGGTTTTAGTCAGTAAAAGTCTGACACGCCCTCCCGCTCCGCCCAGAGCGGGAGAAGTCATTTGATGATTTCCCATCCACAAAAAAAAAAGGGGTCATTGTACTCATCATTATGAACAACTTTTACTATGAGCCCTAACCTGAAATCGCGAAAAAAAAATCATGTGTTCCCTACATTTTGACGAGTTATGCGAACATAAATGTAGGGAAAAGCGTTTGATCCCATAGTAAAAGTTGTTCATAATGATGAGTACAATGACCCCTTAAGAGATTAACACTGATAAAAATTACACCTTGTAGATTGGCTTATGGAATGCGGATTCCCAGACAGACAAGGCAATCATAGAAATCGAATTTACCATTCAGTTGATTGAAACTCAATTAAAACTTGTTTGTAAGACGTAGCAAATACTTTTACCAAATATTTAATTGATGTTACTCAATAGTTACGGTTGTATGAAGACCTTGCTTGACTGCGTTTTTTTACGCAGTAAGCTTGAGGCAATATGGAATGATTTAAAAATATTGGAAGAACTAGTTCATTGTGGGTACACCTCTAAATGAGTGAATTAATATAATATAAAACGAAATGCAATGATGACATAGTTTACATTTGAACCGTAGTCGGCATGGTAGGTTCACATAATAAAACATTAATTTAAATATCTTCAGTACAATATGAATAAACTTAAAAATCAAGACAATGTCATAATTAGGTATGTCAAAATTAAATTACATTAAATTAATCAGTACATAAGTCAGGGGCACTCAGAAAGTCATTCACGGAATAGTAGCATTTTACAATTAATAATGCTGTCAATTATTTCTATTTAAAGTTTTGAATTGTGTAATTTTTAATTATGTTAGGTGTTTTATTATATATTGTTTGACCTGTATGTATGTATGTCGGTCTCTATATTCCAGATCGTAACTACTAAACGGCTGAACGAACTTTGATGAACGACAAATTTGAGAGTTTAGCTTAGTATGTAGTTTCGGATTTAAAGGTTATGGTTAATTTTCATCTATTTTAATTAATAACTTTAAAACTATTTATTTCATAATTATATAAAAAAAATACTTGAGACGCTCACAGTAAGGCCCTTTCATTTAATATGTAAACGGTACAGCGTACATTTTTTTTTAAATAATGTCTCCCAAAAGTGACCGCCATATTCAAAATTCATTTATTTAAATAATAAATTGGTATGTGCATCTCAACTCAATCGGTCCATTAGATTCTGAGCAAACTGGCTGTGACAGACGGACAGACAGACAGACACGAATGATCCTATAAGGGTTCCGTTTTTCCTTGTGAGGTACGGAACCCTAAAAAGGAATAACATTATGAATTTCGAAGTGAAGTTTAACCTCTAAACTTCATTTTGAAAGTCGAACTGTTTTTATTTTCCAATATATCGACAGGGACCCACAAAGGGTTAACTTAAATATTTAAATAGCTGAAACAAGTCAACACATTGGATTCAATGGCTGGACATAGGCCTCCCCCAATCGGACTCACTCCATCTACCATTTAAAACTATGCGATTTACCTTACCCTGATTTCGTATGTCGATAGTCACAATGTAATTTAATACATTATGTAAGAAGATAACAAGTTTGTCAGTAATTTGTCAATGTCCAACATCTTGGTCAATCGGCTGCTAAAGATAATATAATGACGCCTCTTTCACGTTTCTTGACATTCCGTTTGACGTTTCTTTCTTTTAATCTTTTGTCATGAGTGGGTACCTACTTTCGCTACGATAATAAGCCCTCGGCCCTAACAGCACAAAACTGCGAATTCGCATTGCACCGCAGTTGTGTGGGCTCCCTAAGTCCGAGCGATGTTTCAATCGTCACATATTTTCATTCTGACAGAAGAATAAATATGGTGGTTTGCCATATTTTCAATGAAAAAGCTGTAAAAGATAACTGCCGATTAAAATTTTTCTCTTTGATAAGCGTAAGAGTTCGTAACACAAAAGAGACGTGTTGCTGTCCAGTTTGTTGCGTTATTTTATCACTTTCTTTGAATTAATCTCGACGAAGAATCATTAAAAGCAACATTTTTGGGAAAATACCATTCTCTTTTTGTCTTTCAAAAGTGACCAAACGAAGTATTTAATGAATTGTGAAATGTTCGATGCGTTTTGGTGTTGTTTTGTAAGAGTTTCAAAAATCCGTTTCTAAAAAACGTTAATTGAGGTAAAACCCGAATGCAAAAAAGCTACACAAAAGTTGACTGGCCGAACACGAAAATAATTAGTTTTCCCTCAAAATTCACACCGCTCTCGAAATAAACTGTTAGGCAAAAGGGGCGACGGGAAAATTATCGTATTGTTTCGATGGTCTTCAACGGTCAAGGGAATTTAAAATTGTTCGGAGCTCTAGCGGGCTAGTTCGATACAATCAGTGCACATGACGCTGACGTAAAGGAAAATTAAAATATTCGGTGTATTCTTTTTGCTGTACCCCCTACAGCAGTTTTCCAAAAGTAATTTAAAGATTATATTTTTTTGGTATCTTTTTTACGTTCGTTGGTCGGTGTTAAAAATGCCGTGTGATAGACTTACAGTCTTTATTACGTTTGTTGAAGACCACTTTAGCACGACTTCAATTCGTGAATGATAGTGATCAGCTAGCTCGTCATGTTACTAGGGGAGAGGGAAAAAAGAAAAGAAATAGAAGTGAAGTGTTATTGAATTTTCCTATCTGGAGTTTCTCAGTAGCAGCCTGGTGTTTGGATTTGTGCCCGATTGATAACAATAGGCTCGCCCCCTATCACATAGAAATTAATTGGCGAAATGTGGGTGTACTATAGGTAAACCTCGGTCCAACCCTTCGGGGACGCAAGGCGTGATGTTATATGTGTAGAATTTTAGATTAATATAAAATATGCCCATGTCACGCAAATATTTGTCTCTAGGTACCTAAAAATATTTGGACTTGACCGCAAAATGAATTCTGTCGACCGAATACGGTACACTTCATTCATGTCATCAACCACATAAAATAGCTTTGAAATGAAGTTATCAACTAGCTGGTATTGAATGCAATAAGTTTATGATACAAAGTAGTAATGGCCACTTAGATACATAAAGACGACTCTTTAAAACTACCATTACTCACAATAACTAGACAGCTACTGTGAGTAATGATAGTTACTCGTAATTACATATTTGACATTAAAAATGTTGGTAGATATATCAACTTTAACATTTGTTTTACATGAAGCTACGCTATAGATATTATATTATAATGTGACAAAAGAAATAATCCTTTAAACTTCAAATATCGCATTACTTCATTTACCTACTTTGATTTTGTTGTTGAAGAATACTTACAAGGTACCTACCTATTAAAATGCAAATTATTTAAAAAACGATAAACCCGACTGCAAAAACCTAACTGAAAAGAGAACAAGCATTACATCCTGTTGAATTCTGGTATCGCTGGCGAGAAACAATACTGACACTATATTTTAGGTTATGTTATGGTTTCTCCCCCGCCTGCGATACAAAAATTCTATAGGTACATTATAAAATAATGCTTGTTTTTCTCTATTCAGTTATGTTTTTGCAGTCGGGTTTTTTGATTTATAAATAATTTGTCTTTATTTCAAGCTTTTTAGTTTTATTAATATACAAGGTGTAATATAAATAACGCACAACCTCTTAAGGGGTCATTGTACTCATCACCATGAACAACTTTTAATATGGGACCAAACGTGAAATCGTGAAAAAAATATCAGAAGCTCCCTACATTTTGGCGAGTCATGCGAACATACATATAGGGAACAGCAGATTTTTTTTCGCGATTTCAGGTGTGGTCCTATAGTAAAAGTTATATAGGTATATATATGAAATCGACTCATTACTAGCTTTTGTTTGATACCAATATTGTTGTAATTTATTTTTTTTAAAAGCTTCCGCTCCCTTTTTTGTATTTTCAGATGAAATATATAAATAATATATAGCCTATATCACTTCCACAATTAAGACGAATCTAACGACACCTCACATGTTAAAATCCATCAAGCCTTTTAGGCTACAGAGCGTGCAAAAGAAATAGACATACATACACACATACATACTTACATACATGCATACTCTAAATAAACACAACCCTCCTTCTGGGGCAGTCGGGTAATTACTGCCTTGTTGGTTGTGCATGTTTGGTCATTTATTTGACTTTTACCAGTAGGCTTCCTGTACATGCGGTCAGGAGCCGCACCGGCACCGGACCGCATGTTTGTGTGTATGAATGAATATCGCCAATGTGCAGCACCGCCGCCACACCGGATCAGCATGTACACGTACATCGCATTTATAACGAGTAATAATAGTAAAGCAACGAGCATGTGGTCCGGCGCCGGAGCGGCTCCAGCGTCATGTACAGGGAGCCTTATGCCCTTTCTTGTATGGACATGAGCTACAATGTGGCTATGCAAAAACAGCTGCAAGCTACTTTGCCTAAACATTATTCCTGTCACTGTCGCACAACTGTCACACTACAATTGCAAGATAGAGATGGGAACATGTATACGCCGAAGCACGAACTAAGTAACGTTTATAAATCACGGCCTTAGATTGGTAGCTGAGCACGCTGGCCGAAAAACACTGCTTAAATTCTTACTGTCGTCATCATCATCATCATGGAGCATGCGGAAGTGCAAGTCATTTAGCTCATTCGTAATTTTGATTTAAAAGATTGCCCGTGGAGTTTCTTACCCCTTTTTCTCCTTAAGTACCTACGCTTTGGAATGGGCAACTAGCTTCATCTTTCTGACTGTCCAACCTCTTGTCAATTCAAAAGTGCTGTAATTGGTTAATTTGAAATAAATGCTTTGAGTTTGAGTTTGTTCGATCCTCGGCTACACCCATCCAGCTGCTACCAGCCACCCTGCGAAGACCATCGCTGAATATTTTTTTAATACACCATAATTCATATTGCCACCAATTTTACTAGCATAACAACATCTTCACTATCGCTTATCTTGCAGTATACCACAGTCTTTACCACTCTTATGACACTATTACGTGATCTGACCACAGGCATTCGGTGCCTGACCGCAAAACATTTTGTTTGTTCTACATTGTCATTGTTAATGACGCTTTTGTGCTGTTTAAATTCTTCGTAGCTTTTTGTTGTGTATTAAACACAATTTTAAATTGTATTAACTGCCTCATTGGTAAATTTGAATAGAATAGAATATTATTTATTTGCAAGAATTCGAGTACAATAAGTTGACAATTATATATAGTGCTGCCAGTTTCTTCTCCAGCTTCTTGACTCACTCGTCGAAGTCGGGCGCACTGGCGCGGTACTGCTGCAGCCCGTAGTCGTTTTCCAAGTCAGCTGACGGTGCGAAGTCTAAACGAGGCTCCGCAGCCAACATCTGTAGACTCTTCTCTAATCTCTGCTTCATTATCTCTCTCGCGGCCTTATGACGCCCCGTTTTAGGTCTCTTGGACTCCGCATTTCTCTTCTGCATCATATCTGACACTCGCTGCATTCTGAACGTCATCTCGTCGCTGTTCCTCCGCTGAGGTACCTCAGGTTGACGTTGCTTGTGCTATTGGCTTAGTTCTTGGCCTTACTTGATGAGTTCAACGACCTTTTGGCGACGCACTGCCATCTCGGGGTTGCCTATGGTTTCTCTTTTGGATCTATCTGGACTGGGCGTGTCTCATCGCTTCCCCTTGATAATCTCCGTCATGCGTTGCAAACGTTAAGCCATTTCGGGGTTTCTGATGGAGCCGGAGCGTATGGATCGTGACTCGGGGTCGGAGTGTGTCCTGCTTGTAATAACAATTATGTTAAAGTGGCTAAGCGTTCACGTTAGAGGTTCGGAATGGTAAGCTAGACATCGAGGTCAAGGAACCCAAATCGATGCCATTGCACTATTTAACTGACGTGACGTGACTGAACTTCCAGCTCTTTAGGGGATTAGCAATAATACTAGTAATGCGCAAACTACATGACAAGTAATAACGAAAGTATCATATAAAATCAAAATCAAAAGTTATTTATTCAAACTAGGCTGAGAATCCGCACTTTTCAAACGTCAAAAAATATAAATATTACCTACGTCTCTTGCTCGTTCGTTCTTATCTTCTATATTATATGGGATGAGGCGTTGGATTTAATGTACCCATACATTATATGTGTGTGTCATTATATTATATGTGTGTGCCCGAAGACTGGATTAGTGCCCGGTTAATGAAAAATGAAAATGAAAAATTGTTTATTCTCAGATTTTTTTTTTCAAGATATATTATTACCTCTAGTCTGACAAACTGAAAAGCAGTTTGTTGGCAGACGTGGCTCTTTATTTTTGTACATAAATCAATATAATTGATGGCAATAGGCTCGCCCCCTATCAAACGGGACTTACTTTACGTTTACTACATAGGTACACCTCTGCCTTACCATTCGGAGATTTCAGGCGTGATGTTATGTTTTTGTAAATAATACATCTAATGCTTGTTCCATGCTTGTGCCTTTCCGCATCATACAGACAGCTAAATAACAGACCAAAATTGTCAGTCTTATTGCTAAACACTCACGATTTCGGTAACGTTAAGCCGTTCAAACCGCAGGAGTTTAGCGGTAAACCGCAAAGCATTTGTAAAGCTCGTTGTTAGTCTGGTGGAAAACTAGATTATACTTAATTGAGTCGTCATCGTTTTTTGTAACTAGTGTTTTGACTGCGATAAAACCGGCTTCAGAATTGAAGCTCATTCAACGGTTTTTTTTGCATTTAGTATGTATCTCGTACGGTAATGTCAGGTCAGGTATTGTTTGTTTTAATTTTTCTTCCCATAAAAGCTGTTATAGCGCCCCAGCAATACAAGAGTGGACTGTATTTTAGGCAATAGTGTATTGCCGTGCTTATTACAAATTATCAAACTGTCCCGGACAAATATTTAAAGATAGAACTAGAGAGGAGAATTGTCCGTAACGGTGCAGTCCGTTGTAGCTAATAGTGGTCATAAGGCCGAGTCGTGACGCCACCGCGCCGCGTCTCAGCTTGCCAATGACGCGTTGAATACGTCGCCTGCTCATGCAGACCCCGCAAGGTTTTGGGTTCGATTCCCAACACAAGCTTTGTGCCCGGTGGTATTGGAAAAAATTACGAACTTTATATAACACCTTTAGGGGCTGAATTTTAAAAATTCCTTGCTTAGTGTCCACCTTCGTTATCTATGGAACTCTTGTGCAAATTTTCGTGCTCCTAGGCCCAGCGGTTTAGTTCATGCGTGCGTTGTCTGTCAGTAAACTTAAGACTTTTTATATTTGTCTAAAATACTTACAAGACGCATTTTATAGAAAACAATGGACTTCCCTGGACCCAAGTGGTGGTTCAGAATATAGAAAAAGTAACTTTTTGCGGATAATTCACCATCATTGGCAGCCTTGATCCACTCACCGCTGAGTATGGCACTCCTTCCTCCTCCTTCTTTTGTGCCATGCTGCGAAGTATTGACAAGTGTCAATTCAATTAGAAAATAAATCGAAGAGCAATCTGACAATAACGAGCTGATTTTTCAATAACATTAATCCGTAACTATCCACAAGCTCTTAGTGCTGGAATTAATCACAAGGTTTTTCCCAACGTTCGCACGGAAGTAAAATTATCGCGGCGGGATTTAATCGTGCACTGGATTTTCAACTCTCGCTCTTGAGCCGAGCATTGCGAATCCAAAAGAGTGCATTCCAAGGCGTCGAAAAAACATACTGTTGGATTTTCAACTCTCAGCGCTAAGCAGAGCGTTGAAAATACAGTGCGTGAAAAAAAATCGCCGCGATTTTTTTACGTCCATGTTAACGTCAGCTAATTGCTTAATTACGTACAAACATATTAATACTATGTACCTATCTACATCAATGGATCAGATTGTAATTAAACTATTCGTCCTGTCAAATTAGTGGTGTACATTCAGTTTGAAATGATCATTGGTTGACATTAGCATCTCGTCGATCAATAATATTCACTGAAGCACGGGACATGAAACGAAATGGCTTTCAGAAAAAACGCAATCAGAGACAAGGTGGATTAGTGTGTTGAATGATTGAGCTGATTGAGATGTCATCATCATTTTTCGTTCCCCATTTATGTTGGGGTCGACTTCCAGTCTAACCAGATTCAACTGAATACCGGTTCGTGCCATCGTGGTGAAATAATAAGTCAGCTAGACTCTACGTTACCGAGTCTTGAGGTTCAATGTCAACTTAAAGGGAAGCGTTATGGTAGCCCGTGAAATTAAAATTTTCTTACGATTTTTGCATTTTGCATCTCAATGTCTGGGTGTATGCTGAATAAAGTATGATTCGCGAGCGTAACAAATATGTATTTACAGAATTATAATCATTAAAGTCATCAATCCAACTCTCTAAGATCAAGTAATCCTATTGAATGACTATTTTATGAAATCTTGACATTTGAGGATTATACTAACTTAAGGAGTTGTATTACTGATTCTAACGATTACAATTCTGTAAATACATATTTGTTACGGTCGCGAATCATACTTTATTCAACATACACCCAGACACTGACATGCCAAATGCAAAAATCGTAAGAAAATTTGAATTTCGCGGGCTACCCTGGCGCTTTAGCCTTAACAGCAGACACCGCGAACAAAATTTTTGCGCAATATTTTGTTGTTCTAAACCAAAGATGTGTACCGCAGATGTCAAATGTGAGAACCGCGGTGTATGGACATTTGCTGTTCCGGACCACAACATGTTACTCAAAAATTTTGTTCGCAGTGACTGCTCTAGTTTACATTGAACCTCAATGGTCTAGGTGTACCTTTTATCCTACTCTCTGTGCCCCAAAACTGCAGCCATTTTGGCCTCTGCGCTGCCACCCATGCCGTGGAAGTGGCGATGATTTGGGCCAACAGAATTTAATTCACTGTCGTGACGTCGACAAAGACGAAGACTGTATACCAGTATGTTCCTATATGACCTCCACAACCCAGCTACTGGGTAACTCGATACCTTTTGGTAAGACTGGACGGGTGATTGAGACGTATAGGAAAAAAGATATACTCGCCTAGAAAAGGATGATGCTTAATCAATAATAACAATTGCCAGCAAATTGATTTGGCAGCTTGAAGAAGAAAGATTTAATCAGGGTTACAGAAACAGGCAGCTCTTATATCTTCATCTTTATCACTCTCCTGCCCTTATCCCAGTTTATTTGGAGTCGGCAAAATATCTTTTTCTTCCATACTTCTCTATTAGTCTTCACCTCGGTAGTCACCGAATTGAATAATAATAAAAACTATTAAAACAAACATTAAAAAAAATTTGTTCAAACAACAGTCTTCCTGCTATTTTCCTCTAATTATACTTAAAGCTAAGATCTTGCGGTAACATCTAGGATACAGTCCGACCACCGTAAATACGGCCCTCTCTTGAACTAAAATTACTTAGGTAAGGGCGGATTTCACCAATAAAACTGAACGCGGTCAGCACATCTAAACTACATTCACGAGCTGTCAGTGTCATTATTCCAAAGAAAATAATGACGCTGATAGCCCTTCAACGTGGTTTATATGCTGATCGCGTTCAGTTTCATTGGTGAAGTCAGCCCTAAGAGAGTCACACTTACGGCGGTCGGGCCATAGGATGGCATCTAGATGTCCGCGAGTCAAACCTAGTTGCAGTTATTGCCATTTAGATCACTTACAAGTTATATAAACACGCAACGCAAATTACACTAAGTGTAAATGACACTTGATTTTGTTCACAAGGGTTCACATCCTCATCTGCAACCAGGTATTAAAGAGTTAAGAGACCTTCTCGATGGGTTGATGGCGATTGACAAGGCAGTGGTTTCCTTGTTACTGCTTGGTCACGTGTCTCTACGCAGTGTTTGAAGATAACCTTCTGAGAATCTGGTGCATGAAGACGGGAGGATACTCGAGATGAAAAGTAATGTATAGCTAAACAGATATGAAATGTTCTCAGGATTTTAGGGGCACCTACACACGATTGGTTCGGCTTGATTCGGTATAGCCGGGTGGACAAATCGAATATAAATGTAGATATATGTTTGAGAAAAAGCCGTTCGGCTTAGCTCGAATTTTGCCGAGCCGATCAGAAGATGATTTAGCGTGTGCAGATGCCGAATGGAGTTTGCCGATCGGCACGAGTCGAATGAAAGCCGTATACATATATACAGTAGTGGGGCTTTCTTATCCAATAGATATTGCCGACCCAAACATGTTTGTTGGTGGAAACTGAACCTGCACGAGGATTTTTCCATTTGGTGGAAACTGACCCTTATAGAATGAACATGGTGAATGTGAGAAAAATGACAAACAGAACGGTGACGGTAAGCATAGACTTCAAACATTAGCATGTCAAATATTAAAAGCAAGTGTTGCTTGTTTTAAATAGCTTGTAGTTACAAACGACATCCTAGTATTTACTGATTACATTACCTAAGTTGACTTTCGAAACAGTTCTAAAACAAACTTAACATAAGACAAACAAACATACTAAAGATTCCCTGGAGCTGAGTTTCTTAGCTAATTAAGCCATTCCAGTCGTCCCGGTGGTGTCACATTGCCGTTCCATTGGACTATTGGACTATGACAGTGAGGGAAGAGGGAATGCATCTACCTGCGCACACACTTGAGCACTATAATATCCTGCGGTCTTGGTTAATATTCGTGAAATTTTCTGACGGATAGATATTAGAAACATGGTCTGCCGTTGCCAAAATTCGGTCCGGAGGATTTGGGCGCACTAGGCTCTGGACAATGGGTACTGACGTCTGGATTCACAGTCCATTCTGCTGAGTGCAAGTACACACATCAAAAGTGTCTGGGGATCAAGTACATTTTTAACTGTAAAAAATTATCCAATTAATATTTGCCATATTGAGCCTTTTCAGGAAAAACATCGTAAGCGCCAAAAATCACAAAACTATTTTTTCTTTGTAACCTCTTAAATTAGACAGTTTTACATCTTGTCGCGTTTACTCTTAAATTTAATTTTAATTTTACACGACTTTATTGTCGCAAGAAATTATCATCGTAAATGAAAACATCGTTAATTACGAAAGAAAAACCCTTTCCTGTAAAAAGTGCAAATTGTCGCTTACGATGTTCTTTCTGAAAAGGCTCGAAATATAGTCTTCCAGACTGGCTTCTTACTTTAATTCCTATGTTTAAGTTGACAACTTATCCCTATATTTTGTAAAGATTAAGAAAAATTGCAATTTGTGCAAATTGTGGGATATTAACCTTAGTTAAAGTCGTCAATTAAATGGACAAAGGCAAAAATGAGGAATTTTTTTATTTTAAAAACAAAAAAATTATAATCTGTTTCCAACATTGACACAAATCACACAATCTCAGCGATTTGGCATGCTTAAAATCAGTTCATCGAAATCACTTTGCAAAATGGCCGCCCACGTTCTTTCTACCAAGTCAAAAAGTTGTTGTGGGGTATACACGGCATCCATACTCGGCAGAGCTCTTCTATGGACCATATCCCATGCGTGCTCAATTCGGTTGAGGTTTGGCGATTGAGCAGGCCACGGTAGAACGTTGATGCGAGCATCGGCAAGAGTGCGTGTTACGACTCTAGCCATGTGTGGACGTGCATTTTCGTGCATTAGTCGAAACGAATCACCCGACCGGCTGCGAAAAGAGATGATCACGTATGAAACAATCCCCTCCGCATAAATCTGAGCTTTGAGATTGCCCCTAGTCCAAATAAGACCGGTTCATCCACCGAGCCAAATACCGGCCCAAACCGTTATTGGTCCCCCTACATATGAATGAACTTCCTAACAAAATTTCAAACGTTATTGACGTTCAGAGGTCCTCCAAACTCGAGTACGTCTTGTATCCGGCCTCATACCGAAACGAGATTCATCGGAAAAGCAAACACAACGCCAGTCTTCTCCCTCCCAATGTCTGTGTTCGCGACCCAATTGTAAACGGACCCTACGATTGCGGGGTGCTATAGGTGGAACTCTCAGTAGCTCACTTCACGTAAACGATTTCGGATGGTTTGGTCGCTTATCAGCAAGCCTGAAGAGCTGTGAAGCCTCGTAGCCAATATCATGGCGGTCATGGTACGAATCCGTCGAACAGTATTTTGGATGTACCGGTCCTGTCTGCGAGTGCTGATGCGAGATCGTCCTCCATGTCGCTCGGCTACGCTGCCTATGTTACGATAGCTTGACCGCTCTGTGTAGTGCCAAGAGTGACAGCCACAGTACGTTGCCTGGAGCCAGCTTGCAACATTCCGACGGCTCTCATCATCTCTTCTCGTGTCAAATGATGTCGTCGCTCCATAACGATGCAATTTTTTTTAGGTCCGATGCAGAAATTGTAATGGTTTTGTAATAACGCTATTACACACTTTTATAGGAACCCTGATTGACAGTTGAGTTTCTATTTTTAATCAAAATTTAAAGAAAATTCTTTATTCAAATAGTGAAATTCACTAAAAAAAATCAATAACACTCCAAAAAAGTTAAAATAATAATCCTCACTTGCGGCGATACTCTAAAACGTACTTGACACTTTTTATGTGTGAAATACGACACAGCTATTAGAAAAAGCAATACGAAATCTAAATGTGCAGGTGATATAGTGCACTGGCCTGAAAGATGGGGCAGAATGTTGAAATATAATGGAAGGTTCTGGAACTATGAGCAGGGAAGCGGTGCGTTTGCCAGCCCATGCCAAATGGACAAACGACTATGAAAATGCAGCGTCTATTGACTCTTAAAAATCAACATTGCGGACACCTATGTCCAAGAATAGGTGCATCAACGATTTCAGGAAGATGCAATAATGGCCTAGTGGTTGCAAGTGCTGCTACTGAGCCTGAGTTCCTGGGTTCGCTTCCCAGCTCGGGTAGTTTTATTGGATTTTTCCATCTGGAATTTCTCTGTGGATTTGTGCCTGGTAATGTCAATAGACTTGCCTCCGATTATATGGGACTTAAACATAACCTGGTGAAATTGGGTGTATTATAAGTACACCTCTGCCTAACCCTTGGGGAAAAAACATGCGTGATGTTATGTAAGTCAGCCTATTGGTTTCCAAAACCAAACAAACGTAAGTACATATACAATAAAACAAACGTTTAAACTTCCACATTTTATCCTCCAAAATAAACAACATTATTTTAAACACAGAAAGTCGTATTCACCATGCTGTTTGCTTACGTTACATAAGCACACGTGACGGCACTTACGCCATTCTTCCACGCACGAGCGATCGTATCCTTATCATACTAATAAGCGATAAGTGTATATCCTTATCATACTAATAATTTTATTTTATTGTCGTTAAATAACTTTGTTTAAATTTTACTTTTAGTTTATAAGCAGCTTAAATAACTTTGTTTAATTTTTACTTTTAGTTTATAAGCAGCTTCTGTTCAATGTCTTATTTCTTTAAATGTTATGTACACCTATAATTTGTGTATACATTAGCAGTAATACTTTCCTAAATACTCTTATAAAACAATGTTGAATGTATATGCTGTTGGTGTTCTTTAATAAATAAATAAATAATAAATAAGTGTAGGTTTGTTTGTGAATACATGTGTTATAAAGTGAACCAGAAAAGATGAGGAATTTGGTGCATTTGAAGTAAAGCATGCACTTTAGATGCTTATAAACGGATGGTGGTCGTAGGTACTTATACTATCATACTGTCGCAAATTAAAAAGTACCTATATATTGCTTGAGAATCCGAATTGGAATTATACATGAAGCTACAGTTACTAGCTTGCTAGCTTAATAACACTATCTTGCTATCCTGGCTTCAAAAACTAGCCTCGTATATATTAAATTATCTTAGCTTGAGATGCCAGCTTACAAGCTTTCTCACTAGCTCACCACTCTACAAATGAAGCTAGTACTGTATACATGAAGCTAGATTTACTAGCTGGTTAGCTTACTAACA
Organism: Fissipunctia ypsillon; assembly: GCA_947568875.1. Classification (NCBI taxonomy): domain Eukaryota; kingdom Metazoa; phylum Arthropoda; class Insecta; order Lepidoptera; family Noctuidae; genus Fissipunctia; species Fissipunctia ypsillon. Next base: position 26,446,767 of record OX387643.1, on the reverse strand, counting down.
CTAGCTTACTATCCTGGCTTCAAAAACTAGCCTCGTGTATCCCGGGCATATAAAACTATCCTGGCTTGAGATGCAAGCTTACTAGCTTTCTCACTAGCTTACTAGCCTATAAATGAAGCTGGTTCAGTACACACGAAGCCAGAGTTACCAGCTTGCTAACTTACTAACATTAGCCTACTATACTAGCTTCATAAACTAGCGTCGTGTATCCCGGGCATTAGTAGATGTTTGCATAACTGTGACTTGTCCGGGTAGCTTGGAGGCCTGGAGACCTGTAACACTGCTATTCCTAGTAGGTACTGCAGTCTCCACAGCATCGAAGTATTATTTGTAAACACATTTATGTATTGTACGAACAAAATTTGTTCGTGCAATGCATAAATGTTTCATTGTTGGTGGAGAAAATAAGAGAAGATATTTCACTTCTTTGATTCTTTGGTACGGCACTTGCTATTTCTGCCGATAGCCAGTTTTTTTTTGGGATTTACTTTGAAAGGTTCGGGTCTTTTGCTCTCTTTTCGTCATGAACCACCGACCACCGTCTCTTTTCGGCTAAAACCATGCGTCAATCAACAAGTTGGAAAGGTTTAGGATGCGCCAGAAGTACATTTGTGTACCAACAGCAGTGAAAGCTGAAGCTGGAGGCTGGATGGACTGTGTGAAAGATGATATGGCTAGAAAGATAGTGACTACCGAGATGACGACTATTTAATAGAGAAGTATGGAAGAAATATATATGTTGCGCCGACCACAAATAAATGGAGATAAGGGGAGAATGATGATGATGCTTAGTCGTGGAAGTTATTTTAATGTAATGCACCAGCCTATTGTTACGCTTGTTAGTAAAAGTAAAGGCACGATGATACTTACGCTGAGGTCAGAGCCACATGAGCGCGACCGTCCGTCAGTGGACGTGATCGCCAGAGTACCGTCATAACAGGCAGGGATTATCGCTGAATATCAGTTGGGAGGTTATGCAGTCCCGTTACTGATGCAAAAATGATTTAATTCAAAGTTTTTATCTTTATTACCCGACTGCGCTACAGCAAAGACTAGGTTATGTTTTTCACGCGTATCTTTGTATCTTTTAATGTGGAACTCTTTACACCGAAAAATACTAACTGGATGCTGGCTGGATGGTTTTTAAATCTTGAGGTGTCTATTTAATCGCCTGGGTCTGTTTTTATAAAATAATAATGGCGTATTATAGGCGTCCATTAGTAAATCATTCAAAGAAAATTAAGTACTCATGTAGAGTAACAAAATAAAAGTCCTTACTATGCTATGCAATTAGGACCGACGTGCGGTCTATTGAACCTGATAACAGATCAAAGTAGTATCTTTTTACAGCTATTCTTACTGGACCTCACGCTAAACCAACAAGGTAGTCAAGTGGCTTGCACTGTTCGCGTATACTTAGCTCGTGCTGATACGTGATAAGAACGAGAAGAAAGAAAGTGTTGACAGCATTAGACATGCATTGAATATAGAATCATTAGAACATTGATCTATTTACAGAATCCATGTGAATAGTTGATAGCTTCGAACTCAAACTTAAAGCATTTATTTCAATGAAACCATTTACAGGCACTTTTGAATTCAAAAATTCAATTCATAAATGGCAGTGGTAGGTGAGGGTGGACTAAAACTGCAACAGATTTTGACAGATTTCGACTTCTAAAAGATCGTTCTGAACAAATTATGGGAAAATACGTGCTGGAAGCTTTGATCCAACATCGGTGAGACAGACAGAATATGCGAGATCCCGAGTGCAGATAGGGTTCTGCATGACAAGCACGTCTCGTGGCTAAATAATAACAGCCGCATGGGTCGTTCGAAGGTTAAGCTATGCTCGCTACGGTCGGTTCGCGGATGGGTGATCATCCATTATGTATCGTTGGTCCCGGCTGTCATTAGTAGATTTCTGAAAGTCGTTACGAGTAGTCAGAAGCCCGATAGTCTGACCACCAGACTTATCAAGGGATAGCCCTTGGTAAGACTGATGGTCAGACTTTCGGGCTACCCAGTAAACTGGGCTGTGGAGGTCAGATAGGCAGTCACTTCATGTAAAATACTGGTATTCAGTTGCATCCGGTTGAACTGGAAGCTGGGCCTAAAATAGTCGGGATCTCGCTTATTTTGTTGCGCTTTTACCCCCACCATGTTTGATAGTAGGCACAGTACATGACTCTGAAGCCCTCTCTTCTTTTGACCGGCGTACAAACACACGTCTATTATTGGATCCGAAAATCTGAAACTTTGTTTCGTCACTCCAAAGGACATTTTCCCATTGCTCTTTGTGCAGTTTTGTTGCGCTTTTGCCCATTGTAGTCTATTGTTCTTATGTCGAATTGTTAGTTTTGGTTTTTTAGCTGCAACACATCCTCTTAGTCCCGCAGACAATAAACATCTTTTATCCCTCGTCATGCCTGGAGGCAAAAAGTTACACGGTATACCACCTGGTGGGTCTGTCAGACCCGGATCTTTAACTTGTTATTTGTCTAATAATTTTTGATAAATAAGTTATTAAAATGTACTAATGTTTTTACTAGGAGTGTATAGAGTTAAAATTGAAAAAAAAATACAAATCAAGAACAATTATTTCAGATTCATTTTCTAATTAAACTCAGGTAGCGTTTTTTAACACGAAATAGACTCTTCATACTTTAGACTTATAACATACTCTTAAAACTATACGCACCTACTATCCTACTACTACGAGTGAGTGCTCCGGACTGAGGTAGCGGGAGGGGAGGGGGGGGGGGGGCGTCTAGCGATTCATAACAGCTAGCTACTGAGTGCAGTTAGGTGCAAAATTCAAATTTGAATGAAAACCTCCGTATCGGATATTCTGAACCCTAAAGCGCATGTAAGCCCTAAAAGCCCTAAATAAGTAGCGACTGTGTAAGGCTTCGGGGTAACCATTCGCAAATTGTATAGCTCATTCCAAAGCTTAGGTTCCTATGGCGAAGAACTAGCAAAAAACTCCATGGACACTCTTTTTACTCTTTCAAAAATATTTTGTTGCGAATTGGTTACTTATATCTTGTAAAAATTAGACATAATTTATTATTTGTGTGTAAATAACATATAACTTTCACGCTGATGACTCAATCCAGCTCACTATCAGCATAAGTCACAACTACCTCATAGCTACTCATTACATAGGTAAGTAACTACATATTTATAATGTCTATACCTACATTAAAAACTAGCTTCAGCCCGCGACTTCGCACGCGTGAATTTTCTTATTTTAACGTAAAATATATCCTATGACACTCGGCAATACTGTAGCTTCTCATTAGAGAAAGAATTTGCGAAATCGGGTCAATAGTTGCAAAGATTACCCCCTACTTAAAAACTCACTAATGTTACCTCTTTATAATACATGCATAAACTCAAGCCTTCTTCCCATGGGTGATAGGCAGAAACCACAGAACGCCAACTGCTACGGTCCTTACATATTACTTTGCCTCGTTCACGTTCATAAATCTGATCATACACGTACGCTGGTTGCAAGTACTACGCAATAAATAATATTACCAGTGAAATTTTTTTTAGAATTGAATCATTAGTTCCGGAGAAAGAAAAGAAAGAAGAAAGATAAACACGTTTATTTGCGGTAAACATGATGTAAAGAAAGAACACAAACACAAAAAAGAAACAAGTTGGGGGAAAATATACGTCACATCCACACAAAACGGCCATCGCTCAGCATAATGCTGCGATCCTATGTGAGACAGAGCCCTAGCGCTGATCACCCCCTACAGACAAACTTACAAACAAACAAATTTGACCGCTTTATAATATTAGTATAGAATATAATTTATAATATTCTATACTAATATTATAAAGCTGAAGAGTTTGTTTGTTTGGTTGAACGCGCTAATCTCAGGAACTCCTGGTTCGAATTGAAAAATTCCTTTAGTGTTGGGTAGCTCATTTATCGAGAAAGGCTATAGGCATAGTATAAAGAGAGGAAGTAGGTTATCTCCGGCACAATCCGCGGTATAATTGCCTAGTGTCTCAGGGTTGTCACTTTTAGTTAAATTTTAATTCAGTGCCAATAAATTGGCAAGGGTCGGGAAGTTGTATTTTTTACTTGTATTGTCTGGGTACCTAAACGATGATGAAACCTTTCACGATGAAAGAAAGAGCGACGGGCCAGCAGACGGGCGGCGCGGGGCGGTGATGAGCACGAGTAAACGGTAGGTTACTGATAGTACTGTCACCAATTCATTAGTTTAAAGCCCGGCCCTTGCCAAAGATAACACATACCTCTGTATAACTAATTCAGTGATCATTAGTCAATAAAGTTCAACAATGGTTTTCCTAACAAACACAGAAATTTATTCAAGATTCATAGCAGTATTATTTATAAAAAAAAGCCAAACCCAAACACACAGCAATACGTTCTCCTGCGATTATCACACATTTTTCATTCATTTAACGGTGCCGAAAAGCCGTGACGCGCGAACCTCGTGCGATGTTAGCCCCGACTGGCGCACTGCGAAACGGGCCGAGATTTGTTTAAGTGTGCGTGCGGCGACGCATAGATACTTTGGCGCACACATACAAGCCGCGCGCGGTGCGTTTGTATGAAGATAACGTAATTCCTCTCTTTTTACTATGCTATAGGCTATATAACATCACGCTACGACCAATAGGAGCGGAGCATCAATGAAAAATGTTGCAAAACGGGGAAAATTTATTCCTTTTGTGAGCTTCCGTTGCGTGCGCTGCGTAAACGGTTAAAGTTACGCAAAAATCATGTACGACGGGATTGTTCTTCTTAAAAAGTTCTAAAAAAAAAGTCCGCGATAGCATATGTCTATCTTTTAAGGTTGGCTCACTATAACATTTTTAATGGTAATCAAATTTGTTATAAAATAATGCATTACTTGCGAAGGTGTTTTCATAAACATGGTATTAATCCTTATCCAAATAAATAGTTTCATCATCAAGGTTGATTAAGTTTATGTAAATTCCTTTTTGAATTGTTCAATTTGGACCTTTGGTTTAAAAATTGCGACGGGTATAAAAATGCTTAAAGTAAGAAAAATGCGCTTAGTCTATTAGTTATTGACACATTTTGTTTTTTATTGACTGTTTGAACGCGCTAATCTCTGAAACTGCCAGTCGGATTTGAAAAATTCTTTTTGCATTTTAAAGCCCAATTCTTGAGGAAAGCTATAGGGTATGTACCATTACGCTAGGACCCTAAGAAGCCGAGCAAAAAAAAAAAAGGAAGAACGACCGCTAAGCGACAACGAAGTAACAGCGCGAACAGGAGATGCGATGCGACGTGGTGGGTCGGGGGAACAAGAAATTTCACGCGGACGAAGTCGCGGGCGGAAGCTAGTATAGTATAAATAAGCAAGCTCATAGCCTCATAATTTCATAACCTAGATGATTTGGGTTCTTGGACTCATATCCAAGAACGCAAAACATCCAGGTGTTGAACAATAATACAAACAATGTGACAAAAATGTAGAAAAATAAAGTTAATTTAGCTCAAAATATACTCAAGTTCTCACTGTCAATGCGATCTATTGCGTTGGTTGCGCAACAGTGCGTGTAGGCACTCATCTGTGGTGAAACTTGCCACTTTGTATACTAGTCGGCTAATTGAGATCGCACCACGTACTTGTACTGCCAGTAGTGGTGTTATTGATACAATATTTCTGCTTAGGATTCTGCGAGAATTTACGCACAAAATACACTTACATAAAATCAGAAGACTTGTAAAAGATTTTTTTAATAACTTGTCATTTGTGTTGCCCTGCTTTTGTTTTCGATCGGTAGCTTAAGAATATGGGTAGCTCCAGCACAGTATTTAATATTGTATACATTAACCTGGGTCAAATAAATAATTTATTTTCTTTTTCTTTCTACTATAGGCCGCTAAGAATCAAAATAAACTCTTACAATATTGTTTACTCCACATACTCAGCTAGCGTTAAGATACAATACGTAATATAAATAGGTCCGACCGGGCGCCCCCGTTAACCCGAGAGATCACCTCGATGCACGACCCGGCCATCGAACCCACGACCTTTGCAAAGAAAGTCGCTTTATGTAACCAGTGCGAAGCGCAGGCGCACATCTCACTTTAACCATTATTTGGCTGTTATTTATGTGCTATAACTCTTTAATTACTGAACAGATTTGAATGCGGTTTTCTAGGAAAAAATGCTTATTTTTTTAGCTAGATATTGAGTTAAGTGCCATCGACATGTGCGCAGCCGTTCAAGAGATGTGGGTGTATTTGAAAGTGCGAATTTTAATTTATTTATTGCACCGGGCGAGATTGTGTCTGTGGCACGTTTTCTTATTATAATTATTTATCTGTCTGATTGTCTGTCGTATTGATGACATAATAGTGTCCGACTTTAAGAACAAAGTTTCGATAACTTTTTGGATTCCGCAAGAATTTGTTTTAGATAAAAAAAAACATGTGTTTTAAATAGTTTTCTGCAAATAAAGTTGGTTCTCTGTCTTTTTCAGATTTGAGAACACAGGAAGACAGACTATAACAATCTTATGTGTGCAGGTAAATGCTACTTTGACCATCGATTAAAGTTTTTTTAAACATAAGTAGGTATATTTGGAACCTACCAAAACTCCACATTAATCTGGCAAGTAGTTATCGAGTTACGAACACGCATAACACATACAAACAAACGTCGAAAAAATTATTACGGAACATTAATCACGCAAGGTCAACGAGACTTGACCGGTTTTCAATAACTTCTTATGCTAAACAGCTTCAAGAATTTAAAAAGGAGAGAGGTGCATCTGCAATTTACGAAGTGGTTTTGCAATAACAAATTTGCTTTATAGTGCAGACATTTTAACGTGGCTTCGTTTGCATCACTGTCTGACGAAGGAGACCGTCTTCTACACACTTTGATTAGGAACGCCATCTCAAGAGTTCTACATAATCATCAAACCAAATAAACATTACTTACATAACATCACGCCCGTATTCGCTGAAGGGTTAGTCAGAGGTGTATTCCCATATTTAGCCAGTCAGGGGGCGTTCCTATTGCTCCAGACTCCGGGCTGCTACTGAGAAAGTCCGGATAGTAAAACCCTGCTCGAAGTGGGAATTGAACCCAGGAGCTCATGCTTGACTTGCGACTACTAGACCTACGAGGCAATTTATTTTTACAAATAGCTCTATTATGATTAAAAGTATTAACCAGACGAGGTCTCCAACATGTGGGATGTAGACTCAGTGATCATTGTGCCGATAGTTGTTGCAGCCAAACACGTAATAGCTATGAGCCTCAACCAAAATCTTTGGAAGCTCTTATTGGGCCGTTGGATCAAGAGCTTGATACAGAGAGCAGTACTTCTGGAAACGGCACAGGAAGAGGTTCCCCTCTCTAGAGCACGGACTATACCATCAGCTAAGACACTGTTGCAGATGCTAGTTGGCTACTATTTTAAAAGCTTTTTTTTAATACGTTTAATTGATTACTGTTTGGTTGTGAAAATCCTGTACCCATATATGAGGTGAAAATTATAAATATTTAAGAAGTACCCACCACAAGCATTCCACAATACAAGTAAGTATCATCATCTGCCTAGCCTTTACCCAACTATGTTGGGGTCGGCTTCCAGTCTAACCGGATGTAGCTGAATACCAGTATTTTTCATGCGGCGACTGCCTATCTGAACTCCACAACCCAGTTACTGGGTACCATATAATACGATACCACTTGGTATGAATGGTTGCCAGACTTTCGGGCTTCCGACGACCCGTAACGACTGTCAAAGATCCACGAATGACAGCCGGGACCAACGGCTTAACGTGCTTTCCGAGGCACAGAAGTGACCATCTTTACATACCAAGACCAACCGCGGCAAGCGTAGCTTAATCTAATCGATCGACCCGTGCACCTGTTATTACTTAGCCACAAGCCCCCCATAAGTATGTATATAGTAAGTAAGTATATTCCAGTTGCATAGCATTTCTTTAACATTGCACAAACATTTCTAACATATGAATGAAACGCCCGTTTACTTGCTAACACGTACTAAGTTAACAATATTATCTTTACGACCCGTCTGGTTACAAAACATCGTTTATAACCATTAGTCAATGCTGAAGACTCGCTTTAGTCTATGCTACCTATGTATGAAACTAAACACAGCCGTTCTTTCTGCTATGTAATTCTTGCTAACTTTTCTAGCAAATAATTTACAAAGTCGCTTCCGATTTTTTGACTGTTTTGTTTCCCTAGAGGCACATACGATTTCAAGGTATATTGGACATGGCCATCAGGTAGGCTGCCTGCTTGTCTAAAACCGAATTTGAAATAACAGCATCTCTTTATCTTATAATCAAATCAAACAAATACATTCTGAAATAATCGTGTTCAGACTCAGCCTGGATAAATCATGTTTTGCAACAAGCCAGGAAATCTTCAACATTAACAAAACCCAATCAATCTGTATCGAGGGCAATTTTGCACATCTGACATCTCAAAATAATAACCTCAGCATCTGACACACAAAACAAATTAATGCTTGTTGCCAAATAAAAATCTGCCATAACCACAAGGCCATAACTATCAGCCGTTTGTTGTGCATACAGCAAATAAGTCGATTATAATCTCGTCTTTTAATCGATTAGAAATCTTGGCTCGGTCACTCCTCGTTCACTTCCTATGTCGTTATGTTCCCACAATTTTATTATCTTAAGGACACAGATTAATAAGTAATTAATGCAGACATGACAGTTGTGTATACGAGTATATTATTTATTTATTTTCTTTCTCTGACGGTAGTTATATTTTTATCATGCCTTAGGTCGCTCGTGGCTAAATGATAACAGTAGCCGCATGGCTCGATCGAAGGTTAAGCTATGCTTGCCGCGGTCGGTTCGTGGATGATCGACCATGCATAACTTATCGAGATCCCTCCGTACCTCGGAAAGCATGTTAAGCCATTGCGTTGGTCCCGACTGTCATTCGTAGATTTTTGCCAGTCATTACGGGTAGTCAGAAGCCCAAAAGTCTGACAACTAGACTTACCAAGAGGTATTGTGTTACCCAGTTACTAGGTTGTGGAGGTCAGAAACGCAGTCGTTCCGTGTAAAATACAGCTGCATTCGGTTAGACTGGAAACCGACCCCACCATAATTGGAAAAAGGCTAAGTAGGTTGATTTTGAGGTCTCGAGAAACTACTTGCCAGCGACTTAGTATGGTTCGATGATGTAACGAATTGATTACTATTAATTAATTGGCATATTAATAATTATGCCGTCAATTTAGAATAACAAATAACTAAAATTATCACTTTGTATATAATCAATGCGTCTGCGAATTAATTTGATTTGAATGTTGAGTAATTTATTTTAATTTTATTATGTATGTGAATTAATTTTTTTTGTTTTTTTTTTGTTTTAATTTAACATAGTGTAATGGGCTTTAGTTATTATCTGAAAAGTAAAAGAATTATTATTCCGTTTATTTTTTTTTTCATACTAAATACATTTTTAAATATATCTCAAAAAACAAAAACCATTTAAAAATATAAGAAATAGTGGTCCGCCGCTGTTGGGAGCAGGGTCCAAGCTAGTGGTTAGGGCTCTGGAGATAGGAACCTCCGCACAATTCGAGACGTATCGAGAAGTACTGCCTTCTGAATCAGGGCCTTAATCCAGCTGCCTAACGAGTGCGAATTATTATTATTACTCAGTTTAAATAGTAATACGAATGCTAAAACCAATACTGATTTGACCAATTAACAATTTTGAGTATAAACACAAAATCTACATTCGTTTACAACATTATTCTGAATAACAAAACTACCATCATTTAGTTAAATCGCGTCTCAACCGGAAATTACTTATGATATCACTTCTGCTCAGTGCTCATTACCCTAATCTTTGTTTCACGCGTGGGAACAAAACGTACTTGAACTTACTTTCGATTGTCGATCTCCCGACAATGATGGGAATCTGTCACTGACATCTTCAAACAATTGTCGGCTAAGTGCAGTGATTTGTTATGTGGTAGTCGTAAAAGTACTCGTTTGTGTGAAAATTTTGGCTGATAGCCAAATGTTGAAGGAGTGTTTTGAATGAGGACTTTTCATTGGTCGATTTCCGCCGAGACGATGCTTTAGAAATGGTCTTAAAAGGTCGCAGATACTCCATTTAAAGTTTTAAGCTCTATGTCAGTACGATACGTGGGGGTCATTGTTTACGCTAAGTTTTTATGTTTATAATAATTAAGCACAGGAAAAACAAATTCAACTTTTCTATTTGTACTGAAATATTAATTGTAACCGGTCATTCAAAATCAATTTATTCAAACTACACTGGGAATAAACACTTTTAAACGTCAAAATTACCTACATAAGACCATAAGACAGTCCCCCAAAACGCCCGCCCTTCACCACTTCCTAGTGTTTGTAGCTGGGAAGAAGTGGCGCAACAAACTCCCCAGCAGCACGGCTGTCTGTTCAGTTAGAAAAACTTGATTCTGTGTAATAGTATAGAAAGTAATTAAGAATACGAGACACAAAACATTAAATTAAATTATTTGACATAATGTCAGCTAACACACGCCAATACAAACAAAAATAGTTTGACATGGCAACCTTTTTGATCATTTTCACGATCGATTTTGGTCACCAGCCAGTAAGCGGCCGGCCGCACGCCGCCATTTTATATTTAAACGATCGATTTGTTTTGCGAGTAGAAGAACTCAAAATTATTAGAAGGTGTTTTAGGGCTTAAAAAAATTAAAGAAAGAAAAGACGTTTATTTGCGATAAACATGATGCAAAGAAAGAACACAAACACAAAAAAGAAACAAGTTGGGGGAAAATATACGTCACATCCACGCTAAAACGGCAATCGCTCAGCATAATGCTGCGACCCTATGCGAGACAGAGCCCCAGTGCCAGCAGCGCAGTGACTTACTAGGGCTTTCCACAATAGTTTTCTACTTTACATGAAATGTGTTTAGTGGAATTTCATTTCTTTTTGTAGGGTGCTCTATTTCTTTTTATTTTAGCGGTGATTTATTGTAGGTACTGATATTACACATACAAAAATCCTAACCCTTACTTCTAGCATAGTCGGGTAAAAAAGGTAGTTCTTGCACGCCGTTACTTTCTTCATAGCTAACGAAAAAGATTTTCTTCTCGTTGTTTATGTACATACTAATCTAGCTCTCATGACAAATGGAAGTAGGTAAGTATACCTTTTGTCCGTCAAAAATTCAGAATTGCACCTCCTTTGGAGAAAGTTACACATTTCTTTTATGTTCTGTTGTTTCTGTGCAAATTCTAGCCTGCATACCAAGTTTCAGCTTTCTAGGCCTTCGGGAAGTGCGCTAAAGGTTTTGATGAGTGAATCAGTCATTGACGATATCGACTTACTCTAAGTATAAAACACACTAAGTTTCATTAGTCTAGCAAATGAAACTTTGTGTGTTTTATAAATCTGCTAACCCACCCACCTCACCTCACCTCACCTCACCACACCTCACCTCACCTTTCCCACCTTTTCATGAGAACTTGAGCTTTCTAGCTTTATCCAGGCCGAAGCTATGAAAATACGACTAAACGGTTCGAGAAAAGGTAGGTAGTGCCTCTACTTTTTGTTTTTGGCTCGTCTGGGCGGGGGCAATACCGTGCCCCTAGATTTGTTACGATCATGAATCATATTTTGACCAACATACAACTTAACACTGACCTGTTTATTTGCAGTTAAGGCAAAAGCACCAGGTTAGCCTGCAAAATTCGTATTTTCCTAAGGTTTCTTTGACTTGGGAAAATATGAATTTCGCAGGCTAACCTGGTGCTTTTACCTTAACTAATGCAAATGTAAATCAGCCTTAAGGGAAACAAAATGAAACAACATCTTACTTACAGAAAAAAGAAGTTTAATTAAATGTTGTCTGTAATTATAGATATCTATATTTAAGCCACATAAAACAGTGTCGCTTTCACGAGTAGATTTTGGAGAAATCCAAATATGCGTAATTCTTTATTTTTATTTAGATCATTAATACCAAGTTTTCTTCTTCCGTTCAAACTTTAACACTCCTTAAACTTCCTTTGAAAAACAAAATTTGCTGCTCCATACATTTTTGCCTACCTACGAGGTCAAAATGTATGGAGCAGCAAATTTTATTTTTAATAACCGACGAAAAATTTTAACGTAGCGGGGTTCAGAATCATGTACTGAATACGTGGTTTCAATTAATGTGATAACCTAATCGCCACCCTGTATAGTTACACACACCACGTACGTGTAAGTGTTCGCGTACGTGTTATGTACATAACTGGCGAAATGTGGGTGTACACCTCTGCGTAACCTTTCGGGGAAACAAGGCGTGATGTTATGTTGTATACAAAGTTGGAACGTTGACCAGAAGGTTCCCAGTACCAAAATATGTTCACAAAGACGCGCGAGGAGTACCTACAAGTGACTCTAGGCTTCGTATCTTCGGTGTATTTTTACACCCATTTGGGAGGCCAACTCGGAAGTACCCATTCAACTTTAAATTAAGATTAATTTTATTACAAACAAAAATGATCAGATATTTTCCCATAATTATAATATTATATATGCTTGGCTTGGTTTTTTGTATAAAAAATTAAATCTGCTAAGGGCCCATTCGCGCGAACCACTACCACACCACATTGCAGCGACAGAATGTGGGCAAGCAGTGGTTACGTGTGAATAGTATCGCTGCAACTTTTTGCAGTTCCGTTGTAGTTGCGTTGTCGCTAGTCGGCTTGATGTGGTCGGTATCAAATGTGATCCCGTGTGAATAGACTAGTAGTTTTCATACAAATTAGCGTCTGTTCACGTGGTGTTGTTGTGGTGTGGTTGTGGTACGTGTGATCGGGCCCAATATCTCCACCTTTTTGCTGGTTAAAATGCGATCTCTTTTCACCGAATCTTCACCGAATTCTTTACCAAATTTTGGCGTGATTGTTGATTATTCCACTATCAAAATCCGCTTTTAGTGTTCGAGATCAACCAAGACACGTCCGATAACTCCAAAGATAAAAGTCAAGACTTGTTGAAGTTGATTAATGTGGGGGTCAATGAATGTCAACATTCCTGATTTATTGTCATGGAAACATGCCCCTCGATGTTTCGATTTTGTTTCCTTTCAGCAAGGTTTCTGGCTCCGTCTTATTGGTACCACGTGTTTTTTTGTCGTAACTGTATATGACAAAATTAAAAACTCAACATGGTAGCGATCACCAGTCACAGTAACAGCAGCGTCCGTCCTGAATCAACAAAGATTACTCTTCTTCACACTATTGAAAATATTGTCTCTTTAGAAATCCTGTGGCAAAAATGAAATTAGTTACTCGTAAAGATTTTTTAAATAACTGGGTAATTTTTGAACCCGTTTAGGCACTTTAGGATACAAGTATTGAAGTCGACGCGGTGGTTTTATAGTCTTATAAACGGTCCATAACGAATTTGCGGCATTTCAACTAAATAGTGGATTAAAAAAAACTGTACATCCGAGTTAGCCACCCTGTATATGTAGATTACCGTTCATAAAATAACTATACCAATTTATAGATTACAAAAGTACCGCAAAGTGAGATGATTATTATTAAATATAACTAGATATACATTTTCTTGATGGAAATTCCTGAACATAATTATATTTATTTATGGTCTTTGACATTTCTCGGGACCCCAGAGGGGGTCCCAGCCCTTTGGAAGGCGTACGAGGGGCCGAAGCTAACTCGCAGAGGCCAGTTAGACGCTTTTAATGAAATGAGACACCAACCGACGATTTTCCATTTATCTCTGTACGCACTATGCAAGTGCAGTGTTGGGTAGGACTATTGCAGGATATGGAAACAAAGATATTGGGCTATGGGTCGTGTTGGGTGGCTAAAGCGGACTGACCTCCTATAACTATGGAAGGACTATGGCCCTGTTATTATACTAAGAATGTAAATAAATGATATACAACAGGTATCATCATACCGCGGAAATTTTTGATATTCAGAATGCATTTTAATTATAAATTACAAACAATAAGAGGAAACTTGTAATGATAATTATTATGTAAAATGTTAATTTTAAAAACCCGTGGGATAATGTTTTTGGTAAACTAAGTACACGTAATATTAATTATTATTATAATGAATATAATGTGTCTTCCTGACTGCAAGCTCGAGGCATTTCTAAGATATATAAACTATTGGCTTATCATCTAAGACACGATTTTTTGTATAAACGTCGATGATTTTAGTGTAGGTACACATTTAGCAAAACTTTAATATCATCACCATATTTAGTATAGGACTTTTAAAACAAAAATACTAAAACACACAAAAAAAATAAACAAATAAAATAGCAATATTATTATAATCTTTAATCATATAAAATAATTACTTAATATTATAATTATGTTTGCCAGGGAAGTATGTGCAGTTGATTCGAGCGATGTACAGTCGATGCAGTACCCAAGTCCGGTCTACAGTTGGCACTTGGCAGCTTGGCACTTGGCAGCTTCAATGTGACTGTCGGATTGCACCAAGGGTCAGCACTCAGCCCTTACCTCTTCGTGATGATAATGGACGCTCTTACGTCGGATATCCACGAAGAGGCGCCCTGGTGTATGCTGTTCGCTGATGACATTGTGCTGGTTGCTGAGAGCGGCTTAGAGATCCAGAGCAGATTGGAGGTGTGGTGGGCAAAACTGGAGACCGCTGGCCTGAGATTAAGTCGGACCAAAACAAAATATTTGTTTTGTGATTTTGGCGGTCTCTCCAGTCCTGTGCCCATATCTCTCGCCGGAACGCCCGTACCGAGCTCCTCCGACTTCCGGTACCTCGGGTCGTTTGTCCAAGGGGATGGCGAAGTAGACCGAGACGTAGCGCACCGGATCAACTCAGGATGGATGAAATGGCGACAGGTCACAGGAACAACTTTCGACCCACGGATGCCCCTCAAATTAAAGGGAAAAATTTACAAGTCCGTGATAAGGCCTGTCGTACTGTATGGATCGGAATGCTGGGCCGTGAAGAAGATGGATGAAAAAAGATTGCATGCAGCGGAGATGAGAATGTTGAGATGGATGTGTGGAGTGACGAAATTGGATAAAGTAAAAAATGAGTATATAAGGGGAAGTTTGAAAGTGGCGCCAGTGACAGAAAAGTTGAAAGGAAATCGTTTGGCTTGGTATGGACATGTGAAGAGGAGGGAGGAAACTCATGCGACTAAAAGAGTGATGAATATAAATGTTAATGGATGGAGAGGGAGAGGAAGGCCAAAGAAAAGATGGATGGATTGTGTGAGGAATGATATGAAAGAGAAGGGAGTGAATGATAGCGTGACTTTTGACAGGGGAAAATGGAAAGAGAAAACGTGTTGCGCCGACCCCAAGTAACATGGGACAAGGGCAGGGAGATGATGATGATATAATAATTACTTGTCCTGACTGAGTGATTCATCAACGCAGTCTAAACATTTTTCATTGTTTCAATATAACTTATTAACGATAAATACTTCTAAAACATGCTATATCTTGTTTAAAGCAAAAAAATAAAATAATACCTTCACATAATCCATTAGTTATTAATAATGTGGCCTTGCAGCAAAAATCTTGTGAAAAATATCTTGGCTTAATCTTATACAAGCAAAGCTTACGTCACTACTTGGATCCCTCCGGAACATAGTTCGATGTATTCCACATAAACTGCGTCACACCATCTATAACGCCTTAGTAAAACCACACCTACTATATTTGGTTGAAATCTGGGGCAGTGCAGCCAAGACGAAGCTAGCAAGACTTCAAGTTGCACAAAACAAATAAATAAAATTGATTTTTAACTACCCATATTTAACATCAACATGCAAAATTTATGAATAAACCAAAATAATGAACATTAGACTGTTATATATTTACAATACATGTATTTATTTTAATTCGTGAGGCACTCAACAAAA
Source organism: Fissipunctia ypsillon (assembly GCA_947568875.1). NCBI lineage: Eukaryota > Metazoa > Arthropoda > Insecta > Lepidoptera > Noctuidae > Fissipunctia > Fissipunctia ypsillon. The sequence goes on along the minus strand of OX387643.1, from coordinate 26,430,806 downwards.
GTATACAGACTAATTTATCGTTTACAAAAGTTAAACAAGTAACCCAACGGAATACTCGCCGAGCTAGTTTTTTGATTTTACCGAAGATGAGAACTAAGTTTGGCAAAAAAATTTTAACTTTTGAAGGAGCACAATTATACAACAAAATACCCTCATGTAAAAAAAAAATTACATTCATTCCATTCATTCATAATTCAACTAGCTGAATATTTAATCACAAATAACACCCTTTCTAAAAGCTGAATGCATTGGATGAGTGTATCATAATCGCTACCGTGACGTCTGTGACGAACTTTCTAATTATAATTTACTTTAAGCATTGTTGTCATATAAGTGACTGTGTCTTTTTAGGATTCCGTAGTCAACAAGGAACCCTTATAGTTTTTGGCATGGATATACTTAACATTTAACATCTTAACGTTCTGTAGTTTCTGCCTACCCCCATGGGAAGAAGGCGTGAGTTTATGTATACTTAACATGGTGTGAGGTGTTGTTGGAAAAGTCTTTCAAAATTATTGCGGGTTTGTGAAACAATTTTTTGATTGAGGGATCCGTTTGCTTTAAAGTGCTACATTTTGTTAGTCAAGTGTCGTCCCCCCCCCCCCCCCCGCCAGCTAAATGGTTAGTTTTAGATATGTGACAAAATTCACGGCAGTAGTATATATAACGAAGTTAAAAGGAAGTTTACGAGTAATAGTCGACCAACTTACATTTGCAGTTGGATTGTATGAGAGAACATGTGTTTCAACTATAATATTAAATTTGTTCTTGGATTAAACTCATCCTAACTACGGAACCCTTCATTGTGCGTGGTTTGACACGCACTCGGCCAGTTTTCTTTTAGAATAACATGAACCTAAATCGCTGGAGCTACAAAATTGCAATTTTGGCAGTTAATGTCTTTTATGTTGTAAGCATCCACTAAGAGAGGATTTTTGTAAGATCACAATTTTAATATAACTTAAACTTCTCGGTAACTATAAAATAAAGAAACCGTCTAACAAGTCTTTCTTATTCACTTTACGTTCAGGGCAAGATACTTCATTCACGTGTTCCTTATAACAGTCACCACTTGCACTGCAGTTTAAGTTCACTCACACGTACTGCACTAAACTAACTCACACGAGGAATCCGTGTTGGGGTTTTTGTTTTGGCCCCTTACCCGGAATCAGTCTCTCGGGCCGGTCATAGGATTTCCCTCACCCCACTTCATGACATTCAAACTTAACTCCTTCATTATGGATATTCTCTTTGACTACAACCGCACTACCACCTCGAGCAGAATTGTCAGGGTGCAGTGGATGGTACACGTTATAACCTCGGAACTTTATTTATGATTGCTTAGTAAAGTGAGTTTCAGATATATGGCAAACATCGATGTTTTCTATGATCAGGACTATTTCTGGTTCTTGTTGATGCACGTATATAAGTAGTCCGTTTGATTTCCATGCCAATTCATTTTTTGGCCACCCGGTCCCGGCTTTCGGCGATCTTTGACAATCGTTATGGGCACAAGCCCGAAAGTCTGATAACCAGTCTTACTAAGGAGTATCTCTCTTGGGGTCCGCAGCCACAGGACGTAAGTTGTAAAATTTGTGCATCTGCCAAGACCATCTGCCAAGAGACGGTTGCGGAACTTTCATTAAACTGCTACCAAAGCACCACTGGCACAATCCCTTTTAATTTCTTTTAATGTCAGTTATCTCGATCTCACTGAGGCCCAACTAGATACATACACTTGAGCAACTTCAAACCTTTTGCATAAGATTTATATGTGGCCTGTCCAAGTATTATCATATTTCTGAATTTCGTACAAAGTTCCCAGACGTTTCCGCCAGAATTCTCATATCATGTTTCAGCTCTACAATCATTCATTTCATCTTAATTGTGTTACAATCATAACTACAATCAGGTTTACTTCTTAATTGTGTTAAGGAAGTGATGGGTCTAGAAACATGAAATTTTGCACGGAAGTTCCTTTTCATAACGACGACTTTCAACAAATCCTTCCTTAGCGCAACGTAAGCGCCAAGGAAGGATTTTCGAAAAGTCAGCCCCTAAAGGGGTTAAATACGGGTGAAAGTTTTTACGGATGATCGTTGATGATCGAAACGTTCAAATTTGGTAGCACATTAATTACAATTTACCAGCAAAAAGCAACATTTAATTAAAATTTTTACATTTAAAATCTTTTCCTACCTTTTCTATTTTAATTTTTCTTAATCTTTTTCTACGATATAAATCTTTGCACATTTGAAAGTATGAAAAGGAACATTGTTTTTCAGGTTAATTACTAACTTACGGTTAACTTACCACGATCTGGTAAACTAACTTAATAAGGCCTCATTTTTCAAAGCTTATTTATTATCTATCTCGTGAATATGCCTTCTCCTAAATAGGTAGATTATACAGGAAGGTAAGAAATCTCTTCCTAAAAAGTAGTATCTATGTACTGACCCGATAATAACGCCTCACTGTTGCACTTCAAACAATAGCTCATCAAGCATTGCCATTAAAAACTAAACACACCTACTATAGTGTTAAAGTAAATATATTACCACAGAAGCTTAAAACAACTTGATTAAAATAAAATAATCTCATCATTCTAGCGCAGCATGTTATTCTTCCATAGTTTTCTAATAATCATTATATCAGTAGTCAACCTCTATCTAGCTGTCCTCATTCATACTCAAAACTTTCCTCACGACATTTGCCTCATTCCTCAAAATAAAAAATATATCTTTCGTTAAAAAAAAATCCTTCTCCTTTTCTCTTGGTTAACTGTCAAGGAAAATATCCTAAGTAAACCTAGGGTTGTAATTATCAGAGAACAAGCATTTTAGTAAAGGTGTGTCTAATATTATTCTTTATAATGTTTAGCTATTGTTTAAAAGAAACCGGCCAAGTCAGTGTCACACCACGCACAATGAAGGGTTCCGTAGTTGGGATGAAGAAAGAATTATCCGAAGAACAAACTTAACATTGTAGTTGAAAAACATGTTCTCCCATACATTCCAACTGCAAATGTAAGTTTGTACGCACAATATAGAGAGATTTACCTTATTATTTTTTAAAGAGTATAGACAGACTTCTTATAGGTTTTCCTATAATCTATACGTATAGAACTATTTCCTGTATTTTTTCAAAATTTTAGGCTCAGTAGTTTCGGAGATAAGGGCGTATGGTCAATTTTTAATTGTTGTCTTAAATAAATTTAAAACTATTTAATTAAAAATTATTTAATAAAGCTATTCGTGACCCCCACAGTAACTAAGCCCTTTCATTTGATATGTCACACGGTACGGTTTGCAAAACTTTTATTTTTGTATTTTCATTTTTGCACCCAAAAGTGACCACATATTCATAATTTACGTTACACATCCGTGTTTGGGTCACAAAAATTCACATCTGTACCAAATTTCACTTTAATCGGTCAAGTTAATTCGGAGCAAATCGGCTGTGACAGCGGACAGACAGACACATGAGTGATCCCATAATGGTTCCGTTTTTTCTATGAGGTACGGAACCCTAAAAACACATTATTTGGGTAAGATGAAAGATGATATGGTTAGAAAGGGGGTGACTACCGAGATGACAATGAATAGCGAAGTATGGAAGAATAAGACATGTTGCGCCGAACGCAAATAAATTGTCTGTGTCATCTAAGCCTTGCCTACTCGAGTGTAGCTGGATGCAGCTGAATACCTGAATTGTACAATAACATAGAAGCTATGTAAACTCAGGGAAATCAATTATTAAGCAAATTGTCTACCAACTTGAATTGTCCGTATATTCAAATCACAACTGACTGTTAACTGTATTTCTTTCAGAGATGCAAGAAATGGATATAACACGACACATTGACGTAAGGTGTCAATTTGCTTAACGATTAATTTCCCTCACCGAATAAGCGCAAAAACGGATACAGAGACGTTGCGTTGTAATACACTTATTCTATTTAATAAACTTCAGATAAATATGACCCTTTTAGCAAAAATATGTGTAGGAATAAATTACTCGTTTCCTTTGAGCAAGTATTCAACACAATATAATTATAATGCTTTTATAAAACATAACGGTCAATCAAGATAAGCCGAAACTATACTGGAAGTCCCCCTTTTGTATACTGTTGAAATGGATATTATGTAACAAGTAGCTGTGCCCCGCGACTTCGTTTGCGTAGAAGTCGTAAGATACACAAATACTAAAATAACAGCGACATTTTAATAAAACTCCCTCGGCGACCCGTCGCGTTGCATTGCCCGCCCGCGCTTTTACTTCGTTTTTGCATAGCGTTCTTTCTGATTTATTTTTCTTTTTGCTCGACTCCTAAGGGTCGCAGCGTGATGTCAAATAGCCTATAACAACTCTCGGGAATTGGGCTACCAAGTGAAATAAGAATCTTTCAAAGCCGACTGGTAGTTCCAAAGATTAGAATAGATTAGCGTTTTTTTTTGCCCTGAACCCTAATTATTCTTCTAAAATGAAAGTAGCCTAATTTACTCCTTATAACTTCAGCTATCTGCCAGTGAAAGTCCAGTAAAAATCGGTCTAGCCATTTCGGAAATTAGTCGGAACAAACAGACAGACAGAAAAAAATAAAAACTAAATGTTTTTTTTTTGTTATAAGTACCATATATACTTTCATATGCATTTAGTACAAACTGTTATTTTGACTTTACAAACAGACATTACAATTTTATTTATTTGTATAGATGTATAGATAATAATCTCTATGATAATAGTTCCAATTTGGCAAATGTTTCTATTATGAGGGTTCGTTGTTATATTGCATCCGAGGGTTACATACGCTCCCTGAGCCCTTTCAAGAGCCACGGTAGGAGGGGCTTGCTTTGTCCAAATCCATTATGGCAGCTTGTTACAATATTTATTTTATTGTATACTATATACCTACCTACATGTATGTTAGTTGCATGTGTAGTATGTTTAGCACTTGGTCAAAATTAACCAAGCACAATGAGTAGAGTCTTATGGTACGAGGTGACCTACCCAGACAAACTTTTCTTGGAATGAAAGTCAGAAGAGTCGTTAATAACACTATCATTCAATAATAATATTAAGAAAATAGTGTAATTAGCATAACAATAAAATTATCCAGTCTAATAATAGAAATGTAAAAGTAACTCTGTCTGTCTGTCAGGTTCCTTTTCACGCTCTATCATCTGAACTTTGACAAACAAGTATAAAGGTAAACATGACATGGGTTAGAATACTTTTATCCCAGTAGCCGTGGTATAATTACCCACCTCCACGCGGGAGAAGCCGCGGGCAAAAGCTAATAATAAAAAAATGTTAAACATTGAAAATAAAAATGTTATATCAAATTACCAGTTAATTGCGTGATGCCAGAGAGGACCTATGGCATTGAAACTTGGTTTTTCACAATGGGTCTTATTAGAAGGTTGAAAGTCACCCAAAGGGCAATGGAGCCCAATTCCCGTGATTAAAAATGCTCAAAATCTAGTCGCAATCTCATCTCAGTGACAATCATATGTCAAGAATGTAGGAAATGATGGGTGTTTTTACTTTTGTTTTCTACTGCGTATTTTCCCACTACCTAAAGCTAGTTTTGTTTATTGTTAACAAAATTATCTTTTTCCTAGAATACGTGTATCTTCCGTGCTACTGTTCGTAATCAGTGAGAGTTCGTTAAAAGAAACAAGTTATTATGATAATAATATCTGCACTAATTAGACACCTTTTACTGTCAAGAAAACATGTTGATTTTCCCCATTCTCTCCTAATAGGTAATACGAGCTGTTGTCCGCAACTCCACGTCAATGCGCGTATTTTGCGTAGCGGGTGGGAAAATCGATTATTCGATCCACGCCAGCTCCTCAAGGAAGGCCAGCAGCTCCTTGGTGTTACTGACGATCTCATGTAGGGTACCTGGGTTACCGAAGTACTTTTCCCTGTAAGTGTCGAGCACTGGGCAGTTTAGTAGCACATGAGTTGCTATCTCGTCATCTTCCAAGCAGGCCCTGTACAGCGGACTGGCTGTGAACTCCTATGACAAAGAGGTGTTTATTTAATGACCCGTGGCCCGTGACCCGTGGTGAACTGTACGCAGTTGTTGTTTAGTTAGTCGGAGAAACTGTTTCGTGAGGCAGCCATCAATCGTAGGAACTGCTTCTTTGGCCTGCCTACACTCACTTTGCTCCAACCATTGCTTGTGATGTTGGTCACTGGTGCGTTTCCTTACGAAAGTACGTATGTACCTGAAGGGGAGTGGCGCGATGGGTTCAGGACCCACTGGTACCATGCTCAACCCCCTTCTGGCAAGTTCGTCGGTTGCGTCGGTGCCTAGCAAACCGCTGTGTCCTTTGATCTATTGTATGGTTATGTTATTGAGGCTGCCCACCTAGTTAAGGCGCTGGTGACACTCGTATATTAGCCCGTAATCAACTGTGTGACTGTTTAGCGCTTGTAGGACAGACATGCTGTCTGAGAGTATGCGAATCGAGTGGTCCTTAACTAACCTGGCCATGATGACTGCAGCAGCTAAAGAAATACCTATGCATTCAGCCTGGAACACTGTGTTATGGACACCCAATGGTGTGGCTATGTGTATGTTGAAGTCCTCCAAGAAGATTGCAGCACCTGTACCACTACCTGTTTTGGATCCGTCCATGAAGTTGCGCAGCTCTGCTGGGCGCAAACCTTCGCATTGGTAATCCTCGTGGAGTTGGATATTGTATTTTATATCGAAGATAAACTGTTTGGGTACCCGGTCATTTATGGCTTTCATAACGGGGAACTCCTTGTAGAGTCCCTCGAGCAGCACGGTGTGTGGTGTGTCTCTCTTATCCCAGAGTTTTAGTGTATTATGACGTACCGCCGCCATCGTCGCTTCCTGCTGTATGAATAGGTGGAGCGGTGGTAGTCCCAGCATGGCTTTGATTGCTGCAGTTGGAGTAGTCTTCATGCAGCCCGTGGTCGCCATGCAGGCTAGGCTTTGCATGCGTTGTAGTTTGTTGGAGGCTGTAACTAGCTAGATTCGGGGCCATCAGACAACGGCCCCGTAGGTGATCATGGAGCGAATCACAGCGGTGTACAGCCATAGTATAATTTTGGTAGGGCCAGAAGGTAATACAAGCCCTGTTTAGTTTGTTGTCTAAATAACTGCTCCAGTTCAACTTACTGTCTAGAATGGCCCCGAGGTATTTTACTTCGCTGGCCAACTGGTGTTCTGTTTTGAACAATTTTGGTAAGCAAAATGGGCCTAATGCTCGTTTATGGGTGAACATGACTAGTTTAGTTTTAAGGAGGAGCTCGTGGCTAAGTAATAACAGCCGCATGGGTCGATCCATCAGGTTAAGCTACGCTTGCCGGGGTTGGTCCGTGGATGGGTGACCATCTTTACATACCGAGACTCCTCCGTGCCTCGGAAAGCACGTTAAGCCGTTGGTCCCGGCTGTCATTCGTGGATCTTTGACAGTCGTTACGGGTCGTCAGAAGCCCGAAAGTCTGACAACCAGTCTTACCAAGGGGTATCGTATTACCCAGTAACTGGGTTGTGGAGGTCAGATAGGCAGTCGCTCCATGTAAAATACTGGTATTCAGCTGCATCCGGTTAGACTGGAAGCCGACCCCAATATAGTTGGGAAAAGGCTAGGCAGATGATGATGACTAGTTTAGTTTTAGTGGAGTTCACTGATAGGTCAAATTCCCTGCACCATCCTTCTACGATACGTAGCGCTTGCTGAGTGAGGTTGCAGATCGTACCCGTCACCTTCTCCGATACAAGATTGCCAGGTCGTCCGCGTACCCTACTGTGAAATAGCGGTTGTCATTGAGATCATTAATCACCAGATTCCAAAGAAGGGACAGCACCCCTCCCTGGGGGCAGTCTCTGGCTATCATGCTCAAATACTGCTCACACTCAAGTCGAGCCACATGTTTGTAATCCAGTTCGTTAGTACCTGTTCTACTCTATGTCTGGAGAGGGCGCTACTGATGCTGGAGAAGTTGGTTTTGTTGAAGGCTCTTCGATGTTTATGAAAGTGCCCAGGCAGGTGCCTTTCTGATGAATCGCTTCCTCTACCTGGCTGACCACTAGATGAAGAGCAGATTCAGTCGACTTACCTGAGCTGTAAGCGTGTTGATTACCGAGTAGCGGTAAGGTTTGCAGAGCGCCGTCCCTCAGCTCCCTATCACACAGCCTTTCCATCGTCTTTAGACGAAAGGAGGTCAGGCTGATTGGTAGGTGAGATTTGGCGTTAGTGTAGTCACCCTTACCTGGCTTAGGGATGAACATTACTTTCACTTCTCTCCATCCTTAAGGAACGTATCTAAAGGACAGGCACGCTCTCATTAATGGCACCAGTCTTGTTGCGACAGAGGTTTCACCCCACTGTAGTAAGGCGGGGAACACTCCATCGGGACCAGCTGCCTTAAAAGGATCGGAGCTCCTGATGGCCCATTGAAGTTTCTCCAACGAGATCACCCTGCGTGCGTAAAGCCAATCGTTGTCTGATGGTGTTTGGGTCACCTCTTGCCAGTCGATTACCTGCGGCGCAAAGACACACCCAGGGAAGTGAGTTTCAATAAGGATGCATCTCGTTTCTTCTGGCGAGGAGGTGAGCGTGTTGTCAGGTTTGCGGAGGGAAGTGGGCCCAGTAGTATTCTGTTGCGCCAATCACCCTGTAGTGTAGTTAGTCCTTACCCTGTTAGCTTGCTGGCAAGATTCAATGCTACTACACCATTTGCGCCTGCCCGTGGTACTCCTGAATCTGATGCATTTTTTGTAGCTGGATTTGGCCGCGTCGTATTTATCCCACTCCTCATCCACACAAGTGTTCATGGCTCTGTTCAGAGCTTGCCTTACCTTACCGCGCTTGCGCTCCAGATCGGAACCCCACCAGGGTTGTCTGCCCGGTGTGCTACGCGGAATGGTCTCTGGGCAGGCAGCATGGTAGCTGTCGGTCATTGATTTGGTAAGATGGTTTACTTGTACCTCAATCTGTGTCGTGTCCGCAAATGTCACAGGATCGCTTAGTGTCGCAGGATTCAAGATTGGCGTGTGTAGATGGCACGATCCGTGTTACGCGGATTAAGCCGTGGTGGTGTTGAAGGAACACAGACCTGAATGTCGAAGTGGATCCACCTGTGATCAAAGCAGGAGACCTCTTTGGAGACCTGCCACCCAGTGGTGATCACCGCGGCGCCCTCTGATGCCAGATTTAGATCTATGATTGTATGGCTTCGTCTGACTACAAATGTAGGTTCGAAGCCAGTGTTTAGTAGGGATAGGTTAGTCGAGAATAAGTAGTCAACCAAGGCCTTACCCCTCTCGTTTTGCGTGTCCATACCCCACAGTTGGTGATGAGCGTTGGTGTCGGCCCCGATGACGACCTCAAACCTGTATCTCTCGCAATGGCTCACGAGTCGGGCGAGATCGTGCGGAGGCGGCGCCTCCACCTTGGGCATGTAGGCCGAGGGGAAAACGATCATCATTTCCATGGCGTCGTCGCGCTGTATTAGCAGCTTCGCTGCAGAGACACCTCTGCAACAGAATTTAGTTAAGAGCTGTGTTTTAAGGTTACCTGTGATAAAGATGCTCGTTCTGAGATGATCGTGATTCGTTGAGCGACCCGTTTGGATTGATCAAGACGCGGCCGTTTGTACTCCCCCGAGGGGAGCCCCCGAGGTGTCAATGACTCGTTGAGAGCTCGCTTAGCCGCGGCCTGATCCTACCAATCGGGTCGCTGTGTCTTACTTGTACCTTCAGCCGGTCGCTCTGGAACACTGGTTGGCGCTTGACTGGGCTCTCGTCGGCTAGTGCCGGCCCCAGCCTGCGACCGCTTTCCGGTGGAGAAGTTGAGCTGGCCGCTTTTCGGTTTGACCGAACTGGCGGCGATTGACTATTTATTATGGGAGCCTTTACCTGCCCACCTGCGTGCTTGGCGCCGCTCCTTCCTCGTCAATCTATCCCTTATCTTGCCTTGTTCAGAGGCAACTGGTGGACCTGAAGGGTCGGTGCAAGAGCAACGGGCTTGTTGGTCATATTCGTGTAGAGTTGTTGGGGGAAAAAATCGACTTGTCGAGGCGCTGCTCAGTAATCCAAATGGAACACTAAAGCTAACCAAACCTATGGGGAACTCATTTGGGGACTGCGGGGTCACCCGAACCCCCCCGGATATGGCCACCAGGTCCTCCCATCCAGTCGCCGGCTGGCACGGTGGAGCATACCGGGGTTTTTCGCGAGTTGGCAGGGCAGCCTTTGGCACGTGGCTGGCGTGCTACTTGGGCCCCCTACTGACTGCGGTCGGCCAACGGCTGGCACCGTGCTTCGCGCTACCCTCGAAAATGAGTTACCCAGCAAGATATGCCCAGAGACCAAGACTGGTTCTGAACAGCGCAACTTACAATCTTCTTATCCCCTAAAGGCTCCGGCACTCTCACACACCAACGGAACACAGCAAGCTGCTTGGCGCCAGACTCCGGTGGGATGGTGGTCGCGAGCCAGGCGGCCCCTTGCGGAGCTTACCACCGCTCAGTGGGATCGTTCAGCCGTACCACAGCACAGGCAAGCCCGTGGTGCCGTTGCCCGGGGTGAACCACTGGGAGGTAGATCCCAACCACTCCAGAATGTTTAATCGATTTGAATTATTTTATGGTACATATAAAGTTTGGGTCGATTGATCGATTATGGGAATTTTGTCGATGTTATATTAGGTTGGGGAAAAAGTCTTTTCGCATTATAGTATGTATGAACTTGTAATAAAATCTCTTTGGCTATACTATTTGTATCTGGCTGGTTTTGGTATCATTGAAAGTTTAAATTTTAAAGAACATAATTCCAAATTCAAATTAGGAAAATGTGTGTTTTTCATTTGTTTTTCTTACTGTCAAGATGAGTGAATCTAATGAAGAAATTCGATACATTTTAAAATTTTACTACAAAAAAGGTAAAAATGCAACGCAAGCCGCGAAAAAAATTTGCGATGTTTATGGACCTGGTGCAGTGTCTGTGAGAGTAGCACAAATTTGGTTTAAGCGTTTTCAATCCGGAAATTTTGATGTCAAAGATGCACGTCGCTCTGGTCGCCCTGTTACGGATAAAATTGGTGCCATTTTTGAAAAAGTGGAGCAAGATCGGCATATCGGTAGTTACGACGTAGCTGAAGAACTGGGAATTGACCACAAAACAGTTTTGGAGCATTTGAAAAAACTGGGTACACAAAAAAGCTCGATATTTGGGTACCTCACGAGCTCACTGAAAGAAACCTAATGAACCGTGTACTCATTTGTGATTCTTTATTACGACGTAATGAAACCGAACCATTTTTAAAGAAGCTGATAACTGGTGATGAAAAGTGGATCACGTACGACAAGAAAGTGCGAACAAAGGTCGTGGTCAAAGGCCGGTCAGGCTTCACAGACTGTGGCGAAACCCGGGTTAACTCGCAACAAGGTGATGCTGTGTGTGTGGTGGGATTGGAAGGGCATTATTCATTATGAGCTGTTACCACCAGGCCGGACCAACGATTCTGAACTCTACTGCGAAAAACTGATGAGATTAAAGCAAGAAGTTGAGAGAAAGCGGCCGGAATTAATCCAACAGAAGGGGTGTGGTTTTTCATCATGATAACGCTAGACCTCACACATCTTTAGCCACTCAGCAAAAATTAAGAGAGTTTGGCTGGGAGGTGTTAATGCATCCACCGTATAGTCCTGACCTTGCACCTTCAGATTTCCACCTGTTTCGGTCTCTTCAGAATTCTTTAGGCAGTGTCAGGTTAACATCATGAGAGGACTGCCAAAACCACTTGTCGCGGTATTTTGATCAGAAGTCCCAAAATTTCTATAGCAATGGGATCATGTCCCTACCTACAAGATGGCAAAAAGTTATCGAACAAAATGGTACCTACATACTTTAGTTAAATGTGAATAAACTATATTAAAAAATGTTTTGAATTTTCTTAAAAATGCGAAGAAACTTATTCCCCTACCTATTATGTTGTGTTTCGTGTTGTATGTATATTGTTGTGTTAGTATCAAAGATGTTTTGATTACACTTTAAGATTCAACATATTTGGGTTTCTAGGTCCATGTTTAAATGATTCTTAATATTGATACGTAATATTATTATGTAAAGCAGACAGACCATTCCTAAGCTTTTAACCCCCTTTTTTGTTTTGGTAATTTCGTCAAATAAAACTATTCACTCACTATTCGCACACTCAAACATTCGCATTTACAAGTGCGATGAAGACCACAAATCATTCAAAAGGATGGACACCATCACACTGTTTCAAGAATGGCTAGGAGAATTGGTAATGACCCAATCATTTAGTCAAGGGTGAGATGACAACTAATAAACAAAGATGTTGCGCGACCCTCAGATAGTTTGGGATAATTGGGATGGGCAGGAAAACGATGAGTGAGTTTAGAAATATTTCCATGAATTTTAACAGTAATATGCTCAATATATAGCTACAGTGGAAATGTTCAATCTGACATGTCTGCAACACTGCAGCAACTTCTTTCTTCATTTCGATCCTAAAGAGCTATTAAGATGCCAACCGGCGCATTATACTGGAGGTCCTAATTGTCAAATGTTATTTGATAGAAATTGCCTGACACTAAGACCAGGTCTTCGCACAAGGGAACAGCTCTCTGACGATACTGGTTTACTCTATGACATTATAACAAAAGATAGTTTTTTTTTACCGAATGTCCTAGACTCCTAACTAGCATGGCTACCAGACTGTTAACAATGGTGGTTTCACTTTCGCTGAGAGGTCACAGAGACTTGCGAATTAGTGGTACTGATATTATCGCGATTTGAATCTGGGGTCAAGTAAAGTCAAGCTGGTGATCGACAGTTTAATTAAATTAATGTGGCCCTCGGTATCTTATTCCAACCTAGCCTACTGCAAGATAAAAGCAGATTCTCATATTAGAAAAGAAACGAGCAGACATTAATTCCGACTCACTGCGTGTTGGTGATCTCCAATCATTTTAAAATGTGTTTATTTAAATAAAATACATCATTACCTCAATTTATGTGCGGTCGGTGGATAAAGCGCGTCTTCTTCCATACATCATTATCAGCCACCATCTCAGTTTTCACCAGCTTCCTGGCCATAGTTTGTCGTCACAATTTCAGCCGAAACGTTCACTGCTGGACATAGGCCTCCCCCAAGAGTCACCACATCAACTGGTCGTTTGGTTCTCACATCATCATTACTATTTACCTGGTTTACATGAAAAAGTGTTAAAAGGAAGTTCGAATATGTATGTGTGAACAATAATCTCAAAGATATATTATTGTATTGAATTATCTGCGGTTTGCGGCTCTGACACACGATCTCGTGAGATATCGGAGGTTCAAATCCGGATTGTAGCAAGACTAACTCGACCGTACCTGATCCTTATTCAAACCCGTAGGCAAAACTGACATTTACGGAGTTAACAGATTTTGGTGATATTTTAAAATAATGATGTTTCCCGTTGTATTACAATTTTATAAACCATAATTTTATTTTGAAACATAATTTCGTCACAGTTTTATTTTTCAACAAGTAAGCAACAGTTTCCTGTTAATAATATTTAAAGTATGAAATGTACGAGTACATAGCAGGTCTGGAAGCTTTTGACACTTTTTCACAAATCTGCCCTGTTTTCTGTTTTGTGTAAATATTATGGGTCAAATAAATAAATATTTTTCTTTCTTTTGTTTCAAATCAAAATAACTTTTATTTTCTTGTTCAATTTCCAGTTAATTAAACAAGCCCGTGCATATTTTCCATGTCTGAGAAATATGTTTGTAAACAAACGCCGAGATATAAACAGTGGACTACTTAGTGCGGAAAACATTTCTTCTTTCTCGCCGTAATTGATATATTTTTTCTTCTATGGTTTATCTTGTTCTTCCAAGGAAATGAACATGAGATAGCATCCTGTCAATAATGACTTTGTAACGAGGACTATAAATAGGATATTAAACAGTTGAAGATTATTACATATTAGGCTATTAAAGGTGAATTCGATATTATTGTTTATATGGAAAAAAATTACAAAAATTATTACATGCATAAAATTATTAATTAGTTATAAACAAAATATGGACCGTAGTCACTTCAATTAATTATGTAAAGTGGATTGATTCGATAGATGCGTTGGGATTGAATTGGAAGTCGCTATGGTTTCGTTCCCAACCGGAGTATAACCTCGACGAAGTAAAATTACATAAACTACTTTATTTATTTATTGATTGATGATATTTTATATTTTCATGTTTTTATTTAATTAATTATTTATATTTATTTATAATAACTAGTTGCTTTATAGCAATTTTTGTAAAAGTCGAGGGTCTGTCTCTCGACTACCTATAGAAAACCTTTACATGTGACATGATACATTATTGTAAATTGCCACTAAGATCTTTTACGAGTATCTAAGTACCTACTTATCACTAGCTATCTAACTGTTTCACCCGCGTGGTGGTTCCCACAAAAAACCGTAGATATGTACATTTCACGGAAATAAAAGTAGGTATCGTAATAAATGTGACTTTAACAAATGCGTAACAATGACAATCGAGATGATGATAATACTTGTATCTACTCTCATATCGTGAAGTTCTTATTATGGCAGGAAAAATATTACCTTAACACTTTGCGGGATACTAAACGCCCATAGAAATCTTAACAATAAAACATATTGTCTCGTTCAGTGTCCCGCCAAGTGTTAATGACAGACTTTATCCACGTGCAACTTTAATAAAAGAAGTAGTTAGTAAACCCCTGATAAGTAAAATATTTTTGACGATTAATGCATGAATTATTCTTTATTAACATGATCATGGATGAAATGATCTATCTTTGCATGCTCAACCATTGCTTTGACGTTAAAAGTCGTATATAGCGATTGAAATCCAACGGTAATTAGTTTTATTTAGTTGGAATTAGAGGGTTGATTGTAGTCAGAAATATGAAACAAACCAGCAGTTCACCGAACTAAAAGAGGTTTCAGGTCAAAGATTTAAAATTACCTACTTTTTTTTTCTTGTTTTTCTGCTTAGATTCGCAGTCTATAAGGAGGTCTATATAGGTTCCATGACGGTCTTGTGGCTAAATAATAACAGCCGCACGGGTCGATCGAAGATTAAGCTATGCTTCGTGTTCGTGTTCGTGTTCGTGTTCGTGTTCGTGTTCGTGTTCGTGGATTGGTGACCATCCATTACATATCGATACCCCTCCGTGCCTCGTAAAGCATATTAAGCCGTTGGTCCCGAATGTCATTCGTAGATCTTTGACTGTCATTACGGGTAGTCAGAAGCCCAAAAGTCTGACAACCAGTCTTACACCAAGGGATATCGTGTTTCCCAGTAACTGGGTTGTGGGGGTCAGATTGGCCGTCGCCCCATGTAAAATACTGGTATTCAGCTGCATCCGGTTAGATTGGAAGTTGACCCAAACATATTTAGGAAAAGTTTAGGTAGATTGATTGATGTTCTTACCTAGTTTCATGTGGTTTCCACACAGAAAATCCCATGTCCATATTTTATCTACTTTGTCAAGCAGAAGGTGATGGATGATGATGACAGTTTCACACACATTCTTGTAGCCTTTCGTCATAGGTCAGCACTGCATTGCCGACTAAGGGAAGACTAACATTTGTCGGAAGCAAGAGGTCGTGTGACGCAACTCTGTGATCGTATCGCCAGTACAGATAAGCACAGAAATGTTAGGCCGTTAGAAATAGTAACATTTTTCTTTTTATGTTAAATGATAAATGATTGTATTTCTGTAAGTAGGTTTATACAAACACTTTTACATGTCAAACATTTTTTTTTCTTTTAAAATAGATGAGGCCGGCGTTTCCTATCTGACTACTCTGAGAAGAAAGGCCGAAACAAACTCAGAGGTCACATTCTCTTTTAAAGTCCAGACATAATCTTGGTCAGATCATGTCATCATGTCATCATGTGAAGACCATGTAGGTTGGTGTCTGAAATGGTCTTTTGAGGAAAGAACCACACAGATTGAGTGGACCTGTCCAGTCAGTGCAAGCATCTGTCAGTAATCGTACAGCTCAACATAAAAGTTAAGGAGCTCAACGATTCGACGAACAATACCAAAGAAAGGACATTTGGGTAGGCCGCATATGTTGAATTCAAATTATAGTTAATTTTACCCTTTTTAACCAACTAAAAACTAGCTTTAACTCTGTAAACAGGGACACTTTGTTGGCTGAAGTCAAAAAGGAACTACCCGAAATTTATGGTTTTATGTGGCAATGTTACAGGTACCCTTCCAAATTATTATACAAGGACAATGTTTTGGAATCTGCAGTAGGATGCCAACAAGGTGACCCTCTCGGGCCAGTCATTTTCAGCTTGGCTATTCATCCAATTATCCAGAAACTAAATTCAAAATTTAACGTGTGGTATTTAGACGATGGAACTCTAGGAGGTGATGCAGACACCGTTTTGAAAGACCTACAACTTCTCAAACAGGAATTTAAATCTATTGGCTTGGACCTTAACCCCTCAAAATGTGAAATCTATCTTCCTGACATTACTGACAGACAATTGACCCTAGATAAATTTAATGCAATAGCCCCACAAATAAAAATTTTAGAAAAAAGTTCACTGCACCTCCTAGGTTCCCCAATTTTAGAAGACAGCTTTTCTCCTTTTATCGACGAAAAAATCAAAAACTTCAACGACATTTCGGACAGACTCTCCAAAATTAATTTACATTCGGCATTCACCTTGATAAGATACTGTTGTTTTGGCCCAAATTTTATATATTTTCTACGTTCTTCCCCTTTATGGAAGCAGCCACATCTGTTGGACAAAATTGACCAAATTATTCGCAACACGCTAACATCTATTTTAAATGTGGCCTTGGACGACCGAGCGTGGCTTCAAGCCACACTACCCATCCGTTTTGGCGGCCTCGGCGTCCGCAAAATTACCAGTATTAGCTTACCGGCGTTCCTGTCCTCTGTCCACAGCACTGAAAAGTTGACGGGGAAAATTTTAGCTCCCTCCCTGGTCGACTCTGAAGTGCCATGCTTGAGTGATGCGGTGAACGCCTGGATAGCAACTTGCCCGGATACAGATCGGCCCGTGAACCCATCTTCCCAGAGACAGTGGGATGAGCCGCTCTGCAGGTTGGTACGGAATAATCTTATCAATACGTCCACCAATACTGCTGAGCGTGCCCGCCTGCTGGCTGTGGGTGAATGGGAGTCGGGCCTCTGGCTTCAAGCACTACCGTCACCCAACATAGGCACTTTGCTGGGTGACTCCACCTTCCGGCTCGCTACCTGTCTGCGTCTGGGCGCTCCTTGCGGGGCTCCACATCGCTGCCAGTGCGGTGAAGCTGTCGACTGCCTCGGACATCATGGCCGCAAGAGCGCAGGCCGGATAGCACGGCACGCCAGCATTAATGACATTATCCGTCGTGCTCTTGTCACCGCCGGGGTGCCAGCTGTTTTAGAACCCAACGGCTTGGCACGCGACGATGGCAAGAGACCAGACGGAATGACCATAATGCCTTGGAAGTTAGGCAGGCCTTTGGTGTGGGATGCAACATGTGTCGACACCCTTGCGCCATCCTATCTTTCTAGTACGGCGGGCTGTGCTGGGGCGGCTGCTGCAGGTGCGGAAAACCTCAAACGGCGAAAATATTCCGATCTTTTTGGGAGTTATATGTTCGAGCCGTTTGGGGTTGAAACACTAGGGCCATGGGGTCCGAGTGCCCACTTGGTTTTCCGAGACATCTCCAAGCGGTTGGTCGACTCTTCACGTGACCAAAGGGCTAGCCTATTCTTTGGCCAAAGAATCAGCATCGCCATACAACGTGGCAATGCTGCCAGCCTTTTGGGCACTTTTCCTGTTGACAGCGATGCGGACGAATTTTTTGATGCCCTATAATTATATACCCCATCGCCGTATCTCTACGTTGACGTCGTGATGGGGCTTGCGCGCTCCGAACTCTAGATCTGTGCCGGTAGAGGTTACTTTGCCGGAACAGGTCTAGGATGAGGAGCCAGACCAAGAGAGATACAGAAACCCGCAGGGCAGCATGTGGCGAGCTGCTGGGCAGTAGCGACCCCACGTACCCTATCTCCCGGGAGAAGTCATGTTCCTCATCTCTGGCTTGCCTTTATTGGCCGGCTGGAGTGAACACTGACGAGAACTGACCTCCCACCTCATTCTTGCCTTTATTGGCTGGCTTGAGTAGAGATTCGCAAGAGCAAACGTGCTCGGAGGAAGGAAGTAGTCCAGTAAGATGCTGGTAGGGATCTTGACCGTACTTCCGGGATTGTCCTGATAGCCGTGGAATACCTCTCCACTCCTTTTAAGCACCTCAAGACATGTTGCCCCCTTGTCGCTACGACACTATGTGCTAGCGACCGTTTCCGGGGGCCCATTGTTGAGTGTGCAAGTCACCCCCTGCCATTTTATCCGTGTATTGAATTTATCAAATATTGGTCAGGCAGGGGCCATAGTCCTTCCATAGTTTTAGATAACCAGTCCACTTTAGCCATCCAAACCCATAGCCCAATATTTTTTTGGTCTCCATATCCTGCAATAGTCCTACACCAACCGGGGGTTATCCTTGGGTGCACTTGCATAGTGCGCACAAAGATAATCGTCGGTTGGTGCCTCGTTTCCATTGAAAGCGTTTAACGGGCCTCTGCGAGTTGGCTTCGGCCCCTCATATGCCTTTCAAAGGTCCGGGACCCTAGGGTCCCGAGAAATATCAATAATGAATTTTTTGATGCCCTATAATTATATATATATATATATATATTTTTCACATTTGTACATATTATAATTATTATTTTAAGTCTGTTAGCTTATATATTATGTAAATATTATGTATTGGTTTAATTGAAATAATAAAATTGTTTATTCTGAATACTAAAAACTAGGTTTAAGGTTTCATATTATACAGAACACTAAAATTACGAGAAAAATAGCCTTGATAAAAAATAAAAGTAGGAGATAAATTAGTGGACGCTTCTTTTTTTTTTTGTCCAGAGAAGTTGTACAACTACTACTATTATTTTTATCAAGATATTTCAAGTAGAAGGTTTGTAACCACTCCCCATTAGAATGGCCGTTAGCTATGAAAATGTTAAATAATAATTTTAATGTTTAGGTCATAATCAAGTAGCTGATTTGAGGCCCTGTGGTTCTTGTGTCCGTCCTTTGCGATTATGGTTCACATTAATATAATCATCAGACTAGCATTGCGCTTACCAGGGGACAATGTGCGGCAACCCAGGTACTGTGACTAACGATGCTAAGTACGACAGCGACGACGGTGAGCTCAAAATGACGTCATTTTGAGCTAACTACCTCTATAATTAGGTACAAATCAAGGAGATAATGACAATCTATTGTCTCCTGGAGGTGGAGAGTGGAGAGAACTGGGTATTGCGTGAGAAGCCTATGTCTAGATGCTGTGAACTAGAATAATCTGAATTGATTGAAAAAAAAAATCAATGCCTTTTCGCAGTTCGGAAGTCGTCTTTGAAAGAAAAAAGAAACATTTTTTACGAGACTGTTTTTCAAACTGTGATTTAAATAGATGTAAAAACCTATAAAAGCCTTTTTGCATCTCTCTTCTTCAAATATCCTAGATTTTATAAATAACTGAGCGTTGAGTTAAGTTTAACCCGCAGTCTAGCCAAAGTCACGCGAGATGTCTAACCTAAATAGAAGATAGTTTAAAGGTGGGCATTCACGATAGCGCCATTTGGCGTGGCTCCAAACGACTAAAGTCAAATGAAACGGTTGGACATCCTGAATTTTACATCACGCCAACGAATTTTAACATTCACGATCAAATTTTGGATGTACCATTGCGGACATTTGCGGTGAACCACTTTTCGCCTAACTAAGGCAATAAGGTTGAAAAGTGATTCACCGCAAATATCCGCGATGGTACATCATGCCATTTGGCGCGATGATGATCTGTTATTTAGTACATAAGTAAAGTAACGATTATACTAATCTCCATTTTGTGTTTTTCTTAGTTTTAGATATTATTTATCGACGTACATATTATAATATTGCCTTTTCTTGATTTCCAGCATTATGCATATCCTAACGGAGTACCTACCTAGCTTTTGATAGCAACGTGAGTAGAGAGTTTATACTCTCTAATTACGTTGCGCATTGCTGTCTAAAGCTAGGTGCACAGTGTACAATTATTAACACAAGTATGACAGCCTAATATTTACTTTTGTAAACATTAGGCTTTAACACTTGTGTTAATAACTGTGCATCTGTTATCCCAACACCGTCTATGAAGAGAAATTGTGCGAATGTCGTGAATGGAATCAACATTACATGCAGTTGAAGCTGATCGGATCAAGCGGTAAGAGCGAGCGGATCAGCGGAGTGAGCTGTGCGGTAAGGTAGCTTTCAGAAAAGGAACACAGCCAAAATAATTACCAATTAAGTCGTAAAGGTATGATGACATTTAAATTACCAGCAACTCAAAGCTAACCGTGCGTGCAAATGTTTGGTTACATTTTTTAACGACCTACCAACACTTGTATGTTTATAACGCGGTATATTTCACTTGACTAGACTTATTACAATAATTGTATAACTATCAGTATCATGACCTAATATTTTCGTGAGAAAGTAAAATAAATATCGATTACTAATGTTATACAAAAAATCAGTTCACCGTGCAGTGATTATTGACATAACTGTCCCGCATGACGGGAACCTCGTGAAAGCCGAGAAAGATAAACAAATCAAGTATCTTGACTTGGCTCGCGAGGTTGTCGACATGTGGGATGTGGACTCAGCGATCATTGTGCCGATAGTCGTATCAGCCAATGGCCTAATTGCCAGGAGCCTCGACCAACACCTAAGGAGGCTCTCGTTTGGCAGCTGGATTAAGGGCTTGATTCAGAAAACGGTACTTCAAGACACAACTCGCATTGTTAGGAGGTTCCTCTCTCTGGAGCCCTGACCGCCGATAGCTTGGACCCTGTTCCCGATACCGGTGGGCTTCTATTTTTTTTTCACAGTTTCTTCTCCGTTCTTCTCCATTGGAACCTACTACGCTTTAGAATGGCCAATCAGCTTCATACATGACTGACTGACTCTTTGAAAGTTCAGAAGTGCCTGTAAATGGATAAATGCTTTGAGTTTGAGTTCACAAACCCGCTACATCTTATGTCTTGTCCAGAAAAATATATTCCTTGATGCGTACTTACGCAATGCATTCAAGATTCTAAGTCGAGTTTACGCAACGGCCGCGCGGTTCTTATCATAAGTACATGGTGAGTACGGACTTTGGCACTCACCGGTACATCTGCATATTTAGTTGATTAACTGTAAGTCTAGCACTACCGTCATGTAACAACGAGGGTTTATTAAAGAATACTAGTAATATCTACCTACTTGGTCTGACTGCCTCGTTGGCTTAGTGATCTTGGGTACGATTCCCAGGTCGGCCAAAGTGTTATTGGGTTTTTCCAGCTTTGAGTTGGAGCTGCTGAAGATTGTAAAAACTATCTTTGCATTATATAGATTCTATCTCTTAGTATTGTATAATTGCATAGCACATGTGTGAGCACTATGTACCTACCTACCTACTATAAAGCTACCATTAACTGGGTACGTCTTTTATTGACTTGAATTTGCCCTGGCGACTGAGAGTATGTCATGCTCACTCAAATGTTTCGCTGGTGGTGGCTTGTTGGATCATTAAGTTCCCTTCAAAATGGTTGAGCTGAATGGTGCTGATCCATGCGTCATGTTCGTGACCGGGCGCCGTCAGTAGGGAATGGTCATCTCTTAGCTGCCACGGCTTATTTTAACTTTTGAATCTTTTTGGTTTTTATCTTTTTGTTGCGGACGCTTTTAACGTGCACGTCTTTCTACATTGTTCTCACATACTTAATTTCAACATGAATGATATAACCAATATTTTGATTTAAAAGAGTATCCGTGGAGTTTCTTGCCCGTTCTTCTCCATAGAGATCTACGCTTTGGAATGGGCAACTAGCTTCAAATTTCTGACTAACTGACAGACTCTTTTACAATTCAAAAGTGCCTGTAATTTGTTTATTTGAAATAAATGCTTTGAGTTTGAGTCCATTAGAAATTTCTCAGTAGCAGCCCGGAGTCTGGATTTGTGCCCGGTTGATGTCAATAAACTTGCCCCGTATAACAGGAGACTTAAACATAACTGGCGAAATGTGGGTGTATTACTATAGGTACCTGCCTAACCCTTCGCGGATTACAGGCGTGATGGTATGTTTTATTCGCTAAACGCAGGCGTGATGTGTTACTTAGAAACAGTTATTGGAGATTGGACTTGCAATAGTGGGCCAATAAGGTTGGAAAAAAACCATCCAACTGAGTTAAACATGCTTGAGGTAATTCATTTGGCATTGAAGTGGGAACGAATTGTTTCTTTATCGAGGATTTGACTGACTTCCTAGAGCTAGACCACCACCTCTTAAAGCAGTATTATTGTAATCTTATTTCAGTGTGGGAAAGAGATGGAGCTAGACGTCCTGTATAGCTCCATCTCTTTCTCACACTAAAGTAACATTAAAATAATACTGCTTTAAGAGGTGGTGGTTATCCCCCTGTCTGGATAATCAATAATTATTTCATTTCTTTTCTACCTTCATTTTGGAAAGTTGATAAAAAAGCAATCGGTTACTTGTTTTCTTTTGAGGAACTTAAGAAAACTTAATGGGTAAGGACGTAGTATACTTTATTTCTAACAAAGGCAAGAAAGTAGTGAAATTAAATAGGTACTCTACACAAAACCAAACAATGGAATACGAAAAGTTGTTTTATTCAGAAAATATATTCATTTTCTTGTAGTTTTAAAGGCAAAGACAAACAATACAAAGTTTTGACTATTGTCTAGTACTCAGCACTTAGTCGAAATGCTGTAGACGGTAAATATTGAAATACCCAGTTTACAAAACAGTTTTTTATCAGTAAAATAATACAGTTTCCATAAAAAAGTATGGAAAATGTATGTTACAAAACACCCTCGGGAATTATAGAGTAGGTACTAGCAAAACGCCCCGGTTTCACCTGATTGATTATTTGATTACTTCAAAATTCGAAAGTTGTCTCGTTGCCCAGTACATACTAATACCATGAAACCCGCAATGAATTTGCTTTAAAAACAAATGAGTTCGATGTCGTATTGTCTGCGGCATTCATTAGTAAGTAAGTAAGTATGCGGTAACTTGAAGACCAAAGTAAACTTTACAGTATTCTCATCCACTTTGAAAAAGACTTCAGAATACATAAGCAGTTTAGTCCTTATCTGGATAGACTGACAGACAGACGCCGCATCAATGCACAAGGTATATAAATATGTTTGTCTTAGAGCTGTTTTACTTAGATGAAAAACATCTTTATCCTTTTTTGCTTCTAAGTGATGAAAAATAAGGCGACTATCCTTAGTTAGAACAAATGTGGAGCCAATTAGTATTGAAATTCTTATTGATTTATTAAAAGGTGTAAGATTGTTATGGCATTACCTGCCTACCTATTGTTAACTCTGTTCTGGTGTCTACAGGCCACCTTGCAGACTCTTCAAATTACAGTTTAATTTGTTAATTTCATAAGGTTGTTAACGAGCGCTTTTATAATTTCTCACGTGACGATATTGACGTGGACGTGGACGTCCACGTCCATAAAATGCATGGAAATACGTGCACGTTATAACGTTATCGTCGACGGAAACTTATAAGCGTATCATATATTTCCATACATTTTAATTCCCTGTGTTATCGAGATGCCGTAGACGTCCACAATAACATCGTCACTTCAGAGATTATAGAAGCGCATGCTAAGTACGACAAGTGAAATTATTCTCCAAGATTATAAAACAGACCTAAATGATATAGTCAGACAGGAACCGATCTAATGGTGCAGTTGGTATGATAACATGGCAAATATGCCTTATCGAGGCACATATGTGGACGATTCCTTGATTCCAAGTAACTAACGCATAGGGCATAAATTGTTGCAGCTGCTACAATTTATCCCAAATATGGTAATTCACGTTAAGCGGCATTGCGATTGCACTTGCTTACACCATCGAATATGTGTTACCTAAAGCCATAAAAAATACTTCCTTGTTTTCAACTCTTAAATAGCTATGTAGATATCTCACTGTTATAATATACATCGCCATCGTAGCAACTTCTTGTATTGATTATAATCATCTGCCTAACCTTTTTCCAAGTATGTTGGAGTCGGTTTCCAGTCTTACCAAATGCAGATCTTACCGGAACGAATGCCTATCTGACCTCCACAACCCAGTTACTGGGTAACACGATACCCCTTGGCCAGACTGGTGTATTGATATGGTTTAACGAAACGTGGATAGGTGAAATGTACCTACCTCTGCCTTACTGAAAATTAGACTGTTAAATTTAATAAAAGAAAGATTATAAAACAGTAAAAAACGATGATTTACAAAACATATCGCATATATTAATGAATTATCAAAACTTGACTAGCCTTTGAGCGGAATATTCTCCTGCATTCGGTCAAGCCGCAGACCAAAGGATAGGTAAGCTTTAAAGCAAACATTGATCGGTAACTATATTTTGCTTTGATGACGACAGGCTTTGATAATCTGTGCATACCAACAACAACGCACTAAGCCAAATTGATGTGTGCAACCGCATAAAGGAAAACACACCCGTATATGGACTGCACGGATCTGGGGGTCTACTCCCTAAGTCCGTCAACGAAGATACGGAAAGTAGTAGTTACGTCCGAAAGTAGTTAATCTGTCAAAACAAGTATAAAATTAAAATTTTCGGACGGGCAAAAATACATCGGGCGTAGGGGTAACTGTAAAATCGCATTGTATTATACTTTTGAACAGACCATAGAACTCGGACCAAGTCATTTGAAAAATATTCCGATACAAATTCTCTCTCGGAATAAAATGCATATTTTCTAAGGCTTCCCAAGTTCGTCCGTTCGAGTTCTATCTAGCTTTATTATGATGAAAATTCTTTACAAACCGGTTGACAATATACATTTCATGAAGATAACTTTTCATGGTTTTATTAGTGTAATGATTTGTGGAAATCATGTGACCGCTGTCCATGACTTTTTAAATGATAAAAATGTTAACATAATAACAATGATCTTTTGTGGGAATATGAAATTAAAATTTCACTATTGTGTATTTTTGACAAATTAATTAATTATAATATATTTCTGCATGAGTGATAATATTAATGAAACTATATATTGTACGCCCTCTGGGTATGTTACAGCGATCGAATATTTTTATGGTATGAACTGCTTTTCAGCCTGTAGCAAACAATAAATGAATTTGAATTTGAAAGGGTTAAATCGAACCAATCGAACATCCAAAATGTGCATTTCATTTTCAATTTATATAGATATCAAGCTTTCTGGCCGGTGTGGGCGCGTTCCGTGAGGCGACGACCGGTACGTCGATTGAACGCGTCCCAGAGGGTCATGGCCATCCGGTTAGCCCGGGGATACCGCACGGTCTCCGAGGAGGCGGCGAACCTCCTTGCCGGATTACCGCCATGGGATCTGGAGGCAAAAGTCCTCGCGCACATGTGGGAGTGGCGCGAGGAGGCAGGACGCCGGGGCGTAACTCCGTTGCCGCGAGAAATCGCGGCACGGCGGACAGAGCTCCGGCAGGATCTCATGGCGGCATGGAGAGTGCGATTGTCGCAACCCAGCGCTGGGCACGCCACAATTGCGGCGATAAGTCCCCTCTTTGAGGAGTGGCTGGAGAGGCGCCACGGCGTCCTCACCTTCCGCCTGACGCAGGTCCTCACCGGACACGGGTGCTTCGGGAGGTACCTGTTCCGGATAAGGCGGGAGGAAACGCCCGGGTGTCACCACTGTGTGGATCGCCCGGAGGACACGGTGGAGCATACGGTGGAGGTCTGCCCGGCTTGGGCGGAGCACCACCGTGTCCTCGCGGAAGCGATCGGCGGCGGCGATCTCTCGCGTCCGGCCCTGGTCCAGGCCATGGTACGGAGCGAGAGTGCATGGGAAGCCATTATCTCCTTCTGCGAAGCAGTAATGCTCGTGAAGGAGGAGGCGGGACGCGTGAGGGAGAGGCAAGCTTTGCACCCTCACGCCCCTAGTCGCCGCAGGAGACGCCCTGGGCGTCGGGAATTGGCAGCCGATTCCCGGCCACCGTAGGCGCGGGCTTGCGGACGGCGAGCAATGGGTAGCTCGCCGACCGGTAAGGACCAGGCCCGAGTCGACGGCGCGTCGTGTTCCACGCGCGCCTCAAAGAGATGTCAGCACTATTGACGGGGTCCGCTAGGGCCGATGCCAGCTAGGGTTGCGGGATGTTCGAAAGAGTTACCGTGGCCCCGGCACAGGCAACAGAAGGAACACGGGTGGGTTTTAGTCAGTAAAAGTCTGACACGCCCTCCCGCTCCGCCCAGAGCGGGAGAAGTCATTTGATGATTTCCCATCCACAAAAAAAAAAAAAAAAAAAAAAGCTTTCTGGCCGGAGTTGATTAAATATCAGTTTAATTTTAATGTGATATTTTGTTTGTCCGTGTGTTTGGTCTACCCAAAATATCAACCCGTGTTTGATGAAATACTTTTAAAGATTATTTTTTAAAGTCCTCTGCATCACCACATAACTGTCTGTCATCTGCATTACCACACAACTTCAGTTAACCCGACAAAAAATGGGGCAATAGATAGCTAACTGTCCAATCGCAATACTGAAAAGGAAAAACCTTGCAAGTATCAAAGAAATGAAGACATTTTGCTGGCTGCAAAGTAACTATAAATAAATAAAAGAGGGAAACATTTAATTGAAAAGTTGGTAATACTCGAGCCGTCGTCTCTTCAATGTGTTTATAACAAACTAGCTCTGCCCCGCGCCTTCGTTCGCGTGGAAGTCGTAAGATACACAATATACTAAAAAAACAGCCACATTTTAATAAAACTCCTTCGTCCCCCGACCCGTCACGTTGCATCGCTCGCCCGCGCTATTACCACAGATTAACAGATAAATCATTCCGTGTACTTACGTGCGCTTACCTGCGCTGCTGGCCGTCGAGTCACAGCAAGCAACCCATTTCTCAGTGGGTTGCTGACAGCCTGAGGCGCGTACGTACGCATATATTTCAGTCGACCTGACGTACTTAGTTTCAAATTCTTATGATTTGGCTGGTTCTGGTATATTATGTGCAGTAGCAAGAAATAAAAACTTATATTTTTTCAGTTTACCTGCTGATACAGTTTTACTATCGTTTTCAAATAGGTAAATTGTTTAAACTTGCATGTTTCGTGTTTTATATTTTATTGCTAGGTACGTAATTACTTCTACTAAGCGTCGGAGATAAGAATAGAAAGGTAAATGACCTCCATTTGTCAACTGTCATTTAAAAATTACGTTTAGCAAAAATCTACTTTGTGCAAATAATATTTATCAATAATGTTTATTATCCATATTATCTTGTTAATGTTATGTTCATATGATTATTGTTTATTTAAAAGCATGCAAAAATTAGAAAAGCGTACATGACGTCACAATATGGCGCCAGTGTAGGTTTGTTCATAGTGTAGAAGCATAGTAGTTACCTAGTACGCTAATTGTGTTAATGAACGAACAAATCAATAATCGTGTTTTCAGTTTCCTCCATTTCGTATTTCATTCGTATTCATGGCCATGCGGAGTGGTTACGTCACTGATTATTAAATAATTAGGTACTACACGTTGCGTACGATGTCTTTTACTTGTCTTACAATTAAAGTTTCTGTGTGTGGTCATAGCATACTAAATAGTTACTTCGCATACAAACATTTCTCGGTCTTTCATAAGTATTTTTAACAATAAAATATGCTAAAACATTAAAAAGTATTTAATTGTACCAAATTTTATATTATTTCATAAAGTGTACTACAAAATACCTACTGACATCTTTATCGAAAAAGGCAGCCCTGGCAATTCACAATAACCACGCGGCGGCGCGCAGCTACAAAGCGAAACTCACTTTACGATTGTAACGTTAGGTACATTTTAAATCGCAGCGTCTAGCGACTCGAAGGTGTAGGCTATTACAGCAGTAGGTATTGAGAATTGAAAATTTTGTATGGAGTGATTTATCTGGTAATCTGTGCCGTCGCGTTGAATCACCCGCCCGCACTATTACTTCGTTTTCGCTTATTGTTCTTTCTGACTATTTTCTTTCTGCTCGGCTCCTAAGGACCTTAGCATGATGTTAAGTAGCCTATAACTATATTCGAGAATTGGGCTACCAAATGCAAAAAGAATTTTTCAAATCCGACTTTTCGTTCATAATTTCATTATTTTCATTTTTTGCGCGGAACCCTAATTATTTGTGTATAATAAAATTAGCCTTAGTTACCCGCCGTAACATCAGCTATCTGCCAGTGAAAGTCCTGTCAAAATCGGTCCAGCTGTTTCAGAGATTGGCCGGAACAAGCAGACAGACAGTCAGACAAAAATGTTAAAAATTGCATTTTTGTTCTATGAACCGTTTATACTTTCCTATGCATTTAGTAAAAAGTTCTTATTTTGACATAACAAACAGACACTTCAATTTTATTTATTTATTATTTATATAGATACATATTTTTGCTTTTCATTTTTTTAACCGAGACCAACGTGAGGAAACCTGTTTTTTTATCTGGCAGCCTGTGTACCTGTAATGTCCTGGGAACTATTGAATATATATATATAACTAGCAGTGCCCTGCGACTTCGTTCACGTGGATGTCGTAAGATACACAATATACTAAAATAACAGCCACATTTTCATAAAACTCCCTCGTCCCCCGACCCGTTGCGTTGAACCTTCTTTCTAAGTTTTTATTTTTACTCAGCTCCTAAGGGTCATAGCGTGATGTTAAATAGCCTATAACTATCCTCGAGAATTGGACTACAAAATGCAAAAAGAATGTTTCAAATCCGAATTTTCGTTCATTACTTAATTAATTAATTTCATGGGTTTTAATTTTTTTGCGCGGAACCCTAATTATTTTTCTAAAATAAAATTAACCTAAGCTACCTACCGTAACATCAGCTATCTGCCAGTGAAAGTCCCGTCAAAATTGGTCCAGCCGTTTCGGAAAGTAGCCGGAACCAACAGACAGACATACAAAAATGTTAAAAATTGCTTTTTTGTTAGAATAAGTACCGTTTATACTTTCTTATGCATTTAGTAAAAAGTTGTTATTTTGACATTACAAACAGATACTTCAATTTTATTTATAAGTATAGAAGATAATATATGAAATAGAAGTTTAAGTAAGTACTATATCCCTAGGAAGGTCGTCTTCTTCTTTTTTTAATTAATTCCGTCTCAGTTATGAAGTTCATTTTATAATAATTGTATACAATCAGGAGTATCGACCCATATAGACACTTGTAACAAAAGAAACTGACATCCAGCGAGCTAAATTATATTGAGATTTTATCTATTTGATTTCTATTATCCGTGTTTTTAGTAGCACCACAAATTATCTGATATTTTTAAAAGATTGCCGTACCGTAATACTTCCTTTAGCAATTTTACGTATTACTCATACTTATATCAGGAGCTAGACCACCACCTCTTAACGCAGTATTATTGTTATCTTACTTCAGTGTGGGAAAGAGATGGAGCTAGACGTCCTGTATAGCTCCATCTCTTTCTCACACTGAAGTAACATTGAAATAATACTGCTTTAAGAGGTGGTGGTTGGCCCCATTGAATCCTTGCATTGATGTTTCCACTACCATCGAGCCGTCTACATGTAATTTATTTTTATCTTAGAAAAATATACAGTCTGCAATCAATTGTATGCATTGACTCTTGAATCCTCTTATCTGTTGAAGAAGACTACAAATAAGATGGGATTCCATTTCTTTAAGACCCAACGTTACTTTCATGCTGTTGTTATTATTATACTTAGGTACCATCGCGGACATTTGCGGTGAACCACTTTTCAACCTTATTTCCTTAGTAATAAGGTCGAAAAGTACATGTCGGTCGGTGATGGTACATGTTGTTGTTAGTATTTGTATTTATTTACACTACCGTACAAAAGTTTGGAAGCACACCTATTTTTAAACAATACAAATGACTACCGATGAACAATCGACGAACGGCGGCTAATGTTAATGGCCCGAATCGTGAGGCCTGTGCACGTGCCGCCAAGACGGTCGTCAGCCACTCATACGCATCTAACGCATTACGGCAAACAAATCGTAAAATATCATAAATTGTAATAACTACACTCATTTTTACTGAATATTGTATATTATTTAAAAACAGGTGTCCTTCCAAACTTTAGTATGTCTTAAGTAAAGAGATAAAATAAAGTATTAGGTAAATTGAAGTTCCAGGGTTTTCACACTATCGCTGTAGACCGAGAGAAGTGGAACGAGGGAAGCAAGCCTTTGCCCTGTGGGACAACACAGGTTAAATAAAATAAGCATTGTTTAATATAATGATTTATACTTTTCTAATGTAATTTTGATAGTTTTTCGGGCATTATAATTTTCAAATCGAGTCAACAGGCAGGACCTAGGACCATAGGTACCAACCTCATTTATTGAATTTCGCGCCGAATTGTTTCTATTTTTGAATTTAATGTCGGAATGCGCTCGCTATTCAAAATTATTTTAACATATTGGACAATGAGAAATATTTTTTTTTTGTGGTAGTTTCCCAACGAAATTTAAAAATCTGGGCAAGACACATTGCACGGGATTAATTTTATCGACTGTAAAACTAAGTTTGTATTTTATAGTATTTCTCGAAAAAAAAACTATAAAAAACAAAGTTAATTCTGCGGTTGTACCCGAAAATATCCCATATCTCAAAAACTATTGACTTTAAAAAGCAAAGTCACTTAGAAACATCTTTATCATTTAAATTATGAGATCCAACAAAGATTTTGTACCCCACACGCTTAAGTGCACAGAATTTATTTTCATCCCTCGGTTACATCATACATGTATGGGGAATGGCACCCCTGATTATGTTAATTCTAATTTCATTAAACCATTGTTTAGCGGTGCAAAGAATACACCTTCTTTCAAATTTTCTTCGATATGGTGTTAATAGTCTCCGAGTAAAATAGTTGTATGACATCCGGATGCACGGACAGACGGACATGACGAAATTAAGGATTCCGTATTTTTTACTGATTTTAATATAAAGTTTACAATCGGCGTGAAACCGATGTTTATAAGAATTGATTTACAATATTATTATTATTTGTAATAGCCGCCACCGGGTTCCGTATGATGAATAGATAAATAAAATATATTGTACCAATAATATTTTTCCCAAGAACATACTTAAAACATTGTAACATTGTAGTTGAAAAACATATTGTCCCATACATTCCAACTGCAAATGTAAGTTTTTACGCACTATATTGTTCAGAGAAAGACCATAGACTTCTTATAAGTTTTGCTGGAATCTATAATCAAAGAAGTATTTCCTTTATTTTTTTTTTTCAAAATTTTGGGCTCAGTGGTTTTGGAGATAAGGTGGGGGGGGGGGGTCAAAAATATTTTTTTTTAATATAAAAAAAATGTTTGAGACCCTCCCAAGAAGCCTTTCATTTGATATGTCACACGGTACAGTTTGAAGTTTGTATAACTTTTTTGAATTTTCTATTTTGCCCCCAAAAGTGACCCCATATTCAAAATTCAGTTATTTACGTTACACGTTATGTGGGTGTACCTACCATAATAGGTAGGTACACCTCTGCCCAACCCTTCGGGGAAACAATTCGGAACCCTAAAAAGTTACAACCCTATCCACACTCTACGTGTATGTAGGTACTTATTAATATCAAAAATAAAATAATTCATGGAAAATATACCGAAGAGTTTTTGTTCAGTTTCTGCTACATTTTTTTCAAGCTCGATTTTATAGTGAGTATCGATTATGCCAAATGCAACTTTTGAATTGAAATTACAAAATTGCGTAGACTAAGAAGTGTCACGTCGCAACACAATTTTTTGTAGTTTTTATGAAGATTTGATCGTATTTTTATGTAATATAGATTACATAGGTAAGAAAAAGGTAAAAGTAAGATTGCATAGAGAATGATAATATCTTTATTTTATCGTTTTGCATATTTTCAGTAAGACAGTAGGTTGTTTATGAACATATTTTCAGCGAATTTAAGTTGCCTACTTTTTGGATAGGTGTAGTTATACCTATTTTATATAACTTTTGCAGTAAACTGACGCGGTTTAACCGACTTCAACATATAATTAAAGATATTTTCCACAAACTTATTGTATAAAATATAAAATATTTTTCTTAATAAATTCGAATGCTGAAAGTTCATATAAATTCCTGTATTTCATGACGTAATTCGCAACACCCTGTCGAGTCAACTGGTGTGTCACTTGTCAAAATCCTGTAGAGCAGAGAGGAAATGACGTGCTCGAATATCCATCCAATCAGAAAATGTTACTCCATCAGCAAAAACAGACGCATGTTACATCGAGCTAGCATTTCAATTAAGTGCTGTCTACGGCATGTCAATGTCAACACGATGTGTTAAAATTGCAACTATCTAACAAAAAAATGACTATGTGCCCATCAAATGCATCCCGCTGTATTCAATTTGGAAAGGAGTCTGATTGATGTAATTTTGTCACAGGAATAGTTAGTGAACAGAGACTAAGCTTTACACAATATAAAGGGTGTAAAAATACCCTAAACGAAGCCAAGAGTCACTTGTTCTTCCCGTACCATACTTGGGAACCTTCTGGTTACGGAGATATAAAAGGTGAAAGTTCCAACTTTTTTTTTTAGTAAAACGTGTTTTAAACGTTATAACTTAAACTTTAAATACTCCCACGATCCCTGTACCGGCGCATGTACACCCGCGAACGTTCGCGGTCGCCCACATTTCACCCTTATTCCCTTAATAATAAGGTTGAAAAGTGGTCGACCGGAAACGTTCGCCTACGTACCTAGTAGCACTATGTTTTGCGTGCGTTACATTGCGCACTACCTTAAGCACCGAATTTTCACACTTAAGATAAAAGTTATTTCCCAGTAATTATTTTTGTACAAAGTTACTTAGTTTGATTAATAGTATGCATAGATGACGGCTTCGAGAAGGATCTTTTTGCACCCTGTACAATCGTGTAGAGTTGATAAAATATCGCTAGGTGCCATCGGAATTAGAACAAGCGTTTCCATAGGTAGTATTTTGCAAAACCAATGCAAGTTATTGAAAAGAAGTGAAGTGAGAACTTCATTAGGCGCATTGAGCGATTTTTGTTAAAGGAAAATCTTATCATAATGTTATCAGTATAGACTGTCAGTCAGTTATGTCAGGTTACCAGTTAAGAATATAACGTGTTGCGCTTGGCCAGAATTAAAATCATATTATTATTATAGTTTCGTTTCATATTTCATAGTTTTAAGTTTTCACTTCTGTTGGCAGTCTTTTTTTGTAAAATTAGGCTGTGAGCGGGCGAAGTCAAGACGTTTTGTTTTCGTTAAACTATCAATGAATTTGAATTGAGACTGTTTTGTTGTGGACTGTGCGCGACCATAGTTGTCATAGCCCGATAGTCCGTTAAACATTCTGACAACTGTCGTAAAAAACTAGAAGGATACTTTTTTCTAACTAACTATCTGCTCACTAACCGACCGGTGACACTAAACACTTTTTTATTTATAGATTATGTACTCATGCCCTAACGGTGTGCATTACACGAATACGTGTGTCATTCTAATTTGAACAATATTTGTTTATAATAAAATTCATTTTAGTAGAATGCGTTGTAAAATAATTAGTGAGACTATTATTATAGGTCCGTAATTCGTAGCATTGCAAAATCGTTCGAGGGATGTAGAAAATACTTTGTTTGCAAAGCATTGTTATACCTGCAGTCGACTACACGCAAATGGAACAGATATATCATAGAAAGATTTATAATAGACAAAATGACAGATTGTAGAAAGATTTCTAACGTTAAGCTTGGCGATGTGTCATTTTGCCTATTCTTCCGTCGACAAAACCCGTTTTTATGGTAATCATGCTACGCGTGCCTTAATTGACTTGCTCAAGCTACATAAAGATAAAATGACAGGGTACATGATTCACTTATGTCTCAAAAGTAATTTTCGACACACAATTTTTTAGATAAAAGTTGCTCTGCGGAGCCAGACGTTGTCACGGCAAAAGTCGGTAAAAGTCAATATTGGCAGTACAGACCCAGGGGCTTTTAATAAAAATGCCCACAGATATCTTAGACCTCATCCTAACAGGGACGCCAAAGACGTAAGGCTGTCTGTCCATTTCAGCGGACAAATGTTGTACGAAAACACCAACAGAATCTCGACAAATTCACATCCTACCCTGGACTAGACAGGGCCACGCACGGTGGGCTGAAAATCGGCTTTCATAGACTTAGGGATTTCAAGTTGCAAGTGCTGGATTTTTTGCCGGATATCGCTTCTATTAGTCATTTTTATGTACAAAAATGACACCCGAGTTAATTCTGCTCAAAAACGAAGGAATTATCATTTTTTATGAAAAAATTGTGTGTACGCCAATGTGGTGTTCTGAAGAATCACTTGTTAGGACTTTGGGTTTAGAGTAAAAGCACCGAATAATCAGTAAGTACACAACTACTCAAATGGAACGTCTTATCGCCATTGGGGGTAGGGCAGGACTGCCTGAGGCGCTACTATTTGAGTTGTGTGCTACATTTAATAGTATATCACTGTATATGAAGCTAGTATGGAAAATCTAATTATCGCTTAAACGGAAAGTTAAACAGGAATGTGTGGAATGTGTGGTGATTATAGTGCTAATTATTTATGATTTTTTTGTCGCCGATTTGCCGAAAAATATTATGCCGTTTTTTTTTAAATCGTCAAAATATTTTTATTTATTTTTACATATAAAACGAATCCTTTTAGTGTTTATGTTGAAGAACACAGACTTTTAACAACACGTAACATAAAATAGCATCACCCCTATATTTCCGAAGGAGTAGGCAGAGGTTTATAATACACCCACACGTAGACAACTATGTTTGAGCTTGATATTTACTATGTTTGAGCTTGATATTTGTCAACACAAAATGAGTCTTAAAACTTTAAATACTACCAAAATACCAAATTACAAATTGTTTAGTCTTCTAATGTGTCTGAAAAGAAGTGATTAAGTAACTACACTGATTTGGTATTCTAATAAGTCTTAATAGGTGATTTAATGATTTGCAATATATCACAACAGTGCCAACTATGGACTACATGCACTTTTTCTGATAAGTAAGCCAATATGTTGATTAGTTGTGCTAAAATTATGCCCGTAAAACAGCAGAAAAGTACGTGATATTTTACGACTGGTACTACATGTCGTCAACCGTACATAAATTATTAATATTCGGGGCTGACATAATCCAGAAAAACGATATTGTGCCGATTGGGACTCTCTCAAGAAGCCTAGAGTCTTGAAACAAAGATTTTAGGAGGTTCCGGGAACATCATTCGCGGAAAAGAAGCAGGCAAGATTCCAATCAAGATATCTTAAATATGCTTGTTGTTTCTTCGAATCCTTTGCTGAGTGCACAAAGGCCTAAGTTAGATGTCAAGAAAAAGCAGAGCTTTTTTGCTGAAACTCTCGACTTAATTCAGTTTCAGGAAATTCGAGTTTTTGGATATATCCAATGTGAATCAGAATTGGAGTCCGACAACGAGAGTGATAAGGAAAATTTGTGAAAATATATTATGTACGTATTTGTAAATTTGTATTTGTGTGTGTTTGCGTATATTTTTTTTCGCTTGTTTGTTTTTTTTTTTTGTAATATTTAATGATATTTTTTCATGTTTTTTGTCATTTTTGTTACTTTATTTTACCAATGCGTAGTATTATTTCCATAAATTAGTTATTAAAATTATTTTTTATTTAATATAACTTTATGTAGTATTTAAATAATAATTTTGTGACCTCTGTTTTATTTAAATTATATGTCAAAAAAAGAATAAACACCAATTTTTTATATATTTTTCCTGTTTTATGTATTCTCAATATGTAAGTTAATAACATATCGATGTTCTTAACTTAGACACTAAAAGGAATCGTTTCATATGTAAAAATAAATATAAATATTTTGACAATTTTTAAAAAAGAAACGGCATAATATCTATTATTCGGCAAATCAGCGACAAAAATCTTGCAAGGACCCTGAAGAAGGATCCTGTTTAACTTTCCGTTTAAGAAATAATTAGATTTTTCATACTAGCTTCATATACATTTTTCGTAAAAAAAATGATAATTCCTTCTTTTTTGAGCAGAATTAACTCGGTTATCATTTTTGTATATAGTAATGACTAATAGAAGCGATATCCGGCAAAAAATCCGACACTTGCAAATTGAAATCCCTAAGTCTATGAAAGTCGATTTTCAGCCCACCGTGCCAGGCCACGCAACCACTCCGCTTATCCTCTCTTAGTCCACTCAAATGGACAGCTAGCCTAAAAGCCCGTCGTT
Organism: Fissipunctia ypsillon; assembly: GCA_947568875.1. Lineage (NCBI taxonomy): Eukaryota > Metazoa > Arthropoda > Insecta > Lepidoptera > Noctuidae > Fissipunctia > Fissipunctia ypsillon. The sequence goes on along the minus strand of OX387643.1, from coordinate 26,394,284 downwards.
TGCCACGAGCGTAATGCAAACAAGGATTTTGTCGTATGTGCTCAAATACGTTTGTGTTGCACCATGGCTTTGAGAGGATCCCTCTGCGTGGACTCCTAGTGATTATTACGCGAAACAGTTTTGATGACATCCTTTATTTTTGACTCGGCTTTGAGTTCTATTTGGGTTCAGCCTTTGACTGGCGTTTGTTTGTTTGGTTTGGTATGTAACTAGTGAAAATATTTTTTACTAGCAGCGTACCGCGATTTCACCCGCATAAGTTTCGATCCCGTAGGGATACCGGGCTATAAACTATGTGTGCGAAATTTCATCCAAATCCGTTCAGGAGTTTTTGCGTGAAAGCGTAACAAATATCCATCTATCCTCACAAACTTTCGCGTTTATAATATTAGTAGGATAGATGGAGGAGGGACTTAGTATTCCGATTCATAAGTTTTTTTTCAACCCTTTTGCTTGTTATTGTTTTGGTATCGTCTCCTCAAGCCCTTTATTTTGATAGCCCACATGGTCATGGTAATACTTTTTTTTCAAGACCTTACTTGTTGACGTCTAAAATTCGCTATTTGGTTTTATATATACAAAACCTAGCCTATAACCATCGCGCGACCTAGTGGCGATGGACACCTCATGTATTAAAATTCATCCATCCGTTAGGATGCTTCGAGGCTATAAAGAGTCTCACATACAAAGATACGCGTGAAAAACACAACTCTGGTCTATGCTGTCGCATAGTTGGGTACAAAACAAAACAAAATCAAATATATAAAAAAGCAAAAAACAAAATAACGAAGCAGAGAGTTTACGATATTCACAGTTGTCGGTTGTCAATAAAACTTGCGTGGGTGAGCGTTCACGCACGCAGGTTTTTTAGTGAAACCGTCATCAGTTATTAGCATTATTGTTTTCTCCCGCCCCCGCCCCCGCCCCCACGAAATTCTAGCAACACGCAACGCTACATAACCTGACCTCGCATCCTATTTAAAAGCAATCGTAGCGTCCTCCCTATGTCGCTTTTTGTTCGGAAAACCGGAAAGTGCCCTCTGTTGGCGCGACCACGCATTCAGATTTAGCGAACACAAAGTGACATATTAACGCGTCGATCGCGTATTCGCGCGACGATCGCTTTTAAATAGGACGCGGCCATAGTATTGTCAGTGAGTATAACAAATTAACTAACTATTGACTCCCGCGTCCACCAAACAGTGGTTTGGTTTTAGTTGGACCGTCGAAACATCCAATATTTTTGGAAAATGTTGTCACCTCTAAAAACAAATATATTATAATCAAATGGAATCAGTACATTATCATCATTATCAGCCGAAAGACTTTCACTACTGGACATAGCTGTATCCCCCAAGCACCGCCACACCGACCGGTTCACACAAGTTTCAAATCGTTAAGCTAAGAATAATCTATAATAAATGTTGGAACCCGTCGCCCCTCTAGGAGATAGACGCTAAGGGCTACAACAAAGTTTTTAACAACGTAATGTAGCTGTTAACAAACTTTGTTTCAATAATACTTAGTTTGGCCATAAATACTGTTACAATTAATAATAAACAAAATATTACATTTGAATTTGGAATCTGTCATTTTTATATGATTGTTCATTGAGTTTTCTCATTTTGGCGAAAAAACATTGTACAATATTTTGCGATATTAAAATGGAGTGGGGTGATAAAGAGAACCGAATCGCTGTGATTGCATTACACAAAGTAGGTATGGAGCCAAATGCAATTTTTAACACTCTCCATGCGCTTGGTATTAGTAAAATGTTTCTGTACCGGGCTATTAATAGGTACAATGAGACCTTCTCTGTTTGTGACAGAAAAAGATCTGGCCGTCCACATAGTGTTCGTACGAAAAAGTTGGTCAAAGCAGTAAGGGAAAGAATTCGAAGAAATCCTGTCCGAAAGCAAAAGATTTTATCTCGGGAGATGCAGACAGCACCTAGACCCATGTCGCGTATTTTAAAAGATGACTTAGGACTTGCAGCTTATAAGAGACGTTACAGGTCATTTCTTAACTGATAATTTAAAAAAGAATAGGGTGGTAAAATCGAAACAACTACTGAAGCAGTACGCAAAGGGAGGTCACAGAAAAATTTGGTTTACGGATGAGACAATTTTTACAATTGAGCAACATTTTAACAAACAAAATGACCGTATTTATGCTCAAAGCTCTAAGGAAGCGACAGAGTGCAACGTGGACACTATCCGACTTCAGTGATGGTTTGGTGGGGTATTAGCTATGAATGAGTGACTGAGCCATACTTTTGTGAAAAAGGTATCAAAACATCGGCACAAGTGTATCAAGATACCATTCATGAGAAGGTAGTGAAGCCCCTTAACAACACCATGTTCAATAACCAAGAATAGTCCTTCCAGCAAGACTCGGCGCCCGGTCATAAAGCTCGGTCTACGCAGTCTTGGTTGGAACCGAACGTTTCGGACTTCATCAGAGCTGAAGACTGGCCGTCGTCTAGTCCCGAGCTTAATCCGCTGGATTATGATTTATGGTTAGTTTTAGAGAGTACGGCGTGCTCTAAACGGCATGATAATTTGGAGTCTCTAAAACAATCCGTACGATTGGCAGTGAAGAATTTTCCCATGGAAAGAGTGCGTGCTTCTATTGATAACTGGCCTCAACGTTTAAAGGACTGTATTGCAGCCAATGGAGACTACTTCGAATAAGCTTTTTATATTTTAAATTGTTTCATATTTATGTATTAAACTAACACACTGTAAAAGTAATAAATGTTATTTGCAATAGAAAATTTTGTTTTTCTTTGTTTCAGTATTTATGGCAAGGTATAATTATATTTGTATTTGAAGAAGCTGTAGTCCAAAATCAGCTTACAGGAACTATCTTATCATACTTACAAGTGAAACTAAATTAAACCAATAAATATCACTATTACTATATATTATAAAACAAAGTCCCCCGGCCGCGTCTGTCTGTCTGTCTGAACGCGATAAACTCAAAACTCCTAAATGGATTTTCATACAGTTTTCACCAATGGATTGGAGTGATTCATGAGGTATTTAGATGTATAATTCATTAAGGTTTTGTGTAAATTGGCTGAAATATGACGATGATTGTTGAAGATGTTGGAAAAAATCATGCTGACTTAGACTTCGTTTATTTCATAGTAAACCAATAGAGTTATATGAAAACAATGTATTACGGAATTAATACATTGTTTACTTGGGTTAATACCTAAGGTACCTTTAATCCCGGTAATACGTTCCCGTGGGAGGGGCTCGTGGCTAAGTACCCCCAATGCTCGACGCAACAGGCTGATACGAAACTACGTCAGAAAAAAATGTGGGCTTAATGCTCTGCTACCGTGCGAAGCCGGGGCGGGTTGCTAGTTATGTTTAAACAGGTCATTCTTCATACCAACCATGAAACGTAAACAATAATTAACACAACTCATCTTATTTTTTCTCGACCATCAATAAAGGAGTTTTTATTGTAAATAATGATCTTTTACCTTGACAGTAGTTAATTAACACTCGTATCGTTACATAATTGGAATCCATATTGTTTTCCATTAATATCTGACCTCGGGCGGTGTCGGGTTGGATAACTAGTTTACATTGTATAAACTTTCGCTGTTTCTTCGTCTACCGTGGCATCCGCGGAATGCGACAGTAGTATTTTTTTAATGAACTATGTCGATCCTTGTCTCTGAGAATATTAATTTAATAAAACCTTTTAAGTGGATATTGTAGGTAATGTAAAATGCATGATTTTACAGTCTCAAAAAATTGGAACAGTTTTTAATGTTAACTAAAATCTAGATTTAGGAAGTGATACTAATAGTTCAGCCGTTAACTAAGCTAACAGTTTTCATGTGACTATATTTTATTTTTACTTGTAGAGACTTACTAACTAAACACATAAGTACGCAGCATTAACCCACAGTCTTTGTCATGATTAAAGATCTCGCATGTATCTAAATTATAGGAAAGAAAGAAAAAGTATATTTAGACTCGCATATGAAGATCGCAAATTAAGACGCAGATAAATACCACCGGGCTTGAGTGCATAGCTTGCGTGTTCTGTGTTGAGCTCACGCAACGCGTCGTACATCCACCCAGTAATAGGACTCGCCCATCAAGGTGTGCAGTCCTTAATTAGACGCATTATTAATTTAGGGGGGAGCCTAGTCGCGAGCGTGCCTGTTGTCTGGGATCGGGCGTCCCCAGGCACTAACAAGCCTTACCTCTACATGCGGGGCTCTGTAGAGTGTTGACAGATTTTTTTTCCTCTGCTTTTCGTGGGAACTAAATGAGTTTTTCAAATTCTAATCAACTCGGAGGCGGCGGTGATGCTCGCCACATACCACGTCAGTTGTTTCCACGGGGCGAAAAGCGAGCTGCGGAATGTCGCTTAGCTACGCTGAATGTGCAGGGAGGTATAAATGATAAGATGGATGAGGTGTGTGAGATGGTGAAGGATAAAAGGATAGATGTGTTATGTGTGAATGAGACGAAAAGAAAGGGAGTGGGCATATCCAAACACGGTTCTCTGACCGCTATTTGGTCCGGTGTTCAAGAGATATATAGGGCCTGTCAGGGGGTGGGGGTTGTCCTCTCCGAGCGGATGATGAAATGTGTGAAAGATTATGTTTGTGTGAGTCCCAGGATTCTATGGATAAGATCCAAGGTGGGCCTGAACTCTATATTTATTTTATGCGTTTATGCACCCGATATGGGAAGCTCACCTTCGGAGAAGGACGAATTTTGGGACAGTATCAGGAATTTATTAAATGGATGTAGGTCGAACGAGAAGATTGTTATGATTGGAGACTTTCATGGTTGGGTTGGTGTGAAGAGAAAAGGCTACGAAAAAGTATTAGGTGCATTTGGGGATGATAGGGTGAATGAGAATGGGATGAATTTACTAGAGATATGTGTAGAAAAGAATTTGTCTGTTATGAACACTATGTTTAATCATAGGAAGGTTCACAGGTATACGTGGGAAAGGCAAAACAGTAGAAGTATGATCGACTTTGTGATTGTGGATGAAAGATTAAAGAGTAAAGTGACAGATACTAGAGCATATCGGGGTGTTAATGTAGGGACTGATCTAATGATCAGTCCCTACATCAGTCCCTGATCAGTCTGGTTATGTGTCGGGTGGATGGTTTGTTCAGACATTGGCGTCATCGAGTTCGAATTCCTGTGACTGCTCTAGAGAGAATAAAAGTAGAAAGACTGCAAGATTTGAAAGTAAAAAAGGAATATAAGAGGGAAGTAAAAGTGAAGACGGATAAAATATTTGATGATGCGAACGATTACAGTCTGGAAGAAGTATGGGACATAGCGAGAAATAGTATGGTGCAAGTGGCCACAAAAGTATGTGGTTTGGCGCAGAGGAAATGTGGTAGTAGAACGAATGATTCTTGGGTAGATGGTGAAGTAAAAGAGGTAGTGAGGAAGAAGAAAGAGGCCTGGCTCAATTTGTTAGCCTATAAGGCCCAAAATAGGATGAATCAGGTAACGAATGTGACAGATGATTTAGAAAGAGTGAAGAAAAAATACCCCGAAATGAAAACGAAAGTGAAAGAGATGGTAAAAATGAAGAAGGATGAACAGGAAGAAAAGTAAAACAGGAAGTTCTCTGAAAACTTCAGGACCAATGTTAAGCTGTTCTGGAAACAGGTAAGATTGGCTCGCGGAGTGACAAGAACATCGAGTATGAATGTTATAAGAGCAGAAGATGAATGTTTACTAAGCGAAGAATGTAAGGTCTAGGAACGATGGAAGGAATACTTTGAAAGTTTATTTAGCTGTCAGGATAGTGTGCAAGGAGTGGGTAATTGGGCAGACGCCAGTTTTGAAGACCCAAGCTCAGATGTAGATGAAGATAATGAAATAGAAATAGATGAGATTGTAAGAGCGCTGAAAGGGATGAAAGTTGGGAAAGCTGCGGGGTACGACAGAGTGTCTGCTGAAATGCTGAAGGGCGGTGACGGGGTGGTAGCAAGTCTGTTGTGCCGGATCTTTAATATGTGTTGGAGATATGGCCGAGTGCCGGATGATTGGTGCAAGGCTGTAATCGTACCACTATATAAGGGAAAAGGCTCTCAGCAGGAGTGTAAAAACTACCGCGGCATTAGTCTTTTGAGTGTTGTTGGCAAACTGTATGCAAAGGTTTTAATAAATAGAATGATAAAAGTGACAGAGGAGAAAATATGGGATGTGCAGGCAGGATTTAGAGAGGGAATGGGCTGTACGGATCAGATCTTCTCCCTAAGGTGTATAGCCGAAAAACATCTGGCAAAGCACAAGAAAGTCTACTGTGCTTTCGTTGACTTGGAGAAGGCCTATGACAGTGTGTGGAGGGAGGAACTGTGGTCGACACTGTCGGTGTACGGAGTGGACTGGCGCTTTGTACGGGCACTGAAATCTATATACAAGGATTCCAGTGCTTGTGTTAGGATAAATGGGGCATACACGGACTGGTTCTGCATCTCGAGGGGTGTTAGACAGGGTTGTGTAGCGTCACCATGGCTGTTCAACTTGTACATGGATAGTTGTCTGACAAATTTGAAAGAGGGTGAGTGCGGATTGAGGATGAATGATTTGCTTGCCAAATGCCTTCTCTACGCAGATGATCAAGTTCTATTTGCATCGTCAGCAGAACAGTTGCAAGACATGGTGACTGTCATGGATGAAGCATACAAGATGAAAGGGATGAATATAAATGTGAATAAGACGAAGGTCATGGTGTATGAAAGAGAAGAGGACGTATCGATGTGTGATGTGAAAATAAATGATAAAAGTGTGGAGCAAGTAAGTGAGTTTGTATATTTGGGGAGTCTGTTTACAAGGGATGGAAAGATAGATGAAGATGTGGAAAGGAGAGTAAATGCGGGAAATAAAGTGAATGGTGCTATACATGCAGTTGTGACCAACCAGTTAATGTCCAAAAAGGCCCGACTGGCTGTTCACAATGGTGTGTTGGTGCCTCGCTTATGTATGGAAGTGAATGTTGGGTATGGCAAAAGAAGCATGAAAGTAGAATAAATGCTGTGGAAATGCGTTCCTTGCGAAACATGTGTGGTGTGACTATAAATGATAGACAGAGAAATGATGTGATAAGGCAACGGTGCGGTTTAAAAGAAGATGTAGTGACAAAAATTGAAAAGAGTATGCTTAGATGGTTTGGTCATGTTGAGAGGATGAATGAAAGTCAACTAACAAAAGGTATTTACACAGCAGATGTGAGTGGAAACGCCGGAAGGGGACGCCCTAGGAAGACATATAATGATCTTATTGGTGATGTTCTTCAGAAAGGTCAGGTGCGTAGTACTCGCAACCGGCGTGCCTGTATGACCAGGTGTATGAATGTAAACGAGGCGAAAGGAGTATGTAAGGATCGTAGCAGGTGGCGTTCTGTAGTTTCTGCCTACCCCCATGGGAAGAAGGCGTGAGTTTATGTATGTATGTATTAATTTATTAAACATATAATAAAATATTAAAACTCATATAGTGAAAGATAAATAATTAAATTATGTTTAAAATGGTGAAGGTTTCATAAAAATACGCTTGATAGTTTTTGTGTAATTCTCAGGTTTTTATCTGCGTTAGATATAACTAAATAAATAAATTATACTATATAATGATCATAATCTAAAATATTTACAAATTAAGTTATTAGGAAAATGCTCTAATTTAACATACATTTTTTCCATATCATTAACACTACTCGTTTAGACGTGATTTTCAGTTTAAAATCATTAAAAGTCGGTCATCTTGGCAATAGTAGTAGCGTACTTTATAATTAAACAATAATATTTTTTATTACTAAGTTATAGCTTAGAAATGCTGTGATCTTTACTTGCATTAATTCCGTCAAGGCGGACCAAACCGAGACAAATGCTTAGTGTCATAAAATCCACATAACAGATTTGGGCCAGTTATGCCCTAGAGTCAAAGTAATCCGCCTTGACGGTCTACTTTTCAAACTGGAATACTTGGCGACAGAAAGAAGTCGTGGTGTAGTTTCCTGGACATACACTTTAACAAGAAGGTTTGCAAAGTTCGTGTGAGAACTACACGGTGTACCACTCTATACTTGCTAACAGATTTAGCTATAACTTCAGGCACTGAGTTGAAAATTATCAAAACCTAAACCTTTTCAGAACTTAGGTTATTGAAATGTCAGTCAGTAGTGTGAGATATATGTTTATATGTATGTAAGAATTGTGACTTTGGCCATTGTACGTTAAAGTAAAATAAATAACTCTTCTCAAAATCACCAGACTTAGTATAGGGATTGCTGCAATAATAGTCTCTTGCAATTTTTAAAGAAAAACATTTTTTTTTGGCAACATTAGACAGACAGACAGACATTTTTTTAAATGTTTAAGCCAGAAAAAATCTGCCCATCCCGTCAACGTTATCATTAGCCTTCTATAACAAACCCCAATCATTGAACAATAAAACCACAGCCTAAAAGAAAAAAAACGGGCACAATTAAATAAATTGACAACGTTTTAGTGTTATTAAATGAAAAAAAAGCACACAGACGTGACACACATAAATGTCGTTCTCGTGACAGTCAAAATGTTAGACTTTTTTCGGTCTGGCTGTCATTCGCCAAGTCATCGTCTGCCTAGCCTTTTCCCAACTATGTTGGGGTCGGCTTCCAGTCTAACCGGACGCAACTGAATACCAGTATTTTACATGGAGCGACTGCCTATCTGACCTCCACAACCCAGTAACTGAGTAATACGATAATCCCTTGGTAAGACTGGCTGTCAGACTTTCGGGCTTCTGACGACCCGTAACAACTGTCAAAGATCCACGAATGTCAGCCGGGACCAACGGCTTAACGTGCTTTCCGAGGCACGGAGGAGTCTCGGTATGTAAAGATGGTCACCCATCCACGGACCAAACCCGGCAAGCGTAGCTTAACCGACTTAATCGACCCGTGCGGCTGTTATTACTTAGCCACGAGCTCCTCTGCTGTCATTCGCCAAGTGACAGAATATAATGTGCGCTAAGGAACGGTCTTCCATATAATCAGGGACCGAAAACCTTTATATATTACGGTACCGGTATCGAAGTGTTTTGGTTACATCTACGACTAACGTTATTGCTATCTAACCAAGAAGAAAAAGATGTCTATATAAAAGGTTACCCTTTTAATACCGGTTACCTAAAAATTACCTTCATTACGAGAAAGAAACAGAATATCGCCAGCCAGCCAGGGCCGTGATTGGTCGGCGGCGGTCGCCGGCGCGTAAGTCGACCGGAGTCTGACACACATATCGATGCGCGCCGTTTGATTAATGCCGACGGGCACGTGTAAGATAGAGGTAATTTTTATTCTGGTTACCGGTATTAGCACCGGTATAAATTCAATTTACGAATTAAGGTAACCTTTAAAAATACTTGCAAATAAAATAAAGTTTGTAACCGATAAATACCCGTATTGATCATAAGACTGTAAGCTGTCATCTCACTCTTCCATTTAAGGCTCCACAAGCCTTAAAAACATTAACATTACCAAGATCTTTTTAGTCCAAAAGTATTCAACATACAAATAAAAATTACAAATACTGTGCCCATATGGTCTATGCCCTTATCTGTGATAAAAAGAAGCGGCCATCTTGGTCCAGCTACAATGGATTACGTAAGGCGTTTCGAAAGGGCAGTGGGTTCGAAACTCGAGCGAAACAATGCTTGGGATGAGCTTAATTATGGGGCTTGTGTTACGTGTAAACTTATTATTAACTATCTTTTAAATGGGCGAAGTTATTCTTTTATGTAATGTTTTGGTTTTGAGTTTCACGTGGTGGATGACGACGAAATAAAATAACTCTTAAACAGTTCCGTAACTTTCTAAACTACAGAAGAATGAAAAACCATCTGGATATTTGATGTTTCATGCTCAGAGAAAACTATCATTTCTAAGTACACTTCAATCGAAGTGTACTTAAAAATTATAGTTTTCCCTGTATTGCAATAAACGACAAAATCATTAAACTACATAGGTTATCCGAGATAGAACAATATTCCCTTAGTTAACCTTTCGCATGCCGTAATTACAGACACAATTATATAATAATCAATTGACATTGAATCTATGAGGTTCAAATGACACGCTGATTTAAAAGTAAAGCACCGTAAAAATTAAAGTCTTCAATATACCTCTTTAAGACCAGGTAATTCTATTGAATGACTATTTCATGAAATCTTGACAATTAGGATTATACAATCTCCTGGAGTTATATTAATGATTTTGATTATTATAATTCTGTAAATGCATATTTGTTACGGTCGCGAATAATACTTTAATCAACACACAACTTAATACTGACTTGCAAATTGCAAAAAACATAATATTAAGAAAGTTTGAATTTTGCGGGTTACCTGGTGCTTCCCCCTTAGCTATTGTGTCTACTTTGTGGACAGTGAAAGTGTTAACCTACTCTGTATTTCGATAGGTTTTGATTTCATTTATCTTAATTCTCAGTGACTAACTCAACAGCAAACCAATATTGTGTTTTGCAGTGCCCTGACAGGGTTCGAGGTTCAGGTTAATAATCTATTGTAAAATGTGTGATGTGTATGAGAGCAGAGACATTTAATAATAATTATGCAAAATTGCCAATCTATGTATATTTCACAGCTATTTGGAAAGTTACATAGAAAATAAGAACAATGTGTCCGAAAATTATAATGAATGCTACATTTTAACGCGGACTGACGAGAGCCGTGTCAATTGTTTCGATTATCTACAGGTGTCAGCCTGCCTTCCATACAATAAACAATGCTATTAGTTCAAGCAATATACATATTTATAAAGCCACGCTTTAAGGCCTATCGGACAAAGCACACATTTATACTTTTTAAAGTACCGGACTTACCGACATAACCTGCAGAGTAAGCAAGTTGAAGTGGCAGTGGGCTGGCCATGTTTGTCGAAGGACCGATGGCCGGTGGAGCAGACGAGTCCTGGAGTGGAGACCACGCATTGGCAAGCGTAGTGTGAGACGTCCCCCAGCTAGAAGGACCGACGACCTTAAGAAGGTGGCTGGGACAGACTGGATGCGGAAAGCGGAGGACAGGGTGTTGTGGCGCAGCCTGGGAGAGGTATATGTCCAGCAGTGGACTGCGATAGGCTGAGTTGATTGTTGATTGAAAGTAAAGTAACCCATACTAATTTACCTCGTCAATTTTAATAAAGCATCAATTTAATCAACCAATCTATCCGATATGTAGCAGATTCATACATATCATAACCCATAAATTAAAAGAAGTCACTTTTCTAAATTGGCAGCCAAATAACGAGTTCCAATTTGTTTCGTTTACTTTTAGGCATGTAAATCATGAAACTTTTAAATATCATAATTAGTAGTAAGATTAAAATTAACTCTATCTTATACAAGTATCAGCGTCTGGTGACCAGTCAACTAAAAAACCTCCCGAAGACTCTGTTATACAACGTGTATCTGGATGTACGACATTAAATGATAACGAGCACAGTATTACTCCATCGAAACATTTTAAAAAACGAAGATTAGTAGCTAATGGAAATTTTAAAAATTGCAGTTTTCTAACAAAATAAATAGCAGAATCAACTGCATAAAAATTAAACACGCTTTATCTACAAAAAAATACTGACCAACGGTGTGGTGCGGGGGTGGCGGCGGCGGTGCGGGGCGCAGGTAGGTAGGCGCAGGCACGTTAGTCGGAGAACAATACAAACGCAGAGAATAGAATCATATGTTTTGCACAGGTTCTTGACCTTACAATGTTGACCTATTATTATTACGGACTCAGAACTTCATCCTGTTGAAAAATAAGAAAATGAAAAATAATTTGATTGATTTTTTGTATACGGGTAAAGAACATGATTCTCTTTACGTGGTTTAAAGGAATGTCAATGTTCCACCTTGTATAAAATCATGTTACAGGATGTATGATGTACTCATTAATGTATCACTCCGCCTGCATTAATAAAACATAGTAAAATTTATGATTAAATGTCACTGCATACTGGACGCGGCGTTAGGACGTGAACGGGGCGGAGACGGAACGTGATGAAGACAAGGACGGGTGTTTAATGCATACGCACCGCGGCAGTGACGCAAAACCAACGTGCTAGTGTGGAGAATAAGAAAAGATGGACTGGACTGCGACCGGAGCGACTGTGTATACGTAGCGGCATACTGGACGGGACGCGTCGCGTGCCGGCTGGGACGTGCTAAACATCGTCGCCGACGATATTTTTCTCGCCCCATGGTGCAAAGTCACCGTCCAGTCTGTGCATCCGTGACGTATGCTCTTTTGTAGACATTTTCTATGAAACGATGTCAAAAATAGTCGTCCCGTTCCGTCTGGGTTAAAACACGTTCCGTATCTATGCAACGACCTTCATTAATAACTCAGACGGATGCGGACAGGGCGGCTACCCCACCGATCAATAAATATGTTCTTGTTTGACTTCCAGATCGCGATTACCCTTATTGCATTTTACGCTCGGGAAACTATGAGCTAAATTAGAAAAGCTCGTTGGGAGCTTGATGTTGTGTTCACTAAAAACTGTGAAAGTACATTGAAAATTATGGAGAAAATAAAGAAAATTTGTACATTTGGTACACAAAATACTCTATACAAACATTTGGAAAGTTTATGCAACAAGCGGTGAAGTGGCGTGCACTTCTAGCCGACGTTCGCAAGTACGTAAAAGTATCGCGGCGGGATTTTATCGCGCATTGGATTTTTAAGTCTCGGTGTTGAGGCGAGCATTGAGAATCCAACAGAGTGCATTCCAGCGCATCGAAAAAACACTGTTTGATTTTCAACCCACGACGCCAAGCAGAGCGTTGAAAATCCAGTGCGCGTAAAAAATCGCCGCGATATTTTTACGTCCGCGCAAACGTCGTGGTTGGTAAAAGATCTACAAACAACCCTTTTGTCTGTTTGGAGTATGGGGTGCGCCATGGTCGGTGTAATTTTATTTAAAAAAATACAGGTACTTTAAAATGTCAGCTTCGTGAATAAAAAAATGATTTCCAACAGACGGCTTTTTATTTCAATAATTCCTGTTGATCCCGAGATTCCCAAGGGATGCAAGTGCACCCCCTGGCACCCCCCTGCCGGCGCCCATGGTCAGACCCGAGTTTAGAAAACACGCTTTTTATTTCTTGGTGTAGGTTTGGGGTTGAACTTTAGTTCAACGTCTAGTTTTAGGCAGTTTACTGTAAAGGATTGGTTGCCTAAAAAAAGCAGTGACCAGTCACGCAATAACGGTTTTTGATACCTTAATGTCTAATAATGGTGAAAATTACAGTTTTTGCATAGCGATCGTTCCCTTAATTATGACTGAACCGCTTCCCTAGGAAACGAAAAATACATTTTCTTAGTATATTTAATAGTTTAGTGATGCTCCACAGGATGAAAAGTGAATGTGTAACATGCTATTTAGTGCGTTTTTAATCAGTGACGCGCAGATATCGCGTTCAATTCCCTGGCAAGTCCAACCTTATTGCTTCTGGATCGGCGTCAAAACCCTACACTTATGTATCATCACGCCAGTTTTCTCCGGAGGGTTAGGTAGATGTACGAGTACATGGTACGTTTCGCCAGTTATCATTAACACACACATCAAAAGTGTCTAGGGATCAAGTACGTTTTAGTTAGAGTATCACCGCAATTGAGGATTATTATTTTAACTTTTTGGATCGCTTTTTAGTGAATTTCACTATTTGAATAAAGAATTTTCTTTAAATTTTGATTAAAAATAGAAAATCAACTGTCAATCAGGATTCCTACAAAAGTGTGTCATAGCGTTTTTACAAAACCATTAAAATTTCTGCATCGGAACTGTAAAAAATTGCATCGATATGGAGCGATGACATCATTTGACAGAAGAAGACATGATGAGAGCCGTCGGAATGTTGCAAGCTGGTTCCAGGCAACGTACTGTGGCTGTCGCTCTTGGCACTACACAGAGCGTCATAAGCCGCCGTTGGACACGCTATCGTATCACGGGCAGCGTGGCCGAGCAACATGGAGGACGATCTCGCATCACCACTCGTAAACAAGACCGGTACATCTAAAATATTGCTCGATGGAATCGTAACATGACCGCTATGATGTTGGCTACGAGGCTCTACAACTCTTCAGGCTTGCTGATAAGCGACCAAACCATGCGAAATCGTTTACGTGAAGTCGGTCTGCGTTCCTGAAGGCCGCTGAGTGTTCCATCTATAGCACCCCGCAATCGTAGGGTCCGTTTACAATGGGCTCGCGAACACAGAAATTGGTAGGATGAAGATTGACGTTGTGTTTACTTTTCCGATGAATCTCGTTTCCGTATGAGGCTAGATACAAGACGTACTCGAGATTGGAGGACCTCTGGACGTCAAGAAAGTTAAAAATTTTGTCAGGAAAATCATTCATATGGAGGGGGAACAGTAGTGGTTTGGGCCAATATTTGAATCAGTGGAAGAACCGATCTCGTTTGGATCAGGGGCAACTTAAATGCTCAAATTTGTAGGGAGATGATTGTTTGCGAAGCCGGTTGGGTGATTCGTTTCGACTAATGCACGACAATGCACGTCCACACACGGCTAGAGTCGTAACACTTGCCGATGCTCGCATCAACGTTCTACCGTGGCCTGCTCAATAGCCGGACCTCAACCCAATTGAACACTCATGGGATATGTTGCAAAGAAGAGCTCTGCCGAGTATAGATGCCGTGCATACCCCACAACAACTTTTTGACTTGTTAGAAAGAACGTGGGCGGCCATTCTTTAAAGTGATTTCGATGAACTGATTTTAAGTGGAAGTGGAAACACAGATTATTAATATTTTAATCTTTACAATCAAATTTTAAAAAATCCTCATTTTTACCTTTTTGTCATTTAATTAACGACATTAACTTCGTGGATCTTTGACAGTCGATACGGGTCGTCAGAAGCCCGAAAGTCTGACAACCGGTCTTACCAAGGGGTATCGTATCAAACTCAAACCATTTATTTCAATTAAACCAATTACAGGCACTTTTGAATTGTTAAAGAGTCAGTCAGTTAGTCAGAAAATTGAAGCTAGTCGCCCATTCCAAAACGTAGATCTCTATGGAGAAGAATGGGCCAGAAACTCCATGGACACTCTTTTAAATCAAAATTGTTACAAAATCCTGGGTGCAATGTTCTTGTTGCTGCTATATGTGAGAACAATGTAAAAAATAGATAATCATAATCATAATCATAATCATAATCATAATCATTTATTTGTCAGAATATGGTACATTATTTATGGTCTTAAAATTAGTCAGTGGTATCATCACATTCTGCCAAGTGTGGCGTGCAAATATTAGGTACAGACATTTATTACAGTTAGGTTAGAATTAACATTATTGATTACAAATTAAAATTACAATTTGAGGTATGCCAATTTAAAAGTAATATCACACACACAATTTATTTAGGATGTCAAAGTATAAAAGATTACAATATAATTAGGATGTCAAGGTATCATTCAAATAGTCGTTTAAATTATAATAACATTTATTACATAGCAAGTTTTTAAGTTTCTTTTTAAACCCATTTAAATTAATTAAAAACAATTCAAAATATAAGATTATAAATAAGCCCTGGCAGCTAAGAGATGACCAGTCTCCACTGACGACGCCCGTTCACGAACATGACGCGTGGATCAGCACCATCCAGCTCAACCATTTTGTAGGGAACCGAATGATCCAACACACGCGCCACCATCAGCGAGACATTTAAGTGAGCATGACATACTCTCAACTGCCATACTCTTTCAAGTCAACATACCTACATCATAACATAAAACCGCTCCATGGTACTCACATTCACAAAATTGAAAAATGCTTCTAATTTATACAAAACTATAGTTTGCAATGATTGTATTAAAAGATTAGTAAACAATAAGGTCATAATGTCAGAAAAAAAAGGACGCATTTCTTCCAAACAAAAAAAAAAAACAAAAAAAAAAAATTAACAAAGCCCAAGTGGCTGTGGAGCAGGACCAGCATTTAGCCAAGCATTTTTATCTATGGTATAATCATTCAACCTATAATATGCTTGTCTACATAGTGTGCGTTTAATGCATGTTTTAAATTGCTTCTAATTTAGTTGAAGAATATCGAGAGGTATTTTATTATAACATTTTACACAGTACCCCATAAAAGAAGTGTGTACCGTAGACAATCTGAAACGTGGTTGATCTAATTTGTTCCTATTTCTAGTGTTAAAATTATGCCGATCACTTATCCATTACCCTGTATTACCCTATAACTGGATTGTGGAGGTCAGATAGGCAGTCGCTCCTTGTAAAATACTAGTATTCAGCTGCATCCGGTTAGACTGAAAGCCGACTCCAACATAGTCGGGAAATGGCTAGGCAGATGATGATTAACATAACAGGTTGATTTCCCAAAATTTGCAAAAATTGTAATTTTTCTTATTTTTTACAAAATATAGGGATAAGTGAAGCCAGCCTGGAAGACTAGATTTGGTAAATATTAATAGGATAATTTTTTATAGTTATAAATGTACTTGAACCCTAGACACTTTTGATGTGTGTATGTTAGGTTTATTTTTGTTTCAGAGTGCGGGGTACTTAATTGCAGGGTACTGAATCGGTAGGGTCGCGGGATGTTCGAAAGAGGTAGTGTGGCTCCGGCACAGGCAACTGAAGGAACACGGGTGGGTTTTACTCAGTAAAAGTCTGACACGCCCTCCCGCTCTGCCCAGAGCGGGAGAAGGTATTTGACGATTTCCCACCTAAAAAAAAATGGGTACTTAATAAAATTGTTGATGATTGTTTGTTGTATCGTTATTTATGCAATTTGTATTTTTGCAAGATGAATGATTCACTTCGAGGAAGCATTATTTGGAATTTGTTTGGAAGAGTTTTGTGAATGTGAAATTTTGGAATACTGTGTGTTTATAAGGCTTTGTAGCGATATTGAAATCGTTTTCTCAGCCACCTACCTAACTACGTAATAAATCTACCTGCTTTTAAAAGTTCAAATATATCTGCCTGGAATCACCCACTGCTGGGTTGTGATTTTTCACATATTTTCCACAAAAATACTCCCACAAATCAAAGCCAAAATCTATCTACCATTACAAAGCGTGCATACCGTAACATAATAAACCATGCGTAACAAAGCCGGAACGTGTAGTTTCGGACGAGCCCGATGACAATTTTCATGGGCTGTCACCGAGTTTGCGCGACGCGCCCAATCAGATTAGTCGAGACCACTCGCAGGAGTCGTGACCACACACCATAACTTAGTTACCGTTCGGTTCAATTAGTCGCCCCCGTACTTTTCACGTATTGATTGATTTAGCAGTTGTTATTTTATATCCTTTAGTACGCTACCATGGGCGCCGGCAGGGGGGTGCCAGGGGGTGCACTTGCACCCCTTGGGAATCTCGGGATCAATAGGAATTATTGAAATAAAAAGCTGTCTGTTGGAAATCATTTTTTTATTCACAATAATTAGTAGGCAGTAATTACACAATTCTCATTTAAAAAGCGATTAATTTCGATCGTCGTGAACAAATAGGTGTGAGCCGTAACGACTGGGTACCTATACAACGTGGATCTGGACGTACAACATTAAATTAAAACAAGCACAGTACTAGTCCATCGAAACATTTTAAAACACGAAGATCAGTAGTTAATGGAAAATTTAAAAAAATGCAGTTTTCAAACAAAATAAATAGCAGAATCAACTGCATAAAAAGTAAACACGCTTTGTCTACGAAAAGTCACTGACCAACGGTGCGGTGCGGGGTGCGGGGCGCGGCGGCGGCAATGTTTACCTATTATTACGGACCCAGATCTACATCATGTTGAAAAATAAGAAAATCGAAAATAATTTCCTGTGGCTAAAGTATTTATTGGATTTGAATGATTTTTTGTATACGGGTAAAGAACATGATTCTCTTTACGTGGTTTAAAGGAATGTCAATTGTCCTGTTCCACCTTGTATAATAAATTCATAATGAATAGTCAGAAATTTGTAAATGTCTCGAACATTCAGACTAAAATTTCATCTTTTTATTAACAATCATATACGGCAAAGATTGTAAGAAAACTAAAATCTGCACCACCTGGAAATTATTTCTGCCGGCGCCCATGTACGCTACACTCCATTTGAAATAAGATTAGAAATGTAACTAAACCTTTTCTACAGTCCGTTCAACCGATTTTGACTTCAATTGTTGAAGGCATGACAAATCACAGCTGCAGTAAATAGTTGGTATTGTAACCACATTTTTGCTTTCTAATCTTACTTCAAATGGGGTATAGTAACTAGCAGTTTTATTAAGGGTTTGGATTGTAGGTAATTGAGAGATTGCGTGGGGTTGTTCCCACTATCCATACCATGAATTCTTAACAGTAGGAATATTGTGAATTTTCTTCTCATTATTCCTAATAATAGTAATGATATGAAATCCTTGTATCAAAATAGGTAGGTAAACTGTGAATAAAATTTACACTCGACTTATTACTGGAGGAAGAATTGATGATAGGAAGCAGAAACAACCCCTTGCGCGGATGTGACGCATATTTCCCCCAACTTGTTCTTTTTTGTGTTTGTGTCTTTTCCATGCTTCATGTTTTATCGCAAATAAACGTATTTAATTTCTTCTTTTTTTTCTTTCTAGAGAGGCTTTTGTCTTGCAATGAGACAGTATGGGATGACATACTAATTTATTGAGGAGACCTATGTCCAGCAGCTACCTATACTGCAAGCTGGTGTTGATGCCATGGTGTGTAATTTATTCGGATGACACATTGTCGATAAGATTCGTGAAGCAGGTCGTGAGATAGTGTTTATGAACACAACAGTAGCAAAATGGAAAACCCGAAATAACTCAATAGACTGGAATAGAATATGGAACTCAATAACTCTAGAGGACTAATTATCGCCTGAGGGGCCGCCCGCTACCTATCAGTTTATTTTGATCAATTTGAAACTGCGGGGACGCATCGTTGTACATTAATGCCAACACAGGTGTTAAGCCTGCAACTAGCCACACACAGCTAGCAAGCTAGTACACACCACGGTTTCATTACGTTACGGCGTAAAAACCGCGCCGTAGAAAATAATGTGTGAGCTTGTACATGACATGGCAAACAACCGGGCGTGACAACGGTTAGGTACGGCTCAGTTGTGTTTTTTTGTGTGCAAAAAGATCATCATTGATATAGAAAACTCAAAAAAGAAAAGAAATGGAAAAGAAGGTTTTGGATTGGTACATCCGATCATCTTATCAATTCTTATCCCATATTACAGGCCTTTCGTGAATGTTGAAGAAATACAAAACGAAAAGTGACGAAAAGTGAAAACATCCAACATAAATCTGTTAAAGGATTTGGATCCATCCTATGAACCATTTGAAAGTTATTTCATCCAACTAACTACTTTCTATTGTTACAGAAAATTAAAAATGGAAGATCGTGGACACCGTGATGCGTTTCGTGCTTTTATTCATCGAGTTTTAATTTTTTTCTTTCTTTGTTTTTCCGCGGTTCCGTCATTATAAACGGCCGTCAAGAAGGTCAACGTCAGGATAGACGGTCACCACCCATAAAACACTTCGAATAGTTCTTGAAAAAATACTGCCTAATTACTACTATTTGCTACCTATCGTTAAATCATTGCTACCTATTTATTTTAAAAAATAAACCAATTTTTGAGGTGACCGGCCGTCCTGACGTCAGGTGGCTCAGGAGCTAGTCCACCACCTCTTAGAATAGCAGTATTATTGTAATCTTACTTGAGTGTGTGAAAGAGATGGAGCTAGACGTCCTGTATAGCTCCATCTCTTTCTCACACTGAAGTAACATTAAAATAATACTGCTTTAAGAGGTGGTGGTTGGCCCCCTGGGAACGATTGTAATGCCAAAAAATATAGATTTTAGAAATTATGTCTGTTTATCTGATTATACAACGCAAATACTACCGGATAGATTTTGTTATTTTGCATAGATCACGCTATTTGCTATGGGGGATGAGCAATATTGCTCTACGTTCGGATTCTTCTATAGTTCACCACATATTGTAAAAAGACGAGCCAAAAGGTTCGAATATTACAGATAGTTACAGACCTAACCTTTTTTTAAATGATTATCATCACGCTATACCTTTATGGAGCCAAATAGTCAATCATGACCTAAACAGGGTTAATTTTTGAGATGGGGCAATAAGGGCAGGTACCTTATCCGTTGTCGCTACAAGAAAACGGTCTTAGGAGATTGTCGAAAACTTCTAAAAAAAATTTGGTCTGCATTCACAAATTTTGAAAAAAATGTAGGTAGGTACAGTCAGCAAGAAAATGGTAAATTTTTACAAAAACTTTTTTGATGCCAATCGGTCCTGTTTCTCAAAAGGATCTAAAAACGCAGAAATCGCAAACAAGAGAGAACACAATATACCAGTGTATCACAACAGTCGAATTATTGCATTACTTCACTGGGCTGAATAGGGAAGCAATATAGCAGACAGTAACTGATTTATCCTTTTAAATTATTATCATCCCACTACACCTTTAATGAGCTAAGCAGTCATTATGTCATTGTCTTATCAGCTATTCAGAAAGGTATGATTGTCAAAACTTTTGCATGTGTGACAGGGAAGAGAAGAGTTTTATGGGGAGCTGGTAAAACTGCAAGACGGTCAACCAATTGTTTCGTATTCGTATTATTCGTAGTTTTTACCTGCGCTTGAACTCCAAACACTCGACAAGCTTTGTAATTGGTCACTATTGTTTTCTCGGCATGACACGGGATGCGACTTCGCAAAATCTAGTCGTCAGCGTTAATTAGTTTCAACTCTACGTCGCGCAAGCTCGTGTTTTGTTATCTGGCTTATAGATGTAAATGGGACATGACAGACTACCTGCAGTATTGTCCCTGCTTCTCCCTTGAAATCCATTCAAAGCTTGTCTTTTCAATATCGCTTTTAGCGATAAGACCACCAATTGTGTCACCCTGTGTAAAATATCTGCATTTATATCTGTAATTCACAATTATAACAAATAATATTCCATTTTGGTTCACAGTCGTCTCCTTCGAACCGTTTCGTTTATAATTCCTCCATTAAGGCGACCTATACCTAATATTGCATCACTTTGATTCAATAATAAGCAAACAAATAGTGATTGTTTAAAGCCAAAAAATATATATATTGTAGTTGACTATATGTACTTGGACTTTTTGTGGTTCAAAACATGATATCGAAAACTTCGCTCGATCAAAAAAAAATCGGAAGAGGAGTCTAATCGATAATTTTTTTGATGTTTTTCTAATTTTGCTTGAAGCTTATGAAAGCAATACTTCCAAAAAATATATCCAAACACTATTTTATTATTATGATCTTTATTCTACTTTTATACATATATCTTACATTTTTAAATATTTTTATAAAAACATTAAAAAAAAACATTTAAAAATATAAAAAATAGTAGCCCACCGGTATCGGGAACAGGGTCCAAGCTACCGGCGGTCAGGGCTCCAGAGAGAGGAACCTCCTAACAATGCGAGCCGTGTCCAGAAGTACCGCTTTCTGAATCAAGCCCTTAATCCAGCTGCCCAACGAGAGCCTCCTTAGGTGTTGGTCGAGGCTCTTGGCAATTAAGCCATTGGCTGATACGACTATCGGCACAATGATCGCTGAGTCCACATCCCACATGTCGACAACCTCGCGGGCCAAGTCAAGATACTTGATTTGTTTATCTTTCTCGGCTTTCACGAGGTTCCCGTCATGCGGGACAGTTACGTCAATAATCATTGCGCGCCGCTCTATTCGATCCACCACCACTATATCAGGCTTATTGGCAACAATAGTCCTGTCAGTGATGATGGATCGATCCCAGTACAATGTGATATGTCCATTTTCGAGAACTGGGTCGGGCACATACTTGTAGTACGGCACTTCCGATTCCACAAGACTGTATTTCAGAGCAAGTTGCTGATGGATAATCCTGGCTACAAGGTTGTGTCTATGCAAGTACTCTTCGTTAGCTAGACGAGAACACCCGGAGATGATGTGTCGTACTGATTCTCCCGGACGGTGGCATGCCCGACAGATGTCAACCGTGCCGTCCTTCACAATAAATCTCCGGTAATTGTTCGTCATGATAACTTCGTCCATAATTGCACAGACAAAACCTTCGGTTTCCCCAAAGAGGTCACCAAAACGCAGCCAGGCTACGGACGCTAGGAAATCTACATCGGGTTCATGTAGGGCCCGGAAAAAGCGTCCGTGAAGCTCCTTACTCTGCCATACCTCCAGGCGATCGTTAGTGTCAAGCACTACAGGCTTGCGCCAGTTCTCTTTAGCCAAGGAGAGCGGGGTGAGGCCCTTGTCCACTGCAACCACATCTCGATGCATCCCCACGTCGGCTTCAAGGAAATATTCCCTGAGACTGCATATCTCGCGATTGTGGAGGGTCTTAACATTTAAAAAGCCTCGACCTCCACACTTTCGCGGGATATACAGTCTCATTACCGATGATCGTGGGTGATGCATTCGATATGCAGTCAGCAGCGTACAGACCCTCCTATCCAGGGCGTCGAGTTCAGTCTGAGTCCATTTGAGTATGCCGAAAGAGTACATCAAAACCAGCATGACCCAACCGTTGAAGGCGCGCACCTTGTTTCCGCCTGATAGAAGACTATTAAATACTTTCTTAAGGCGGCCAAAGAAGCGCTCCTTCAACGATTGCTTCATGTCAGCAGCATTAATGCCCAACGCTTCCGACATACCCAAATACTTATATGTTTCGGTTGCGGAGAGGGCTCTAAGGTTTATGGAATCCGAGAGTTGGGTTCCCTCGGATTCCACAATTTCCCCTCGCTTTACATGCATGACCGCACATTTGTCCACACCAAATTCCATCCTGATGGCGCTACTGAAAGTTTCAGTTACTTTCAGTAGCTCCATCAGTTGCAAATTGTTGGGGGCAAAGAGTTTTAGGTCATCCATGTAGAGGAGGTGAGATATAACCTGTCCACCTCTCCTCAGCCGATAGCCTAGACCAGAACCCTCCAGCAGTGTGCTTAGGGGATTCAAGGCTAAGCAGAACCAAAGCGGACTCAAACTATCACCCTGAAATATGCCTCGCTCAATCCTTATCGGCTCGCTATTCTTCTGGATATTTCGACATCCTGGATAGCGAAGGACCGTCCTCCATTGCCCCATACACGACATCAGGAAGGTGCGCAGAGTTGCATCTACTTTATACAACTCTAGCACCCTCATGAGCCATGTATGTGGCCTTCTTATAATCTATCCAACATGTCGATAGATCCTTTCGGGAACGACGAACCTGTTGGCTAATGGCCATATCAATGAGGAGGAGCTCCTTAGTACCGCGGGACCCATTCCTACATCCATTTTGAGAGGCAGACATGATGAAGTTTGTGTCTATATGTTTGTTGATTTTAGCTCTCAAAATGGATGTAAGAACTTTATAGACCGTCGGTAAACACGTGATCGGCCTATAATTTTTGGGTTCCGCGGTGCTACCTGATTTATGGAGCAGGTGGGTAATTCCTGTTGTTAGGAACTGGGGTAGCGAACCAGACTCCAAAGCAGCCTCGTACTGAGCTGCCAAGCGAGCGTGCGATCTTGTAAACCATTTGATCCAGAAGTTGTGCAGCCCGTCCGGACCTGGAGACTTCCAGTTAGGTAACGGTTATTATTATTATTTATTTTTTTTAATATATTTCTCGGGACCCTAGGGTCCCGGACCTTTGAAAGGCATATGAGGGGCCGAAGCCAACTCGCAGAGGCCCGTTAGACGCTTTCAATGGAAATGAGGCACCAACCGACGATTATCCTTGTGCGTACTATGCAAGTGCACCCAAGGACAACTCCCGGTTGGTGTAGGACTATTGCAGGATATGGAGAAAAAAAAATATTGGGCTATGGGTTTGGATGGCTAAAGTGGACTGGTTATCTAAAACTATGGAAGGACTATGGCCCCTGCCTGACCAATGTTTGATAAATACAATACACGGATAAAATGGCAGGGGGTGACTTGCACACTCAACAATGGGCCCCCGGAAACGGTCGCTAGCACATAGTGTCGTAGCGACAAGGGGGCAACATGTCTTGAGGTGCTTAAGAGGAGTGGAGAGGTATTCCACGGCTATCAGGACAATCCCGGAAGTACGGTCAAGATCCCTACCAGCATCTTACTGGACTACTTCCTTCCTCCGAGCACGTTTGCTCTTGCGAATCTCTACTCAAGCCAGCCAATAAAGGCAAGAATGAGGTGGGAAGTCAGTTCTCGTCAGTGTTCACTCCAGCCGGCCAATAAAGGCAAGCCAGAGATGAGGAACATGACTTCTCCCGGGAGATAGGGTACGTGGGGTCGCTACTGCCCAGCAGCTCGCCACATGCTGCCCTGCGGGTTTCTGTATCTCTCTTGGTCTGGCTCCTCATCCTAGACCTGTTCCGGCAAAGAAACCTCCACCGGCACAGACCTAGAGTTCGGAGCGCGCAAGCCCCATCACGACGTCAACGTAGAGATACGGCGATGGGGTTATTATTATTATTATTATCTATAAAAAGTTCATAACAAATAGAAGAACAATTTGTGGTTACATTTTGCAAAATAGTTAAATTCATTTAATAATAAAATATTATATAATACAGCGCCTTGCGCACGGCGATTCAGTCGCCCGCCGGGCCTTGACGAGGTTGGACCTATGTCCGCTTTGCTAGCGCACGGCTGTTCCGCTAATTTATCGAACAATTCATTCGTAGGACATAGTGTAAATAAGTCAGTATGTTTTTTTTGGCTTTCGTAAGTTCGAATGAAAAACGGAACCCTTATTTAGGAACGAAGTTCTGTAACGCGGCTTGCGGTAGGAGTTAAATGGTAGAAATCGTCACGAGTCGACTTTCAAATTGTAAATTTGGTCAAAATGAAAATCCAAGATGGCGGCCTTGAAAATTTTCAAATTTTCCTTCATGGGTGTCGTTTTCAAGGTTTTCGAGGGTGCTAAAGACGATAGTAAAGTCAAAATGAAAATCCAATATGGCGGCCGTGAAAATTTTCAAATTTTCCTTCATGGGTGTCGTTTTCATGGTTTTCGCGGGTGCTACAGCCGAAGGTAAAGTTAAAATAAAAATCCAAGATGGCGGCCGATAAAAATTTTCAAATTTTCCTTAATGGGTGTCGTTTTCGTGGTTATCGAGGGTGCTGAAACCGATAGTAAAGTCAAAATGAAAATCCAAGATGGCGGCTGCGAAAATTTTTTAAGTTTTTCATCATGGGTGTCGTTTTCATGGTTTTCGCGGGTGCTGAAACCGATAGTAAAGTCAAAATGAAAATCCAAAATGGCGGCCGTAAAAATTTTCAAAATTTTCATCATGGGTGTCGTTTTCATGATTTTCGCGGGTGCTAAAGCCGATAGTAAAGTCAACATAAAAATCCAAGATGGCGGCTTTGAACATTTTCAAAATTTTCATCATGAGTGTCGTTTTCGTGGATATCGAGGGTGCTAAAGCCGATAGTAAAGTCAAAATGAAAATCCAAGATGGCGGCCGTGAAAATTTTCAAATTTTTCTTCATGGGTGTCGTTTTCAAGGTTTTCGAGGGTGCTGAAGCCGATAGTAAAGTCAAAATGAAAATCCAAGATGGCGGCCGTGAAAATTTTCATATTTTCCTTCATGGGTGTCGTTTTCAAGGTTTTCGAGGGTGCTAAAGCCGATAGTAAAGTCAAAATGAAAATTCAAGATGGCGGCGGTGAAAAATTTCAAATTTTTCATCATGGGTGTCATTTTCATGGTTTTCGAGGGTGCTGAAACCGATAGTAGTCAAAATGAAAATTCAAGATGGCGGCGGTGAAAAATTTTTAGTTTTTCATCATGGGTGTCATTTTCATGGTTTTCGAGGGTGCTGAAACCGATAGTAGTCAAAATGAAAATTCAAGATGGCGGCGGTGAAAAATTTCTAGTTTTTCATCATGGGTGACGTTTTCATGGTTTTGGCGGGTGCTAAAGCCGATAGTAAAGTCTAAATGAAAATCCAAGATGGCGGCGGTAAAAAATTTCAAGTTTTTCATAATGGGTGTCATTTTCATGGTTTTCACGGGTGCTAAAGCCGATAGTAAAGTCAAAATGAAAATTCAAGATGGCGGCGGTAAAAAATTTCAAGTTTTTCATCATGGGTGTCATTTTCATGGTTTTCACGGGTGCTAAAGCCGATAGTAAAGTCAAAATGAAAATTCAAGATGGCGGCGGTAAAAAATTTCAAGTTTTTCATCATGGGTGTCATTTTCATGGTTTTCGAGGGTGCTGAAACCGATAGTAAAGTCAAAATGAAAATTCAAGATGGCGGCGGTGAAAAATTTCAAGTTTTTCATCATGGGTGTCATTTTCATGGTTTTCCAGGGTGCTGAAACTGTTTACTATCAGTTTCAGCACCCGCGAAAACCATGTGCTGAAACTGATAGTAAACAGTTTCAGCACCCTCGAAAACCTTGAAAACGACACCCATGAAGGAAAATTTGAAAATTTTCACGGCCGCCATTTTGGATTTTCATTTTGACTACTATCGGTTTCAGCACCCTCGAAAACCTTGAAAACGACACCCATGAAGGAAAATTTGAAAATTTTCACGGCCGCCATCTTGGATTTTCATTTTGACTTTACTATCAGTTTCAGCACCCTCGAAAACCTTGAAAACGACACCCATGAAGGAAAATTTGAAAATTTTCACGGCCGCCATCTTGGATTTTCATTTTGACTTTACTATCGGCTTTAGCACCCTCGAAAACCTTGAAAACGACACCCATGAAGGAAAATATGAAAATTTTCACGGCCGCCATCTTGGATTTTCATTTTGACTTTACTATCGGCTTCAGCACCCTCGAAAACCTTGAAAACGACACCCATGAAGGAAAATTTGAAAATTTTCACGGCCGCCATCTTGGATTTTCATTTTGACTTTACTATCGGTTTCAGCACCCTCGAAAACCTTGAAAACGACACCCATGAAGGAAAATTTGAAAATTTTCACGGCCGCCATCTTGGATTTTCATTTTGACTTTACTATCGGCTTTAGCACCCTCGAAAACCTTGAAAACTACACCCATGAAGGAAAATTTGAATTTTTTCTCTCTTGATAGAGAGAGAGAGTGAAAGTGTGAATTTCAAAGAAGAAAGTATGAATGCGCTTTGTCGTTAGTGACGATTTCTGCCAAGCCGCGTCAATGAACTTCGTTCCAATGAGTTGACCTACTGCCTACACGACACGCTTACCTATACTGTGACACATTTTGGGTTCATGCAAGTTCACGCTGGCGAGGTAAGCGCACGGCTCGCTCCGTGGGTAGGTTGGTAGCGTTAAATACCTACTTCGCAGGGTCTACCTCGCCTTAAAACAGCACTGCGTAATAATAATAAAATGAAAATTTGTTTCTAGTTCGAGAACAAACCTAACGATAATTTGCGTATGGCATTTACTGTCTAGAAGCAAACACGGGAGTACTGCAAACAAAACAATGGTCTTTTGTAACGCATAAACACGTGACAGTCACATTTCCACACACACGTCAAGTCAAGGTGTCTTCTCATAGTTTTGTAAATTAATGTGGGTTTTGAACCTTACCTATTTAAATTGAGGACTTTATAGGGACAAATAGTAAAAGTTTAACTAAAAGTAACTTTATTGATAAATATTGTGACTCTGACTCATAAAACTAGACATGTTATTTTAGACAATAACCTCGTATGTAGAAATAGTTTTATATTAAGTAGATACTTAGTGGTGACTGCCTCGTTGGTCTAGTGGTCGCAAGCGCTACTGCTGAGCATGAGGTCCTGGGATAGATTCCCAGGTCGGGCAAAGTGTTATTGGGTTTTTTATCTGGAATTTCTCAGTAACAGCCCAGAGTCTGGTTTTTTGTGCCCGGTAGATGGCTACAGGCTCGCCCCCTATTACATGGGACTTAAACTTAACTGGCGAAATATAGGTGTACTATACATATAGGTACACCTCTGCCTAACCCTTCGGGGAAACAAGGAGTCATGTTATGTTTATGTTTTAATACTTACATAAATAATAAAATCAGTACAATGTAGTACGCCTACACAAAACAAAATCTTCTTACATTAAATTTAAAATTCACTGTCAGAGAACGCACAGCCTTAACCGCCTAAATTTCGCACGAGTTCCCTAAATAACAAAGGTGAGCTAAGTAAGGATTTGCGAAAATTCACCCTTTATGGCGAAAGCACCAGGTAGCCCAGGAAATTCAAATTTTCTTACGGTTTTTGCAATTTGCAAGTCAGTATTAAGTTATATTTTAATCAAAATATGATTCGCGACCGTAAGAAATATGTATTCACAGAATTTTAATAATTAACGTCATCAATACAACTCTTAAAGACCAGGTAATTCTATTACCTATTGAAAATGACTATTTCTTGAAATCTTGACAATTAGGATTATACAAACTTATGGAGTGGTATTAGTGGTATTGGCCTCGTTGGTCTAGTGATCGCAAGCGCTATTGCTGAGCATGAGGTCCTGGGTTCGATTCCCAGGTCGGGCAGAGTGTTATTGGGTTTTTCTATCTGAAATTTCTCAGTAGCAGCCCGGAGTCTGGATTTGTGCCCGGTAGATGGCAATAGGCTCGCCCCCTATTACATGGGACTTAAACATAACTGGCGAAATGCGGGTGTACTAAATATAGGTACACCTCTGCCTAACCCTTAAGGGAAACAAGGCGTTATGTTATGTTATGGAGTGGTATTACTGATTTTGATGTTATAATTCTGTAAGTTCATATTTGTTACGGTCGCAAATGATTCTTTAATCAACATACAACTTAATACTGGCTTGCAAATTGCAAAAAACATAAGAAAGTTTGAATTTCGCGGGCTACCTGCAGCTTCCCCTTTTAACGGGTATGTTACGTGCCGAAAGTTTGTCATTTTAACCGAAAGAAAAATATCTCATCGGGCACACGGCTTGTATTTCATTAAGTGACCAGACCATTACAATTTTTTAAGTTGATGTCAAGTAGAAAATTGGTAAAAGGAATGCTATTTTGACCTTTGTTGGAAAGTAATTACGTTATAGTTGGAAATATCATCGTGCGTCACGGCTTGTATATCTATAGTTGTTTATGTATGTTACCGTCGGCCATATTTTCCCGGGAATTCTAGGAACTGAGCTCAAATTATTGAACCCCCGTTGCATCGGGCGACGGGCTGCACAAACCATCGCCCTACACCCCTCCACCCTTCCACCCCCACACAATCTCGGGAAACTGAAACTGAACTGTTTCAAGGTATCTACCTCAAACACTTTATATTATGTCAGTACATGATACCTATAAAATTAAATATTGCTTTAAATTTGTTTGTCTATGACAGTTTTTTGAGGGTTGCAGTGGATCATAATCTTGATTTAATTAAACTTTAAACTATATTTTTGACGTGAAAATGTATTTTTATGCATACCGTCAAGGCGAGTTACAATCCAATAGTTCCCCAAGTACGCGACTTTAATATATAGCCATCTATTATTTACCGAAGACAATACAACGTTCAGTTTTGTGGTCGCGACACGGCGGGCAGTTCAAACATCAAGTCTAGATTTGGGCCAAAGTTATGCCCTAGAGTCAAAGTAATCCGCCTAGACGGTACTTCGTTTTATTCTCATTTATTCTAAAGGTAATTTAGCAGAACGCCACGAGCTGATCCTTACAAACTTCTATTACTTCATCCACGATTTCATCTTAGAATATTCGACATTTTCGACTAACAAACTTCTTCTGTCGATGGCCAGTATAACTACAATTAATTTACTGATTGACAAATTATGATTTCCGTTTACTGTGTTCTTCGCTGCACCAGTCACCTTTCGCAATGTCAGTCCCGTAGTAAGTTTCCCTGTTCCGTGGGTTTCGGACGCGTGATCCCCCAAACGCGGCGTGCAGAATCACCATGAAGGTACAAAGATAGTTTGAAGGGTAGATAAGTGTTGTACATTTAAGTTTAATTAACGGCCGTATCCCGTTCACATAAGGTTGCACTTGATCGGCTCGAGTTCGTTCTGCGGTGAAAGGGTTGAAGCCAGCCTTACTCCTAGACTGCTAGACGAAAAGGGTATGTTTTCCTTAATTTGATTTATCTCCTACCTAAACTGCGTGTATCTCAGTATACGTAAATCAGTCGAATAATGGTTGAAGACGCCTCCATTGTTCAACTGAATTTTAATTTTATTAATAGACTGTGGCATTTCCAAATTTTAATCAAGTCGCCGCCGTGCATTCCGCGACTAATTAAATATTTCTCTCAGATTTATAGACCTATATATGTGCATTGAATTATGATACATATCATTATGCTTAACATCTTCAGTCTGGGGTGAAACTCCGACATTCTAAGCCAAAAACCGTTTAAATTGGTTATTAATTATGTATTGGAATAAAGCGCCTTTTAAAATATGACGCGTAAATACGCCACGATGCAACTTGCTTCGACACAAATGTAAGTAAATTGAGTTTGCATTCGGAAAGGCGTTAGTCCAGTAGTGGACTGCGGTAGAATAATGATGATAGAATACAATACCTGATAGTAGGTACTTTGTAAAAGAACATGGTGCGTTTTAAGATTATTTTCTGGTTCTACATTACATAAATGCAATGCAAAGTTTGCATTAACAATGCAATGAGCCTAAAAAGTTTACGGCACTGTTAGACCCTTCAGAAAATCTGCTGTAAGTAGCAAATTTTGATTATATTTTAATCGAACTGTATCGTCACTATGGACGCCAATTATTTCATCATCCAAAGGATTTCGGTCTTTCCGACCGCAAATTATGATTGTCACTTGACACGAATGAAATTAAAATAGTCAAGACATGAAAGGTTCATCACTTTTAAATCAGTTGCAAATTCACAAACGTGTTGTAAAGGGAAATATTTTGCATCACTATAGCGACTTAAGTAGGTACTTTATTGAAACACCCTCTTTACCCATATTAAAAAGAAATCATCAATTTAATCGGGCGTTATATACATAGTTTGTTAAATTATAGACACAATAATTTTAGACTGAAATTCCCTGTAATGTTGACAAAAAAAAATTGAGATCAGTGGTGGTCCCGTATAGCTACGACCCTGACATAGGAGTGGTAGGTACATCACGGGTTCAAACCCAGTCAGACGGGTTAGTTTGTGTAATTTATTTCATCACCGCTGCTCTCAAAACGGTGAAGGAAAACATCGTGAGGAAAACGGCATGTCCTAGAACCAAATAGTCGAAGACATGTGACATTTACCAACAGGCACTGAGCTCGGGTGGTGGAATAGGACTAACTCCCTCTCAAAAGAGAGGAGGGCTAGGTGTCCCAGCAGTGGGAACATTATATGCGAATTTATTTAATGAATACATAATCATGTATTCATAAAATTCGGGTATTCATGCGAAATCCTTTAAATTCGCTGAGCGTTTCGACCTGCAGCCTAATAATGCGTAAAGCTCGATAATTCCTAGCTGGTTGTAGCTGCCACCGAGGAGATGTGGAGCCACGTAGACAATGAGATGTTTGGTTAAAATGACGTGGTGGGTAGTTCCTGCTCGCTTGTTGTTAAGAGATGATGGTCTATGATGATGCACGCTGGCATCAAAGGAACCTAATCATGACAGAGAGTCACCTATAGGTATACGGTAGGTGTGATACTTTGTTTCGACTTGTCCAGGTACTAAAGGTCTCTTCCGGAATACTACCGATACGAAGAGTTAATAATGATGAATTTTGAACAGAATTTAATTTGGCAGGCAATAACTATGTACCACCTATTTACCCAGCAAATACAAAAACACTAAAAGTACTAAAACACATCAAAATTCTTGGAAACATGATAATCAATAAACTCTGTTTAAATCATTTACAGAACTACAACTTCAGTTAAGTAAACATCATTCACCTACACGCCACTCGTTGCATTGTGTTCTAATGCATATTGTTGCTATACGTTTTTCGATAGGCGCTCTAATTCCGTCAATAAATATACGATATTTCGTTAATGTAAAGAAAGCACATAAGCGAATGTCCACAGACAATTATTTCGATTGCAAATATATTGTATATGTGTGTAAATATACCTGTCTTTCTATGTATAGAATGGTTCTGTGACACTGGATGAGTAAAAATACTACGGTGATGATGATCTGATTTTGATATTGTTTTGTTTCATGGTTCGGTGGTGTTAATTGTAAATTATAATACTAAGACAAATATTTCACGTAGTTCCAACCTATGTTTTTAATAATTTGCATTTGTATAAGTATTTTTTTTTTACCCAATAGAACGGCATGCCCCAGGGTAGTGTACTGGCCTCTCTGCTGTTTAACATTTACACCAATGATTAACCGGTAAGCCCAAACACAACCCGTTTTCTGCAAGCCAAGCCACATACTCGTACTTTGAGGAGATTGAGACCAACTTTTCCATCGCCCTCTCAGACAGTGTTGGGCAAATCAACGGTCAGTCATGGCTAGTTCAATCATGACTAATTTAGTTATGACTAGTCATTAGTCATGACTAATGTTATCATGATTAAATTGGTCATGACAAATTAAGTTATGGCTAATTTAATTATGATTGAAGGTTTTATTCACATGACATGTTTGAGTACCGAGTTGTTATGAAGAAAAATTCAAATTATTGAAAAATAATTAGACTATATTTCAACTTTTCTTTTATTATCAACAACTTTTATTTTTAATCGTGTTGGTCACTATTCAAATAAAAACTGATTTTAACATGTAAACCTGTAATTTTATTTTGCCAGTCCTAGAAAATACACCTTATAGAAGATTTAACAATACGAAATTATGAATTTAGCAGAATACAATACGAGACGACAGATGCCAAGTCAGTCGAAAATTCCAATCAAAAATAATTAATCATAATTACTTGACTAATATTAAAACTAATCAATCGTTAGTCATGAATCATGATTGATGTATTCAATACTTATTTATCAATCATTAGTCAGACTAAATTGTGCCTAACACTGCTCCCAGGTCTCAGTCATTATGATGCTGACAATACCCTGAAACCAAATCCCTCAAAAACACAATCATGCGCATACCACCTTCATAACAGCCAAGCGAGTGGACACTAAATATCGCATGGCAGGGGTTGCCAATCATCCACAGTACCCACCCAAAGTATCTCGGCATCACTTTGGATAAATCCCTTAACAGAAATAACTGCGAGATTATTAAACAGAAAGTGCACAAAAGAAATAACCTTCTGCGTCGCCTTGGATCGAACAAATGGGGGCCTCTCCCCAAGTGCTGTGAACAACTGGCATGGCACTCTGCTTCTCTGCTGGTGAATATGGCTGTCCAGTATGGAGCCGCTCTGCACACTCTAACTTAGTGCATACAGCACTGAACTGATTTCTACTGGGTGCCTTAAACCAACCCCGGCTGTATCCACTGATTGGTTGCGCCTTCAGAAATTCGCAGGACCATAGCAAGCCGCATACATAGGGCGAAACTAGAAAACGGCTTACTCCATCCAATGCACAATTACAACTCAGTCTCACGGAGACTTAAAAGCCGAAAAAGTTTTCTTGGTTGTGTTCGTCCATCCGATGGCAACACCTCCTCAGAAAAATGTGATCTTTGGCGACAAAAGTTCGAACTTCCTGATTTTTTCTGTCATCGAGTCATCAGAGAGCTTTTCACCTAGACACACGTTGCCGTAGTCAACTAGGAAAACTTTAAACAGACTCGGCACTCAGGTCGGTCGCAGCAAAGACAATCTCCACAGGAGGGGTTTCTCGGATGGTTCCGATCCTCAATATATATTATGCAGCGTACCTCCACAGACCACGGCCCACCTTTCATAAAGCGCCGCATGCCCTGCTACCTGTACATGTAAGGACGTAATGTCTGCGGTAATAGTGTTGCCGAGTTCTGACCTAAACTGGAAATTTTAATTATATTTGCCATCGACACGCTTAGAAAAATAATTTGCATGTTAAGGCGGGATTTTTCCTGCATTAAAACTATCTGTAACATCCTTTAATTATTATATTTACCACATATTATGCAAATAACGACAATAAGAATGTGTTCCCTTAAATATTGTTAAAACCATAGTTAGATAGGTTTTTCTATCTCCAGTATGCCAAAACTGGTGATAGATAAGTTATTGGGTTCGGCCGTTAAGGGGCAGAGGTGCATATTAGAAGGAACTTATAGAAACAAAAATCCAGGGCGAGTGGAAAGTTTTGTAACAAGGTTTCGTAACCCTGTATTTATCGAAGCAATTGAACTGGCGAATCTGTGCGATAATTGTCCAAGACGCTTATAAAAAAAATGTACCTATTGGAAACGAAACGTTTCAAAACTAGGTTTACCTATGTGGAGGAAAGACTGGCAGTCTACAGTTACAGAAAGCCATATTTTATAGGGACACGTTCGTGATTGGCAACATGGCTAGACCTCTAGGCTGTGCCTGTCGGAAGTATGCCGCCACAGAGGATAGGCACAATATCGATGTTAGTCAAAGATATGGCATACTATGTAGAACAGCAACCCAAGTGCCACACTTTCACTATCCGAAGCATTTTGAAGCAAATTGCTAACCTAACTACATATGTTTGAAAAATTCTGTCCGACAACGTAAATGACGATTGCCGAAATGAAAGGCATTGCCACTGTAAATGTGTTGCGCAATTATCCAATTATTATAAATATTAAAAAAATCTTCAATCCCCTTTTCATTCTAGAAGCAGGTTATTTCAGAAACATTTAAACGTCAGATGATTCCCGATTCATAGGTACAACCGTGCACTCTTTTTTGCATAAAGGATCTGAACAATAATTGCATAATGCTTTGTGCTTCCAGTCCTGTAAAGGATTTTGCGTTGCGATTTCTACGCTTCACAACTCTTTGTCAATATCTCCCCTTTCATGGAACCATGACCCCGTCACTGATATCATAATACATCATACATTTCAATAGATCGCTCTGCATGCTTTGCTGTGAACGGTCAAAATACCAAATATCTGGAACGGTGCAGGCCATGATGTTATTTGAATTCATCGTTGGTTAAATATTTCAATTTTACCGTCAAAGGGCCATTATCATTAAATTAATGATGTTTGCCTTCAATATTGTGGTGGTTTGTTTAGTTGTGGTCTCGGACGGGGCGTGCCTCCATCCTAAATAAACTAAGATCTTTGCAGTGTAAAAGATGAATGAGGGTAACTGAGGGTCAAACTCAAGTGTATCTCCTATGTCCAACTGTGGACAGCTAGAGACATGGGTATACCTATGACAACAATAGCGATGTTTCTTGGTTCAAAATTATTGCGTGGAGAGACCCGGATGAAATAGAATAGAATAGAACAGAAACTAATAGCATTTCAATTAAATCAATTAATTACAAAGGAGTCGGTCAGTCAGAAAGATGAAGGTAATTGCCCCTTTCAAAGCGTAGTATGATCTTATGGAAAAGAACGGGCAAGAAACTTCATGGACACTCTTCTATATCAAAATATTAAATAGAAAAGAATAGAATATTTTTGTGCTACCAACCACTGCTCTTTTCTGACATTGCTTATTACATTTCAACTTAAAAAAAATTGACGTGGAACATCAGAGGGTGCAGTAACTGTAGGTAATAATAATAACATACTATCTATTCTGTGAAAATCTCACCGTGAGAACGTAGGTGAAGTGAGCTGTCATCCCAAGGGATTGATACTATTGATAGCTCACTTAAAACTCACTTCACCTTATGTTTCACGCTGACATTTTTACAGAAAAGCACTACACGTAGGGGTTGCGTTCGCTCGTGTAATGTCATACTGTAGTGACCTTTGCGATCTATTTCTGAACTTGAACGTGGATAGCGTTATATCGAAGCGTGAGTCAGAATTTCATTTGATGTGCTAGTTTTATAATAAGGTTCCTAGTCATTAATAGATCAAAAAATCGCTGAAATAAATAAATTATACAGAATGGGGACTACAATACGATGGTTAATTAAACTTCGTATATCGAACTAATGACGTTACCAGTCTACAAACAAAAAACAAATTAGACGCTTTTGCTAATTGGCTGATTGACAAAACCCGTCGACCCACACTACTATGTAGATTGTTTGAAAAAAAACATTAGATCTAGGCAATGTTATACTCACACAGAACTGCCCCACATGGCATTATCATGATTTCAATGTAGGATACAGCCAAAACATCAAGTTATTTATTATCCACTAGAAGTTACAGACAATTTGGTGTGGTTATTATAGCATATTTATACCTAGTTCCCTAGGACTAACCAAACTGGTAAGGTGTATACCAAAGTAGATTTTTTTTTAACCATTTTTGTAGTCGTTTTTTTTCTGTTTGTACAAAGTGACCTTGGTTTTTACTGTGGCTCGTTTTCAGCCAAAGCCCAAAAGTGACTGGTAAACTTTGATTATTTTCATCCCTTCCACTAATGGAGAGACTATGTATACTTCGAAGTAGTACCTACCTACTTAATTATGAAGAGAAAATAAGATTTCCCTAATTTGTTTCTTTTTTTGTGTTTGTGTTTTTTCTTTGCATCATGTTTCTCTCCAAATAAACGTATTTTATTTCTTTCTTTTTCTTTATTATAATAATTACTCATACGGATCATATTTTCGAGTAGTCGGTAAATAAAATCGCCAATTTAGACTGCGATTTACCAGCTATGTAAAATCTAAAAGCTAAGCTAACGGAAAAAAGGAAGTCTACTGTGCTTCCTATAGAAAATCTAAATGGTAAACTAATGGAAAAATCGAGAGATTTAAATAAAATATCCGAATAATCCGTCCACTTCTTTTGCAAAACCACTTCGTTGCAAAAACGTTAGTGGAACTAAACGGAGTTCTTTACGGCATAGCCTATTACCGGCTAATAAGTACTGGGGATTCTTCAAGATTTACCCTTCTAACGTTCCGACTTGTCCCGGAAATAGGAACAGTGTAACGGATATTGAGAGCGGTAAAATATTTTTATAATCGAATCGTGAAAAATGGCCACCACAGAAAGGAGAATAAGATATTAATTAGAAATACTAGAAAAGCGCAGTTTTCTTGATGCCTTAAGGGGGCGTGCTTATTTTTTACTTTTTTTGCCAACGGCTTCACCCGAGGTCGGAAATTATCCCGCAGGAATGTACTACCGAGATAAAAAGTATTTTAAGTCCAAACCCAAGTCTTAGTCTACCTGTGCCTGTGTAAGGTTACAGATAGACAAAGTTACTTTCGTATTTAGCTGTACTACCATGCGTTGCAATGCCACAAAAAGTAAAAGAGTATTTGGTTGTAATTTTTTGAATCAGGAACCCTCGTGGGCGTCCTCAGAAGACCCTACCAAAGTTTCATCACAATCTGATCAATGATTTAGGAACGCATATAGAACAAATATACAAACATTCATTTTTATTTACATATATGTATATGGATTTGCAATTTCTAACGGGGTTAAAAACTGAAAGCTCGTCATAGGTGGCAGCACTTTTGTCCGTCTTCAAACCGCCATTGTTATATTTTGTGTTCACTGTTGTATCAATTACAAAATATACGAAAGCGGGACAAAAATGTCTATGAATCTGTCTACAGCTGACGGGTTGACTGGTTTGACTCCCGTAAATGAAAAAATAGAGGGTACAGCAGTCTTCCTTAGCCTTTTATAGACACTTTCATCACCTAGAACAGACAAAAAGGATCTCAATGTGCGAAATATTCTAAATAACTATGAGATTGAGTGCAGGATAATATGTTAATATTAGGCAGTAGGTATGAGGTAGGTGTAGGTATGGGGGTGTTAAAAACAATACAACATAGCAAATAGTGCTTAGATGCAACTTAGATATTATTATTGTTATTATCGTTTATTTCAGGTATTAACCCATAACAAAATTACTTATTAGATACCTTACAATAAATTAAATTAAAATTAAAAAATTTAGTTAAAAATTAAAATTATTAACATTATCATTAAAATTATCAAAAATTAAATTATATTACATTATTAGAAATTAAAAATTAAATTACATTATATTTTGGTCGATTCAATGATCTCTTAGGGATGAAGTGAGCATAAAATATTTAAAAATGGTATACTATGCCCTGATTGAATCCAAACTGAGGTAGGGCATACAGTTTTGGGGAAACAACTACCATTACAACTGGCATAGGGCTTTCATTCTCCAAAAAAGAGCGATTCAAACCATGGTCCGCATCTCTCAACGAGACTCCTGCGGACCATACAGGTATTCTCACAGTACCTAGCCTTTACGTAGTAGTATTGTTAACCACTTTAAAAAAATATGGACAGGTTGATAAGGGAAAAAACGCGTAGGAAAGACTTTAGAAACAAAATCAGCCCGGCTTTTAGAATAGTCAAACATAGTCCACAGTATCAGGCTGTTAAAATATTTAATAAATTGCCGCTTGAGTTAAAAAGCATACTGTATACAGGCTCATTCCAGGCAAGGCCCAATGCATTCCTGTTGGATAGATGTCTGTACTCCTTGGATGAATTGTGATAGTAGTGATGTGTCTTGTTCTTTAAGCGGACATGTCATTATTTGTCTCGTGTCTTGTGTTGTTAGATACACGTTTATTGCGTTCTGTTTTCATATGACTTTCATTTAGTTTTAATTTTTATTTTTTATTATTGGTTTCGTTTGATTTCCTATAATTTATTGACATGTGGTTTTTTATTTTGTGTTTGCATGGTATTTTACATTTTTTTAATAATTTATTTTTTAAATGTAAGTAAATAATAATTTCTAATTTATACTGTTTTGCATGTATTCTTGTATATTTGTACATTAATTACTTATGTTTCATGCTGGACTATATTCGAACGCAATGTGAATTGTTACTGAATAAACGAATTTAATTGAAAATTGAATTGAATTGGATAATCTTATTATACTATTATTACGGACTCAGATGCACTTCATGTTGAAAAATAATAAAATGAAAAATAATTTCCTTAGCCACAGGAAATTATTTTTCATTTTAGTGTTCATTGCATTGGATTGTTATTTTGTATATGGGTAAAGAACATGATTCTCTTTACGTGGAATAAAGAAATGTCAATCGTCCTGTTCCACCTTGTTTATAAAATTCATTAATGTCAATGTGTATATAAAAATAAAAGTTAGCAAAAATCAAAAACATTCAGTAGGTATGTAAAAAATTGGAGCAGCTCAATCCCAAGCCTTTTGTCTTCAATATAATATTTAACGGTATAAAAGGCTTTCTTGCACAACTTACGTTTAATGAATGATTTGAATTTATTAAGGCTTAGATCTTGAACGTGGCTTTATTATAAAAGCGTATACATTGACATCTGAACGAGCCACCTATTTTCTTGAGCCTTGTTGTAGGTACAACAAATTTGTTTTTGTCCCTAATATTTATATTATGGATATCACTGTACTTTTAAAACAAATATATATTTTTATGGGCATATAAATGATTTTCAAATATATACCTAGAAGGCACAGTCAATACATTAATCTCCTTAAATTTCTCTCTGAGAGAGTGTCTCGGGTTTTTCATTTGACAATGGAGGTTAAATGTATAACCTCAATTTTCACACCACCTATTCGGAAATATTAAATTATATGTCATACAAACCAAACCTAAAGTAAGTCATTATAACCCTGGGGTCTAGTCGGGTAAAAATATTATACTGAATTTCATTATAACCCGCTGTTCAAAAATGTGATTTAAATTTGGAACCTCAATTGAAATGAAATCTCGTCGGAAAACTTTACATAAAAAAACTAAAATCGAATTGCTCCATGTATTACCTAGCAGGTTTGGAAATTAATAAATATATAATAATAATTAATAAATAATTTAACCTGAGTTAAAACAGGATTTATTTATACTTTTATCAGATTGTACTGTTGGACTGTTGGAACAGCTCATAAGTAGGTAAGTACCTACTTTACTATTACAGTGTTGCTCTTCAAAGTTGCAGTCTCTTACCATGAGCTTTCCGCTCTCCAAAACCAATAAAAACATAGACCTCAATTGACACAAGCTGTGATTTTATCCAAAAAATATCTGCAAATAAAATGCAATTTCTCCAAATGAATAATTTTCAGGCAATCTTTTTAAATACCAGATAAAATTCAAACCAGCAATTTAAATAAAAACATAGGAGATATATTTTCTAATCAAATCTGTAATCATCCGAATGGAAAATTGCGAAGTGTGTACTAACAATGTTCGAATCAAAGTTCATTCATTCATTCATTCGCAATAGGCCTTAACGAGTAGTCCTCCATCGTCAGATTGCATGTAGGGAGTTGAGGATAAAAATAATACTGAAGCCATGGATTCGCTCTGAATGAACCCAAAAGAGTCCGTAACAGCCAGCGGTGATATCAATGAAATGTTGACCGATGTATTAATTAGAAATTCTTTCTGCGCAGTAAATTCATATTTGTCCCTTTGGTCAAACATGAATTTATTGCGCAGAACCACACAGTTGTGGATTGTATGAATGATTTTGACTCTAAATTAATCTTTTAAGGTCGCGCACAATTCAGTCAATAGTAGTCTCTTATGTCCAGTATTGTAATTCGCATCCTTTCAGTTATTCATGAAAAGATAATAAGATGAAGAGGGTGAAATATTTATATAAACTTTGTACAAAGCAACAGTGTATCGGTTTAAAGTAATTTGTATAAGCATTATTGTGATTACTTCATTCAAGAACACACAGTTTCAAGAGCTTCAAATATCGAGATCGAATCGATATCGTCGATGTGTTTTTGTTCCATTTATTGTTTCTCGTCTCAAAGGGTTAAAAATTTAAGGAACCATAATGGAGCTGGTAGAAAATCAAGGAGTGACGTCGCACGTCGCTGGTAAACATGACAAAATCATATCAACTACGCCTCATTGCTTTGTACAGTGCCCCTCATCTATGGTTCAAGAAAAAAAATATCACTAAGGAAATTCAATATTAAAACTCCATGTTTCCCAAAAGACCACCTCTAGTAGTTTATAGCAAGCATACGTCACGAATTTGATACAAATGGAAAGCACAACCACCACCATCCAATATTCGCGAATGCTAATTTGATAGGCTCCCCATCGCTGTTTCAATCCGACGCATCCAATAATTTGGTTACCGAACAATATGAACTTTTCATACTGAATGGTTTCCAAAAACACCCTCTATGGCTTCTAGCCAATAAAAGTCTAGAGCCTGATGCTAATTGAATGCACAACACTAGCATCCACTGTTTGCGTAAAAAGTAATCTGACTAATTTGATGGGTCTAACTTTCGGACTGGTATTTTTTATCAATTTCCGTCAATTTGAACTGTCGAGCTGTCGAGGACTAATATGTACTTATACAATATGTATACAATTAAGGAAATCCAAAAGCGATTTACTAGTGGAATACCGATATCAACTTAGAGATGCCTGCCTATTTCATAATTCTGTGTTCCAGAACGCTATGTTCGTGACAACATAAAATTACAATCAATACAGTAGAAGAAAATCAGTTTTAAACGTAGCTAAGTGTATACAAATTAGTGTTCGAGACTGTACAATTATAGTGGGATTATGAGAGAAAATAGTTTTCTAATACCTAGTGAGCTATGTAACGGGAATATAAAAGTGAGGGCGAAGTGCGTCGGTAATTAAAACATTTATTCTGTTATATAGAGAAAGACTTTTGCATAACTCGTCAAAATGTAGGGAATAGCTGATTTTTTTTTTCACGGTTTCAGATTTGGTCCTATAAGAAATAACCCCTTAAGAAATTTCGTGTATGAAAAGATAAACCTTAAATACTCTAAACTTAACTAAACGCTTGTCGCGCAACGAGTGGTGCCTTTGTGTCGCGTGCGATTCGCGTCGCTTGTCGCGCCTGTTTGCAGGAGCCTTTAAAATTATAATATATACCTACATGTATTGGAAGATGGTAAGGAATGAAAAGGCATCCAAAACAACATTGTATTTTGTTCAATTTGTCAAGAAACAACCATCATTATATTTAGTAGAATAATTAAAACATGTTCAATTTAATTATGAAAGAAATGAATACGTTTATGTTCTCATTAAAACAAGTCATAATTACAAGCGTTGCAAAACAAACTGTTTAGTGTATTAAATTGTATGCTATGAGCAAATAATTTCCATGTTTCAAACTATCTGAGAAATAAATCGACAATTTATTATCTGTGGAAGATAGCGAATCTGCCCTTGAGACAGCTAGCTAGTCCAACTAAAATGATTGCTACTGGAAGTAACTGCTACTTTGATTGTGATTTTATTTACACTGAGCTTCGTTTTCAATTTGACGCTATGATGCTTTAAAAGTTGTTGTTTGAAAATTAAATAAAGTGAGTGTTTTCGTTATATTTTATGGGAACTGTTGAATATGATGAAAGTATATCCCGCGGTTTGATACTATTTGACCTAAAAATAAAGTAAAATATTAGCGATAATTTCATAGGATTATATAAAACAAAAAATAATTCGAAGTCCGTCACATAAATTTAGAAAAAAAAGCACACCTCAATAAAATGACAAATAAAGTCACCGGTTTACTTTCTTTTCATACAAATTGAATGATAATAAAATTGCTGC
This sequence comes from Fissipunctia ypsillon, assembly GCA_947568875.1. Taxonomy (NCBI): domain Eukaryota; kingdom Metazoa; phylum Arthropoda; class Insecta; order Lepidoptera; family Noctuidae; genus Fissipunctia; species Fissipunctia ypsillon. The sequence continues at coordinate 26,351,591 of OX387643.1, read as the reverse complement.
AGTACTTGCTCCTGATACCAGACTTGCGAAAAGCGTTCTACATTATCACCATTGAAATTATTACTTAATTATTTGACTACTCGCAAAGCTATGTGTTTCGAAGAACAAGCTATACACGCAAGTGAACTTATGCATCATATCCATCTTCGACACTCTCATCTTCTAGATACTTAGGTAGTAGACGAATCTTCAACCAACATCATACCAAGATCTTCCAATCAAGGCTAAGGTATCGAACGAACAAACCAATTTTTTTGTAAAAAAATTTCAGTGAAGCAACAGGGAATAATACGCAAAGCGGAGGTAGGAGATGGCGCCACTTTGGCAAGAGGTAAACAAAGAAAACTGTCAAAGGCGCGCTGCAACATTTTTCGTCGTGTATCAATATTATTTTAGCTTTATTTCGTCCTTATTACTACTACAATTGTAGGTTAAAATAATACCAAAAGCTTAAGGCCTCTGCCTCGAATTTTGCGGGCAGCGGGGCGGCGGCGGCGGCGGCGTGGGAGCGGCGTGGGCAACGCAGACCCGTTCTCGAAACCAGCGGGCAGGTCGCGCGGCCCTATAGCGGCGTAGTGTTGTGTCGTCGAGATATTTGTTTTTGTTCGCGAACGAAATGTCTGAACAACAAGAATATTTTGTAGATAATCCCATTAATTATTAGATATTTTATTAACATAATAAAACATTTTTATATTTGCCTTCAATATTTAGTTCGTTTTTAATTTCTTCCCATTTATTTATTTATTTATTTAATAGTTCATGCACAGAAATGTACAGAGGCGGACTTAATGCCATAGCCATTGTCTACCAGTCAACCTTTGGGTGATGCAGAGACAAACAGTGGTAAGTGCAATTATGAGAAATTGATTAATTAGCCATTTCCCATAACTGACTAATTAGCCTCCTATTTTTGTGGTTCACATCTTTGCTGTTCCATATCGGTGTCCTATCAAAAATAGCTGAAATAATTTGTTCCTGCACGTCCGAGGACATTTCGATACGTCACAAAAATAAATTGCGCAGCACTATCAATGCAGACGCGCGGCGGTCACCGCTTGACTGGAGTGCACCGCTCGTCGCCCGCTGCCGCCCCGCTGCCGCGCCGCTGTTTTCGAGGTCCGGTCCATTTAATTTTACACATAAAATCCTGCCGCTCCCGCGCCGCCGTCGCTGCCGCCCCGCTGCCCGCAAAATTCGAGGCAGAGGCCTTAAGGTTAAGGTGATACTGAACTACTTTTTAATACTTTTAACGTTACATTCAAGTAAATAGCACTAAAAATATTTTGTTTTTACTTTAGGCTTATACTCTGACCTGTAAAAAACCCTTCATTATTATAGTCCTCAGCTCTAAAATGGTCAAAACACAACCTTAAATGTTTTGTGGCTGTAAAGTGCTTGGAACGCTGTTTATTTAGTTATTTATTTATTTAATACTTCATGCACAGAAAAGTACAGATGCGGACTTAATGCCATAGGCATTTTCTACCAGTCAACCTTTGGGTGATGCAGAGACAAACAGTGGTAGGTGCAATTATGAGAAATCTGGAATACATATTTATTTAAATATACCTATTAAAATCAATAAATATAATAATATATACCTAATTATGTATAAATAAGCGCAAATAAATATATACATAAATACACGAATATACTAAAACAAATAAGACAAACAATGGGAAAACGTTAACGTTGTGATGATACTGCCAGCTTCTTACGAATGTGCTCGCGAACTTTTATTTTAAAGGATAATCGGTTGGTAGCCATCCTGATATCCAGGGGGAGCGCATTCCACAGAGAGATAGACTGAATGAAGAAGGAAGAGTGAATAAAGTCACCACTGCTTGCGAAGTTATTCGTTTTTAATGAATTAACCTGCTGAATATTGCCGTGAATGTGAATGAACGCCATCATTTCTATGTATGGCACAACACTTGTTCACTGACTGATGCATTATTACAGATTATTCCTGACGAACAGCTATCACAAAAATTCCAGTAGATTGTAAACACTCCGAATCTGTCACCTAACCATAGATATATTTTTATAACCATAGATGACAGAAGAGGCCTAAACTTCAAGTTTTTCTGTATATGTTTTTTATTTATTTATTTATAATATTCCCTTTAAAACTACCATTACAGGTTTCATTACCCAATGCAATAGTACGGTCTCATAAAATGCATTTATTAAAATGATACCATATATTATCACAATTTAAAATTATTAAGAACTTTAACCTTTTTATTATAACCTTGTTAGCTAGTGTAAATTGTGCCTTCTAGCCAGAGCAATTGGCAGTAAGGTTCCCTACTGAAAGTCATTATCTTGAAAAAGAAGCACTTCAGCGACATCTAGTTATAAAATGCGTAGGCAGTATATTCAACGCACTTGGTATTCATAGCAACGCCAAGTATAACAATTTCACTGCCACCGACAGAGGTCGCTATAATCTCATCAGAATTCGTTTGGGTTGTACGTTTGTTGTGCGAACAGCTATAAAGGAGTGAAATTATAACTTTGGAACTCAAACTCAAAGCTAGTTGAATCATTTACAGTAGTAAGCCTATGAAGAAGAACGGGCAAGAAACTCCATGGTCACTCTTCAAATCAAGCCTGAGTTTCCCGAAAATTATATCCTGGAGTTTTCAAACGTCGAGTGAGTAAGTTACTTGTATCATAAATAGTGGTCTAACGTGAGCCTACACATAAACAAATTCGCACACTTGCAATGCAGATTGGTGCATACCATTGATTTGCTCCCTGTTGATCAAAACCTGCTAGGCTGCTTTGTTCTAAGCTGAGAAAACAGAACCCCCTTTCTTCCCGTAAGATTTATGTTCAGTTATAAAAGAAGCTAGCTCAACGCATGGTGTGTCATCTAGAACTTGTCCTTGGACATTAGGTATGTAACGTCCATTATTATCTGTCTGGTGACCAGCTTTTAAATCGTCAAGCCATCACATTTCGTATCGCATCTAAAATGACTTACAATAAGTAAAATCCTTCGTTTAATGTAGTTAATTCTTAACAAAGACATTTAATGGGATATCGGATAAAAGGTTGCTAAAGTGGTGAAGTGTCCTCTTACGGCCTGACCATAATTATGTTTGGACTTTATAAAGAGATGGTGACCTCTGAGTTTTTTTCGGTCTATCTTCTCAGAGTAGTCATTTAGGAAACACTGAACACATCTAGTTTAAAAACACATTTTACTCCCAAAGTGTAAAAGTTTTTTTTCAAATAATTCACAGAAATAAATGTAATTTATCATTTATGAATTAGCGATACAATGACAAATCTAGAATTCGGTAATTAGAATATCGTCAAAGTGTTAATGTAGGAACTTTACATAGATAATTATTAGCAAATATTATACCAATCCTATTTTGTTGTTGGTTTTTATTTATAAGCAATCACATATATCTTGCAAATTCAATGACCGACCGGAGACCATTAATTTAGAGGTTAACCAGCACCCTAGTTGCGTAACAACGCAACTAGGGTGCTGGTTAACCTCCGACGTTGCACAAACGACCATCGTTTCCACGTCCAGCCGGTCTATTCAGTAAAATTCTCACTGTGAATACTTAGGCGAAGTGTATTGTCATTCCATCTGATGTTAGTGATTGACACTATTGACAGCTTACTTTAAACTCATTTCACATAGGTAAGATTTCACGGTGAATTTTTTACAGAATAGGTCGTCAATATCAAAATTCGTTTTTGTTGAACATTTTTTAATGATTGTTTCCTAACTCGGACAAATAAACTTGACTTGTACTAGTACTAATGGCTGATTAGATTTGCTTTAGTTAAGTAGTGAGCTAAGTTTTTTGACGTTTCTCACATAAAAACTGTCACTTTTGTTCTTACGATTTGACACAATTCTTGCTACTTGAATTAAACTCGCTATTTAACTAATGCAAAGCACCTTTATAATCAAGGTTTCCTAGAAGAGTGGTTCCCTCATATTATAATGGCCGCCATGAAAATCTGTCATTTTCCCCAGCATTTGACATGAAGGTGTCATGAAACGCTCTGTATTAAATATTTTGGTCACCCGTTATTGTTTCTCCGTTCACCGCTTTCTAACCAAAACATTGTTATAGGGACCAAAATAATTTGATAGTCAGTTAACTGCTGTGATCGGCTGACTGAAATAAAATCATCCTATCAAATTACTTGACATGACTTCGATAGTCTCAAAATCACTGCGCGATTTTTCACTGGGCGGATAAACGTCCGGCCGTCCGCCATACGGCAGACTTGTTTGCAACTTGGTTTACACCCGTGTCACCAAACGTAACAGATTACATTATGCACTCAACCATAGCCAGATAACTAACTTATGAACTGAATAAGAAATTATGTAAAAAAGATATTTGGTTCTTGAGTTAGAAGCGTTGTAATGGGCAGACCGAGAGACGTTACGTTTCGTGAGGACGACTATAGTTATATTTTAGACAAGAAAGTACCTGTGTCTGCAACTTTAGTATGTAAGTAGGATTTGTAAATCAACATGTTTTGTGAGTTTGTGCCTCAAAGGTGAAGGTGTTAAGCTATAAAACGGTTTCCGTAAAAACAGATCTACGACGTTAGCAGTCTACAAACACGTCCAAGATGCTCTAACTATTATTAATAATAAAAACTACGCATAATAATAAAAACTAAATAGGTACAGTTTAACGTAATAATGTTAAACTATACCCATTTACACAAACTTAAAAATATATATATATACATAATTATACACCCAATTAAACACATCTTATAATTTATAATTATATTGAATTGCTTGAATTGCTGCTTAGTCCTCTTCCTCTCTCCTATTTTCGCTGCGCCCGATTGGGTCCATATATTGATCTTTTACTTTTTTATACCATCTATGTAATACAAATGGAATGCAATAAAGAATTGAGTATTGAGAATTGAGTATTACATTAAAGCAAAGCTACCGCCGCTAAATAAATAGAGGTCCGCCGGTATCGGGAGCAGGTTCCAAGCTACCGGTGGTTAGGGCTGCAGAGACAGGAACCTCCTCAGAATACGTGCCGTATCGAGGAGTACTGCCTTCTGAATCAGGCTCTTGATCCAACCGCCTAACGCCAGCCTCGATAGATTTTAGTCGAGGCTTTCGGCCATCAGGCTATTGGCCGTTACGACAATCGGCACAATGACAGCCGAGGTCACATTCCACATGTCAACAACCTCGTGTGCTAAGTCGAGATATTTGTTTATTCCTTCATAATTGTAATGGAAAACAAAGGTATAAATAAAGGTATCTTCTGTCACTATTTTGTAATTGGACTCCTGTCACATGTGTCTGAAAAGATTCTTCCTGTCTCTTTTGGTTTAGGAGTTATTTGCTTATTATTTTATGAACTCCGGTCTAGTAATTTATTTTAATTCCTAAGGGCACATGATGTCTCAATTCGAGATGAAGGTCAGTTATACCTTATTTAAATCTCAATAATGATTTATTTGTTCTTGCTTTGTTCGCCATTGGTCACGCATCGCTGATAAATGAGCCCCCTTAACATAAAATACTGAATGGACCTTATGTTGCTTTTAACAATCACATATGGAACCCTAAGCCGTTATTCATTATGCAAACCCCTTTTTGCTACAAATAAAACACGTGGCTACTTCATGGTCTTCAACACAAAACTTTGCTGTAACGGTAACTACTCAAAACTAAATTTAAAATCATTTATTTGCAAATATGCGTAAACAACATGTAGATGTTTTACATTCATGTACACAGTTTTAGTATCACAATAAATATAAACAAAACATAAAAATAACAGAATAAAATTAAGAAAACTAGTTTAAAATAAATCTCATACTTTATTCTGTAAATACTCTGATACACTGTAATAAGCTTTATAAGCCAAAAAAACTGTTTTTTTTTTTAATATATAATATTAGGCGATGATGCCTCCATTACTGTCTTTGGTAGCTGATTGTATACACTAACAATAACAAAACTGATTAAATACTTCATAACAATCGTTTAGTTTAATTAAAATAAAAATTAATATACTTAGGTAATGATTTATGTTTGTACGAAAAGAGACGAATATTTTGCATGCGCCATTTTACTGTTTAAACCCGTAGTGAAATAAATAGATTTTTTTATTCTGTAAATGGGATATCGGAATCACTTTTATACGCCATATTAAAAAAGAAAAATAAGCTAGAGAGACCAGAAATTATTTATTTTCTTCTAATGTAGGTAGACAGATAAGATGGAATGGATTATGTTGGTGGTAATAAACCAAAGAAGTATTGGCTAATAAGTTTGTGAGTTTTCTACATTACGACGTCAGTATTAGTTTATTTACTACCAACAAGAATAATTTCCGGTTCCTCCAATTTTCATTTAAAATTAGAATTTCGTGAAATTACTTTGTTCTCCAACTTTTTGAACAGTATGCAGCAAATTGCAGTCCGTATTAATTATACTGCTGCATCTGAGGCTTTCATTATACACGGAAACCCTCTGAAATATCTTGTTGCAAGAGTGTCAGTATCACTCAGTGCAGACATTATTTGAAATGATTTAATGTTGCTTAATACTGTGTTCTTTTGTTTCGAGATTTGCACTGAAACAAGCACTTTGCTATTTAAATATTTTATAGCGAAATGTGTCATCGCACTAACAATTTATTTACTTACTATCTTTTGTACCGCATTTACTGCAAATAAATAACGTTGACTTTGAGACATTGTTAAAGTAAGGGCTCTGATGGACAACGTGTGAACACTTGGACAGCCTCAAAATTATATTGAATGGTACCACACAAGTATTCAGCTAACAATTACCTGCATTTAATTCTGAGTATAGTCTATTAATCAGACCACAGATTTACATCCTGAATATTTTTGGGGATCTTAAAGACAAAGAGAAAAATGAAGAAAAGCTACTGCATAAGGTGACTACAAAAGTACTGCGGGAAAAACTCTGTGTGTGTGTTTGATAGCCACTAGCCGATAGTAAGTGTAAATTGAGCGACAAAGCTCTTTAACTAAAATAACAAGGTGTATGTCTACACTAAAAGGTAGTGTCAAAAAATTCCAGACACTTCTCCCAAGAGTGTTGTGCCATGCTGATACAAAGCGTTGTTTGACACTTTAATGAGAAATACTGGTGAAAATGACAGATTTTCCTGACAGCCGTTATAATAAAAGACGGAATCGCTTTCCTAGGAAACCAAAGCTTACCACTCGAGTACCGTCATAGGCACTAGTGAAATCTTATAACCGCAATAATAACTGATCTCTTCAAATACGTTTCACTCTACGAAACGACACAAAAGAATTGCAAAAACTTTTCTTTTATACATCGACATTTCAAACCCTTTTTTTTGTGGAGGGGAAATCATCAAATGTACCTTATATTATGCTTTATTATTATTATTATTTTTTTTTGATATTTCTCGGGACCCCAGGGTCCCGGACCTTTAGAAGGCATATGAGGGGCCGAAGCCAACTCGCAGAGGCCCGTTAGACGCTTTCAATGGAAATGAGGCACTAACCGACGATTATTCCTGTGCGTACTATGCAAGTGCACCCAAGGACAACCCCCGGATGGTGTAGGACTATTGCAGAATATGGAGACAAAAAAAAAATTGGGCTATGGGTTTGGATGGCTAAAGTGGACTGGTTATCTAAAACTATGGAAGGACTATGGCCCCTGCCTGACCAATGTGTGATAAAATACAATACACGGATAAAATGGCAGGGGGTGACTTGCACACTCAACAATGGGCCCCCGCAAACGGTCGCTAGCACATAGTGTCGTAGCAACAAGGGGGCAACATGTCTTGAGGTGCTTAAGAGGAGTGGAGAGGTATTCCACGGCTATCAGGACAATCCCGGAAGTACGGTCAAGATCCCTACCAGCATCTTACTGGACTACTTCCTTATTATTATTTTTATTATTATACGTACTTTACGTTACCTACGTTATGTCAAATTCGTTGTAACTGTTCAATACATTTCACGACGGCAGAAAAAAGACCGCCTTTTCCCAACTATGTTGGGGTCGGCTTCTTGTCTAACCGACTGCAGATGAATACCAGTAAGTTACACCCAGCGACTGCCTATCTGACCTCCACCACCCAGTTAGTAAGTAACAAACCTACCTGTCTTTTATGGCAGTGAATTTTCCCATGATTTCTAATTATCTGTTTACAGAATATGAAAATTTATAAGAGGCATTTCGTTTATTCTACGAGTATATAGGTATATACAATTTAAATGCGAACAGCTAAGAAGGACTAGCAGATGACAGTGCAATATGTTTTATAATAATGAAAGCAGTGCACTTTGAGACAGCTGTCTAAGGTCGACTTTAAAAGATCGCTTCATCCGTCCGAAGATTGTCTCTAAAAGATTGCTTTTAACGATAAGACCGCCCACTGAATCACGCTAAATATTTTTTTCTTCATTTATATCTGTAATTCGTGTGGTGATTCATAATAAAGCGTATTCTATCTATCTATCACATTTTACTATTACAAACTCACTGCTATCGACAAAGTTTTTCTTAACGAATGAAAGGGTAAGACACAAAGACACAGCTCGCCTATACAACAACATTTGTATAACACGTGATGTTGCCTCACTGGCTTGTTTAGTAGTGTTTTTCGTAACAGTTTGGTGGTCTCCCGTTAGCGTGACGTACGTCTTCCCTATGTGAACTCTAGAGCGGTACTGCCGTTTTACGTTCGATTTGCCCCACTCCCGGCGCTTTCACTATAACTGACTGTGGCTACAGTCCACAAGCTACTAGTTTCCCGGCCTGTTGATTTCAGTTTATCGTAGTATTCTATTTCAGCTGGTGCTACGAGGCTCGTGACAATGAGCTTTGCGTTCATTTGTTTGAGATTATCTTCTTCAGGTCTTACATTATCTAGATTGAGGTTGCTTTACGTTGCATGTTAGTTTTTCTTCTCTCTGCCATTGATATTTGATTTTGTTCCACTTTGATATCATTTGTATGTCTAATTTGTTTATTTTTACTCGGTGCAAGACACCTAGACGTCCATTGAAGGTTTATTTTTCCAAACTAAAGCCGCTACAAGACGTAATGTCATACTGGAAAAATCCAAAATTTATCAAAAACAACAATACGTTGAACGTTTAACGTTTTAACGTATCAAGGATCTTTAAACTTCTCTTAACACCTGTTGAACTTACCAGAGCTTAAGTAAACTTTTGCGACTGTTTCTTAGTATCTAACATTGGTTACTAAGGTGTGATAGATGTTACAGTACATCTTACGGAAGTTTCTATGGAGGTACCTTCAGGAAGTATGTGGTTAGAACCTGGGATTTGTTTTGTAATGTTAATTCAAAGTCCTGTCGCTGAAATTGAGGTTGTTTCCCTCAAACCACTGAGCTCCTATTGCGTGCCCTCCCTACAAAAAGGATGGCTCAAGGAAATCCCATGCAAAATCTTACTTGTATTGTGTAGTATGCTTCCTTCTCAGAGACAAAGGTATATTTTGGTACAAAACATCGTTGGTGGACTAGCGAGTAATTTTAGAACCATTACGATTTGCAAGGCAGTGCTTTGAGATGGATGCAAGTGGTTAAGATGGATATATAGTGCAATGTGAAACAGCTTGGCTGAAAAGAATATGCGAAATGCTATCATTTTAGCTTTTTCTAGCAGACAGGCTAAAATTCTTACCTCGGTATGAGCTATAATTATGTCTCTTGACATATCTCGAGACCCTGGGGTCCTGGACCTTTGAAAGGCGTACGAGGGATCGAAGCCAACTCGCAAATGCCCGTCAGACGTTTTTAATGAAATGAGGCACCAACAGGCGATTATTCCTGTACGCGCTATGCAAGTCACCCAAGGACAACCCCCGGTTGGTGTAGTACTATTGCAGGATATGGAGACAAAAAAAATATTTTTGGGCTATGGGTTTGGATGGCTTAAGTGGACTGGTTATCTAAAACTATGGAAGGACTATGGCCCCTGCCTGACCAATGTTTGATAAATACAATACACGGATAAAATGGCAGGGGGTGACTTGCACACTCAACAAAGGCGTACGAGGGATCGAAGCCAACTCGCAAATGCCCGTCAGACGTTTTTAATGAAATGAGGCACCAACAGGCGATTATTCCTGTATGCACTACGCAAGTGCATCCAAAGACAATCCCCGGTTGGTGCAGAAATATGGAAACAAAACATAGTGGACTATGGGTTAGGGTGGCTATAGTGGATTGGTTACCAAGAACTATGGAAAGACTATGTCCCCTGCCTGATCAATGTTATGTAATACACGGATAAAATGGCAGGGGGTGACTTGTTCACTCAATAATGAGCCCCAGAAAACGGTCGCTAGCATATTATAGTGTCGTAGCGACAAGGGGGCAATATGTCCTGAGGTGCTTTAGAGGAGCGGAGAGGTATTCGACAGCTATCAGAACAAGCCCGGAAGTACGGTCAAGATCCCTACCATGAGAAATAATAAGGTATTATCCTTTATTTATTTTCATACTTATTAAATACATTTTTAAATATTTTAATTTAAAAATATCTCGTAGTATCGGGAACAGGGCCGATGATTAGGGCTGCAGAGACAGGAACCTCCTCACAATGCGAGCCGTATGTCACGGAGGGTACCTGACAGATACGTCAAACGACGTTGTTTTATACTGTGTATAGATTCCAACTTCTTCCGTTCGCCTGTATTGCACATGCAGGCGAACTGAAGAAATTGGAAGTATATGCGACAAATACCTGTAAAACACACAAATACCAACAATATACACATTAGTATACGGAACGTCTGTCTAACTGGTATTTCAGTCATTTTGTTGGAAAAACAAAGATTTTGCGGATTGTGTGGTTTTCTTTTTTATTAAAATTATTTTTTATATTCAAGAATCCTCTTACTTGTAACTGTTGCAAATGATACGTTAGTTTCTAAGGCATCTGCGGGGTGATTGCGTGAAACAGACTTGCAATCCCAATACAATTAATTTTCACAACTCAATAATAATCATTGCGTCATTTACGCTGTCGTCAAGCAGACAAATTTTTCAAACGTATGAAGAAATGGATTAAGAATTTCCTTTAAAATCCTTCAGATTGTGACTTTCAGTGAGGTACCGTCGCAAGTCAAATGCGCCTGAAAAATCAAAAGTGATTCTTACTGTACAAGTGTACCTCCAGTTAAAAATTTAAACTTTATTTTGTCGCACTTTATGTTTAAAAGACTGGCAAAAGAATGAATTATTCCAATAGAACACATATAATTTTTGAGATTTATTCAAATTCAACTAATTTTTACATCATTATTTTCGCAAATTCGTTCACTACCCCAACAATATTAGTTTTAGTTAGTTATCTAACGTTTTAGTTTGAGCTGTCAAGTTACTGAATACGATTAAAAGTTCAAGTATATGTGAAAATAATTTTAGTCTTTAAATAATATATTACACTTTATTGTAGATACTTATTACACTGTACTTATTGTTATTTTTCCACATACTGATGACTAAAGCTTTGGTTTCCTAAGAAAGCAGACAGCGGTCACCAAATAACGTCTGTCTAAGCACAAAGCGTGTTTTGACACCGTAATGTCAAATACTGTGGTAATGACAGATTTTCTTGAATGTTCTAATCGGAACCGCTTTCATAGGAAAGCAAAGTTTTACCCAGGCTTGCCCACGTAACATTTTCCTTATATTTTCACGGTTGGTAAATCCAAAGATGTGGAAAACAAATCCTAACCCAACTTATTCAGATTCCCGTTCATTAAAATAATTAAACTCATGATCAGACAGTGTAGAAAAACATGCAAAAGAAAATAAACATCCGACGGCAAATGAAATTATGCGTGTAAAGCGAATTACAGTCGTCATTTGATTTACCTATACTGAATTTATAGTTTTAAGAGTCAGGTAGAGTGTTTTAACTATAAAATTATGCGGAAAAAACATCCCAAGAAATTATTAACTGGTAGGAAAATTTCTATCACCGAATCTTTGAAAATACTACCGGAAATGTTTCATAATTTCAAGTAAGGTGTTTTGTCATTATTTGTACAATCTGGAAAAGGAAAAAAATCTATTCTTTCGATGTATTTTATCAATCACAATTTTAAAACACATGTAAATAAAAGAAAGTTTAATAAAATTTCTCGACTGGAGTAATAGAAGCTTTAATTAAGTCACTAGGAAGTAGGTATAGAACATATTTCCACGTATGTAATTATACTTAAACATTAGTGGGAAACAGAAATTTTATGTAAGTTTGCGAGACGGGCGTCGGTTCTACAGTTACTTTCGAGGTTTCTTGCCCAAAAATTATATAATCATGTCGCTTAGATTATTGTAGACACACAAAATAAAATTTGTTGCAGAATCTATTTCAGTTATTTTTTATGATCGATTTTCAGTTCCCAAAGGCCAGCTGAGAATACTAAATACACCGAGCCGCAAATAAAGCGGGTCGGTAACAAAAGCCTCGATAACTTCCAAAATATTGGAGCTAGCTTTATGAAATAAAGACTTTACTATAGACAATTTTATAGCGCTTAAATTAATGTCATAAAGTTCAAGATTATGAAGTTTATTTTGAATAAAAGTAAGTTAAGTAAAAATGACCTTTCAAAAGATTCCTAAAAATATGCTACGGTATCAAATATGCAGTTTTTACACATTTTAGTATTTTGTATTGCCACCACGAGCTGTTAATACAGCTGTTATACGGTTTGGCATGCTTTCCACCAGATTTCTGAATCGATGCTGAGGAATATTCTCCCATTCCTGAGCGAGCTGTGTCGCTATCAACCGTTCAAAGACTGCTGCAGCGATTTGAAGAGACTGGATCCAATATTCGCAGACCAGGAACAGGCCGAACAAGGTGCAAGACAGCGCGGGAGGATCGATATAAATGGTGTCAACAATGTTCGATGCCCTTGGTCATCATAAATCATAAATTTTAATTTCATGAATTTCAGGAATTTTCTCTGAACTATCCGCGGAGATTCTAAATCCGATCTAGAAAATTATTATTTTCCCATCTCAATAAATTAGCACTAGATCAGAATAGAAAACATAAAAAAAATCCTTAATAAAAATGTATACAAAGGAAAACTTTTTGTTCATAAGGTTCAAATCATTTTACTGGAACCCCACTAGTGCATGGGCGTAGATAAAATGAGGAGGGGATTTTGCAGCAGTGGTGGGGATACAGGGAGTCTAGGGCACTGTAAATACCAAACTCGGACAAACTAAGAATTTACCAGAAAATTTGGAAATGAATAATAATTGTTTTCTTTTTAATGTTTTCATCCTAGCGGTGTACTAGTGTAGTGTAGGGTATAATTAATTCATGCTATGGTGTCGGGAGATTAACAATTAAATTGTAATGAATCAATTTTAATTAATGTAGGTGAAACTACCCAAAACTACATTGACTTATGTTATCCACTGCTCTGTTTATTTTACAAAAGAAAATTATTTCAAACTTAGCCAAGTAAATAATTGGCAGATTTGCAGATTTTTATTTGTACCGTGACCGAAGGTACCGGCGACCCATTCCACAGCCTCCACCCCTTCAGTTGCGTCTGTGTGAGTTTCACCCTTACCACCCCCTGACTATAAAAGCTTGCTAAGGGCGAACCGGGACCGCACTGGATCAGAAGACCTCGAACTAGCAACAACAGTAGTGACCACGGTCGGCAAAACAGTATCGCCTGTTCCCCGCGGTGAGAGGCCGCGCCGCGTCGCTCTGCGTTCTCTGTTGGCTTGCCAAAATAAAAATATTAACCTCTTTCTGAATTATAAACTGTAGCTTCATAAAAAAAACCCGCGTATTTTTCGTGTGATGTGAAAATATACCTTCATAGCCGGTGACAACAGATTTTGGTAAGTAAATAGACTTTATATTTTTTACTAGCTTATTTCTCGGTTTTCTGTTTTCTTTTTTGTAATGTATGATTTTGTTTAGGTTTTTAGATTTGTTATTTATGGGATTTTCGAGTTTATTATTTCTTGCTTATATTCATTTTTGGTCCTCTGTTTAATATTGGAGTGGGATGTTTCTTCATTTTCTTTTTTTCACATCTTTTGTTTTGTTTATTTACGTATCAATTTATTTTCTTTGCGAATACGGATTTTATATTTTTGTCCTTTTTATTTTTCCGATTTTAGCATACAAAATATAATTTCTCTTAGGTACCTAATATTAAAACTTTTTCGTTGTAATGTTTAGTGTTACAGTTTCCGCAATTTACACTTAGAAATAAGTTGTTTACAGGTTTTATAGTTTCTAAGTCTCTCAAGGCATTTCGCGAATCCTATTAAAATGTCATGAAATTTTCTAAGTCCCGAAAACAATATTTGAAATTATTTAAGATGAAGTTTTCTTTTGTCTTTGAAACTTCTTCGTCATAATTTTTAGTTTTCTCATTTTTTTGCATTTGATTTTAGTAATAGAGCGTTTTTCAGATTCTGTAGTATGAGCACAAAAATATATTTTGCGACGGCGCGCTGCTAAACGGCGAAATTCTCTATATGTTGTTTTTTGCAGGACGGGTTTAAATTAACTTATGTCTTCTGCCATAAGTTCTTTTAACTAGTAAAGTTCTAAAAATTGAAAATTCTGGACTTTATCCATATCACAATTTATTAAACTGCAAAGAACTGGTCGTATTTTCGAGAAATTATTTAAATCTGAATTAAATCAGAGGCTTAGCGTGAAGGAACCAATTTTCAGAGAAGCAATTTATTACAGGATTTTGTCTACAGCAACAGAGAAATTAATTTGAATTAACTTCACTAAGTTATTACTAAGCTTGCGCAATTTTTTTTAAGTTCATTGTTAAGACATCTTATAAAAAATGTGAAATTTTTGGAATCCTGAGAAATAAAAGTTTGACACGTGCCGAATTTTCCATGTGTCTTTATTTTTGTGGTTCTTAAGTACTTACTGACACAAATATGGATGTTTTTTAAATAGTCTGAAATAAATCCTTCTCCTAGAAATAGAGCGTTTTACAGTCTAGATGCAGAAAAATATTGTTTCCGACGGCGCTGTGCGGCATTGTCTGTTAACGGTTTATAAATGTAACTCAGCCTTCTGCCGTGAGTTCGTTTATTCTCTTTTTCCAATAAAAGGTTTGAAATTTGCAATTAATCAGGGACTTCGGGTGAAGAAACCAATTTTCGGACCTTAACTTATTAAAGACTTGTCTGCCGTTAGAAAAACCTTTAACAAAATACATAATTTATCACTCATTAGATAAAATACTTACGATACCCCTAGGTACACACGAATCTTAATTATTTACTTTCTTGCGTTGCAATTTTTTACTTTTCTACTATTTATTTTGCTGGCTCTTCCTTACACTGCAATTTTTTACTTTAACATTTTGGCGAGAGGTCCTGGTTTAGAATCCCGGGTTTTGCGAAATGTTAATAAGTTTTTCTATTAAGAAAATTCTCGGTAAGTCTCCGGACTTACCGAGAATTTTCTCACCCAAGCTCCGGCTTGTGCCCAGTAAATGATAAGCTTAGTTAGTAGGGTCCTGGGTTCGATTCCTGGGTCTTGAAATGTGGTGTAAGATTTTTAGGCAGAGACTAGTTTCTTTTTCCGGAGTAATAGGTTCGACCCCTACACGGAAATTTCATAATATAATTGGCGATATGTTGATATACGCAGACTACGCAGGTGTGTCTGTTGAGATCTCTGAAACTATTAGATGTAGAAAAAATTATTATATGGAACTATATCGTCCATTTATGAGTTAAGAAAAACTGCATTAAAAGTTTTAAAAAATAAGGTGAATATCTTACTATTATTTTGTGTAATATAATATAGCCTTGATATAAAGTGTGCAAAATGTAAAAAAAGTTTCATTTAATTATTATCATCACTGACAAATTAGCATAGTTATAATTTATTTTATAAATTCAAAAAATATAATTGCTCCTGCTCGCGTAATCGGATTTAATTTGTAATCTGATTAAAGGCACTAGCATTGGGTACATTTATTTACACCAAGGCCAGAAAGTCAAAGTCAATGTCAAAGCATTTATGTCACTTAAAGCTCTTTGGACTTAGCGTTTCTCTTTATCATTTTTGACTTTACTTGCGCATACACTTTGGATCTGTTAATACTGATCTTGAATCCTTTCTCTTGAGTCAGACATTGTACAGCACAGCCTAACAGAAGTAGAAAAACAAGACACATACGGGCAATTCAATGTACTATCGCGGACATGTCGCAAATGTCCGCGATGGTACCTAAATGTATGGATTATGTGAAGGACACGCAAGTGTCTAGACATGCAAACATCGTGTTTGAAGGTACTTAAATCTATTTGATAACCATGGTTCAATTACTACCGGAACCACTGTACATTAACACCCGTCGCTTTTAGCTATTTTGTAGCTATTTTTTTGGGTAAAATAGACCCCTTTTATTGTATTTTTGAAAACCCCAAAGTGTGCAAAATCATAAGCGCCGAGAAAAAAATAATAATTTCGCTAAAAACCATCGCCTAATCAAGCCTTCGGGACCCGGTGGGATGTGAGAGTAGTAGGGTGGGGAACACCACAAGACACCTTAAGGAACAAGTGACCTCGAGGTCAAGGTCAAGTGACCTTGAGGTCAAAGGACAAGTGACCCCAAGGTCACGTGACCTGGAGGTCAATGTCAAGTGACCTTGAGGTCAAAGGACAAGTGACCCCAAGGTCACGTGACCTGGAGGTCAAGTAACCTCGAGGTCAAAGGTCGAAGTACGCCAACATCTTGAGAAACGCATCTTCTCCAGCGCTGCAGGAAATACAGCCTCTTCGCCCTTGCGTAATAAGATGCAAGCATCTAGGACATTACACGCTATAAAATTGTAAAGCTTCGGCTGTTAATGTACAGTGGAGCCTATCTACCTCAGTAATCGACCCTTTCAGCCGCGCATCTTCAATCTAGATTGGGAGCAAAACAATCCTATCAAACATTCACATTGACCAACCGTGGAGTTTGTTTTGTTTTTCCTATTCCTTTTTCAACTGCCTTCCAACACTTGTATGTTTATAACGCGGTATATTTCACTTGACCGACTCCTTGAGACTTCAAAAGGGCCTATAAATGGTTTAATTTTATAAAATGCATTGTGTTTGTCACACTGATCAACCGTTTTTTGAATACGAGAGAGCTGTACTAAATACAAATCAAACGCTAGGAGTTGTTGGATGGAATTAGATAGAACGCTATACTCAAAAGTGGTAAAAATAATTAGGTTACTTAAAGACTCACGGCTGTTTCTCATAGGGACAGAAAATATAGAACATCGCGTGCTACGATCCTATACGTTCAATTAGGCTACCGGTTTTTAACACTTGATAAATGTTTGTAATAAATAAAAAGGAGTTTTATCCAGAACTAACTTTTGCCCTTGGCTTCGCCCGCGTGGATGTCGGAATACATCCCACGGGAACGTACTACTGGGATTAGAAGTACCCTATGTGTTAATTAATCCAGGTTATAAACTAACACATAGGCGCGTCCCGAGGGGTCATGGCCATCCCGCTAGTCCGGGGATATCGCACGATCTTCGGTGAGGCGGCGAGTCTCCTTGCCGGATTGCCGCCATGGGATCTGGAGGCAAAAGTCCTCGCACACATATGAGAGTGGCGCGAGGAGGCAAAACGCCGGGGCGTAACTCCGCTGCCGCGAGAAATCGCGGCACAGTGGACAGAGCTTCGGCGGGATCTCATGGCGACATGGAGAGTGCGACTGTCGCAACCCAATGCTGGGCACGCCACAATTGCGGCGATAAGTCCCCTCTTTGAGGACTGGCTGGAGAGGCGCCACGGCGTCCTTACCTTCCGCCTGACGCTCGTCCTCACCGGTCATGGTTGCTTCGGGAGGTACTTGTTCCGGATAAGGCGGGAGGAAACGCCCGGGTGTTACCATTGTGTGGATTGCCAGGAGGACATGATGGAGCATACGGGGGAGGAGGTGGTACGCGGAGGCGATCGGCGGCGGTGATCTCTCGCGTCCGGCCCTGGTCCAGGCCATGGTACAAAGCGAGAGTGCATGGGAAGCCATCTTCTCCTTCTACGAAGTAGTAATGCTCGCGAAGGAGGAGGCGGAACGCGTGAGGGAGAGGCAATATTTGCGCCCTCACGGCCCTAGTCGCTGCAGGAGACGTCCTGGGCGTCGAGAATTGAGAGCCGATTCCCAGCCACCGTAGGCGCGGGCTTACGGATGGCGAGCAATGAGTAGCTCGCCATCCGGTAAGGACCAGGCCCGGATCGACGGCCCGCTGTGTTCCAAGCGCGCCTCAAAGAGATGTCAGCACTAACTGACGGGGTCCGCTAGTGCCAATGCCAGCCAGGGTCGCGGGGATGTTCGAAAGATTTACTGTGTTTCCTGGCACAGACAACTAAAGGAACACGAATAGGTTTTAGTCAGTAAAAGTCTAACACGCCATCCCGCTCGCGTATTTCCATTTCCGTGTACATTAGGAGGCAGTACTGCCTTGAAACACGCACGGGTTTGTCGCACTAACTGCCTTTACAAAATCGTGTTCAATTCAAGGCACGTGTCCTCCAATCGCGCACGGATTTGCAACGCCATCTGTTCTTCCAAACACGTGTTCAAGGCGATGCATGGAACTTAATAAATACTTAGAAAAATTTCGCGACCAATTTCGAGGCAGCGCTCGCCGGCCGCTGCCGCGGCACCGCTCGCTTCGCTCGCTCGGCTCGCGCGTAGTAGACAGTTCTAACCTAACCTAACCTATTGCAAAATTAATGTATATAATACTGATTATTATGAATAAAAAGAAATCTCGTTTTGCTGTCGGTACATTCAAAACAAGTTTGACGTACCTGTGACGAGTTTACTATCCCTGTTGTGAATTATTTTGTCACTGTGGCAAGTTAACCAATATTTTTAAATGTGGCGAATTTTCGTTGTGGTGAGTTTACAATAACCCCCTGAATTGAACACGTGTTTAGAAGAACAGTTGGTGTTGCGAACCCGTGCGCGATTGGAGGACGTGTGCCTTGAATTGAACACGATTTTGTAAAGGCAGTTAGCGCGACAAACACGTGCGTGTTTCAAGGCAGTAAACCTCCCTACTGCCTCCTAATGTACACGGAAATGGAAATACGCATCCCGCTCCGCCCAGAGCGGGAGAAGTTATTTGATGATTTCGCACCCAAAAATAAAACTATCTGTGTGCCAAATTTCATCCAAATCTGTTCAGCCGTTTTCGCGCCAATCCGAAGCATACATCCGGACAAAGAGTCAAATGGACAATTTCTTTTTATTTTTATTTAAATAATTATATAACTAATGTAATAAAATACAGAGGTGTTACTTAATTCTAAACTCGCCAAACTTTTACGTTTGATGGCGAGAGGCGCTCTTTTACATAACAATGTATCACTAGCTACTACTTACATACCTATCGGGATATCATACAAAAATTATGACCTGCATTATACAAATGTATAAAAAACTATTATGCAACTAACCCGAATTACTTACTTTATTAAAGTTCTATTTATAAATGGTGTAGGTACCTATAAAAATTTCTGCACATGCCATTGAAACCCAGACAGTACGTTAATTACAGTAACGATGTGTTCCATAAAGTAAGGCTCAATTCCCATGAAATATCAACCATTATAAATTAGTGTAACTGTTAATTTAGTAGATATTATTGCCATTTTAATTAATTGAATTAACACATAGGAACCGTTAAAACAACGAAGCGTATTTGGAAATAGAAACCGAGCGTTTAAGATTCTATCAAACGTTCAAAATGTATCAACAATGAAGCCGTTTATCCACCGCCACGTCAATGTGACGTCAACGAGAACGAGATGACGACGCCGAAGTAGCGATACATACGTTTACTATGGCCACGTGTCCACCGCACACCACCGCCACCGCTGAATAATCTCGTGTCTCGTTGACGTTGTGCGGTGGACAAACAGTGTACGAGGTTCTCTACAAGCTAGTCCCACCATTCCTATGATTAAAACATTTCCATTATAACGTTGGTCAGCCAAAGCCTTTTAACATAAAAACGCAAGTGGTCTAGAAAGGGAAAAAATTACATATCGACCCATATGGTATGAGCATGACAGGAAAATTGAATCCATCAGATATTGAACCGCAGAAATTAATTGGCTTACTGAAAGACTGCAATTTCCATTCTAATGAAAGACTGGTTCAAATAGGATTAAAACGTATTGGCAGCTGGATCCTACAGAAAATAATAGACTGTTAAAAGCTGCAACTGGATAAAAATGGATAAAAATTGGCCAAGTGCAAGGCGGACTCAAACACGAAGGGTTCCTTCCGTACCACCGTACAATATTTAACATTACGTTTTTTACTTTAGTAAAAAAACACGTTTCTTGTTTGGGGACCCCCTTTAATCTTTAATTTTATTTTATTTTTAACCAACTTCAAAAAAGGAGGATGTGCTCAGTTCGTTGAAATATTTTGTTTTTTTTATGTGTATTCCCGATTACTCGAAAACGGCTTGACCGATTTGGAAAATTCTTTTTTTGTTTTGTTTTAAAGGGTATATATACTTCCCAGATGGTTAGGATATAATGATGGTATCCTGGAGAAATCGAGGGAACTCTTCAATTATTATAAGCACACATATAGCAATTTGGGTATTTTTTATAGTAACTTGTTCATTTGCTCTCGGAAAGCACCATTTGGTGAAATGGAACTGATGATGAGGACCACAGAGTGCCACCGTAACTACTCAATAATAAGTATTTCACAGGTTATGATTCGATTACTTTAAAATGGTTGCTAAGCATATTATGCTCGTCACAATGCATATGGTGAAGTGAAGCTGATGGTCGTACCAGGAGAACTCCTCAACAATTAGCGTCCCTGCATAGGGAAAAGCAATAAAGCGGGAAAAAATTATTCCTTTTGAGAGCTTCCGTTGCGTGCAATGCGTAAACGGTTAAAGTTACGCGAAAATCATGTATGACGGAATTGTTCCTCTTAAAAGGTTCTAAAAAAAAGTTCACGTTAGCTTATATCTATCTTTTAGGGTTGGCTCACTATAAGTTTTTTGTGTTTTCATAAACATGGTATTAATCTTTATCCAAATAAATAGTTTTATAATCAAGGTTCAATAAGTACATGTAAATTCCTTTTTAAATTATTCGAATCGGACCTTTCGATTAGAAATTACGACGGGTATAAAAATGCTTAAAGTAAGAAAAATGCGCTTAGTCTATTAGTTCATCATTTTATAGCCCAATTCTTCAGGAAGGCTATAGGGTAAGTAACATTACGCTAGGAACCTCAGAAGCCGAGTAAAAAAAAATGTAAGAACGAGCGCTAAGCTATTTAATTTTGGTTTTATTTCTAATTTAATTTTTGTTTTTTGATTTTAATTTTGATTGTAATGTTGGTATTAATTTTTTTTTTTGTAATTATGATTTTACAATTGATTTTAATTTTAATTTTGTGATTTTGATTTTTTAATTTTGATATTGATTTTAATTTTTGATTTTGATTGTAATCTTGATTTAATTTTTTATTTTCGTGCTACTTACTAACATAGTTTGGTAAGTTCTAATACGGTATGCATGTTTTCCGAAATAAACGATTTAATTCAATTGAATTAAGCGAAAACGAAGTAACAGCGTGGACAGGCGATGCGATGCGACGGGGTGGGTCGGGGGAACAATAAATTTCACGCGGACAAAGTCGCGGGCGGAAGCTAGTTATCTAATAAGATTCCAATTGGAAATGGCAGGGGCGTTTGCGCGGAATCACTGCGCATGCGCAGCTTACTCGTTAACTCTACTTCCGGCCCCCCGTTTCGGACGTTCAAGTGGATATCACAACTCTCAATTACTGCATGTATTTCACATAACACTTCCGTGAATTCTAATAAGTATCCGTACTGTTTACTGTGTTTTGTCGTACTGGCATATACACTGAAAACACAAACGAACTTCGTTCACCCGCACATACCTTAACAGCTGTCAGTCTCACGTTGCTACACGGCACGACAGTAACGGAAGAGCTCACCCTTTTGCCACATCACCATCACCCCACCGTACGGACGACCACGCAGTACGCCTGGTGATGTATCTACCGCTGACTTACTGGTGTACTCGAAGTTTGTATCAATACTTCCAATGAACGCAGTATCGTGAGGCAAGAGCCACGTCTCCTGCAGGGTAATAACGTGTGCAGTCTTACATTACTCGTAACAGACTTGCAATTGAAACTTTAATTACTCTGATTATTTGTAGTATCCATCATAATTTATACGCTTTTTTATAATAGCCTGCGTCCCAGCATCAGTCACCCCTATTATAGAGGAGCTCTGAAATTCCCGATCCTTAAAATTAATAAACCGACGGAAAGAAATACCTCCAGGCCACAACTGCTCATCTAGAAACACGTCTAACATAGGCCTACGAACAAATATTTTAAAAGCCTTATAATCTTATGTCACTTCATCTTAATCTCTGTCAACTGCACCAAAACGCTCGTCTTGTCTAATATATAGACAGCGATTCATTATCTCAAGACTCCTTATCCACGTTAATTACAAACAGTGATATTTTAATGTCTGCAGCTTTAAAACCCGAGGAATCCTTCGCCTTCCCTTGGGTTTCAATAAATCTATAATATACAGGGTGTAAGAGACGGCCCTCCGCAAACTAACAGGATGCATTCAGCTCCTTATTTTGAACCATATTCCCGGAAATTTTTTAGTAAAATTTTTAATTTTTTTATCGTTTTTTCAGTTACTATTCCTTTATTTCAATGTAAAATTACATTCTCTGTATGCATCACTCCATTTATGTAAAAATTACAGCTAATATAAAAAAAATCAGGAATGGATTTTAAAATACTCGGCCGCCGAAGGCTTGCTGCGCTGCAGTTTGCTACGTGCGCTCTGACACGGTAACGATACATTGCGTGTGAGGTAATAAAACAAATCAGGTTTATTGGATTCCCATAACGTCCCTGAAATAATTTCATGTACCGGTTATCTTAGTATGATATACTGAATTCACCCCATCAGCCTGTGGAGGGCTGACCCTTACACCCTGTATACATGCATACTATAATATTTTAATATACATACATACTAGGGATTAAATGATTTAAAAAAGTCTTAATATGACAATGCAAGACAAAAACTAGTTTCCTTTGTGTTTCTTTTTCCACCGTTTCTCAGTATTTCTTTTGTTTAGCACCATAACCTACGACAACGCATCTTTATTTTGTTTCATCAGAATTTAGAGCAATAATAATTGTAAGAACTACTTTCAGGTTAACATTCATTTTAAGATTGAAATTCAATGTTACGAACTTAGTAATTCTCATTCAGTCACTGACAGACTACGTACAGCTGCACAGCCTAAACTGCTGGGTCTAGAAGCATGAAATTTTGCACAAGAGTTCCTTGACGTACGAAAATGAGCACTAAGGAAGGATTTTTGAAAATACATCCTCTATAAGGGTTAAATAAGAGATGACAGTTTGTATGGTGTTTCGTCATTTTGCCGATGAGAAATCACATCATCGAGCCCTCGTCTAGATATAACTCATTATGAATTTTATTGTCGTTTTATTCATGTTTATAACATACATATAATATAAACTCACGCCTTCTTCCCATAGGGGTAGGCCGAAACTACAGAACGCCACCTGCTACGATCCTTACATACTTCTTTTGCTTCGTTTACATTCATAATCGTTCTTGTTTGTAGTGTGTGTTTATAATAGTTTAAAAAAATGCAGCGATTGCCTGTTTACTTCATGACTTCAATAAGTAAACCGATCGATAGTACCTAAACGTTCGCGTTAGGTACGCCTAGTGCTAGTAATGGTCTTGCTGTATAAACTGTAATTGTACGAGCTATAATTATCGCCTATGTACGGGTCATAACTTTATTTGATAGATTACTGTACGGCTTGTTTCGAATATAGGACAGAGGAAGTTTGTACCTACGTATGTTTTGTACCGAATGTCAAAACTCCATAATACAGAACATCACGCCTGTAATCCGCGAAGGATTAGGCAGAGGTGTAGGTACCTAATAGTACGCCCACATTTCGCCAGTTATGTTCAAGTCCCATGTGATATGGAGCGAGCCTATTGCCATCAACCGGGCACAAATCCAGACTCCAGGATGCAACTGAGAAATTCCACATAAAAAACCCCAATAACAAAACAACATCAACATAATACATTCCCATTTGAAAGGAATATAAGGATCACATAACTGATTTCTTAGGGCGAATTTCACCGAAGAAACTGAACGCGATCAGCACATCTAAAGCACGTTCAAGAGCTGTCAGTGTCAATATTCCATAACAGTGCTGACACTGATAGCTCTTGAACGCGGTTTAGATGTGATGATCGCATGCAGTTTCAAAGCTGAAATTCGCTCTTAGATAGGTTAAACAATCGGTTGTTAGATTAAACTTAACTTCATCTTTTGAAAATGAATTGTACTTAAGTAACAAAATGAACCTAATTCATAAATAAAATAAAGATTGAATGACCTAACCCAAAACTATTAACAAACTAAAATATGGCGTCGAAAAATTCGTCCGCATGGCTGTCGACTGGTGGGACCTTTTATCTGTTCTGTGGGTGGGACCCAAGAGACTAACGGCATTGCCACTTTGTATGGCAACACTAAGGATCTTGATAAGGTAAAAGCAAGCTCTTCGTCTCGACGTTAAAAGAAAGACAAGTCATTCGCACTATAACAACAGAATAAAAACACGAACATTATCCAACTGATTATTTACATTATCTGTCTTAGTGTCCTCATCAGCATAGCCTTTGCGCGACCACATTTATAACATAGAGAGATAAGCTGCCAATCAAACCGGACCTTGATAATAATAATATCATTAATTAATCATTACATTGTTCTATACATATTTAAAGACACTGTCTTCTACATCGTTGTAAAAACAATCACTCATGTATCCGAACGCTTCTTTGTAGTATCAATAGACTCTTGCGATCCATTTCCATCGTATACAAGCGTTGAACAAACCAATGTCGTAACTACTTACTTTGATTTGTTTTCCTCACTGAGCGACAAGGAAACCAATTATTTACATTCAACTACTATTAGTTCGTTTACACGTCGAACCCATTATGACTAACCATAATAGAAACAAGAAAACTAATGACGTCACTTTGATTTTAAATATCAAACTTAGCAGTATCTTTTGACAAGTTTCTTTTTAAAGTTGCCAGTATTAAAAAATAACAAAAGATGAATTCAAACAACCCATCTTTCTTAGCCTACTAACAGTAAACATAGTTGACATTTCAAAAATAAGCACTTACCTATCGCACAGCTATTTGTTTGGCCATGAATGATTTATGAACTCAACGATTTTCACTACGGTATATTTGTAACATCAAAGTACATCTTACTCGATGCTGGCTTGAAAAGGTAAAAAAATTACTGCCAACCAGTCTCTTATCTAGTACAATTAGTACCTAATAAGTAAGTAACTTGATAGATTGATTTAGAAATACTTGAGGCGCGCAATTTAACTCGTATTTCTTTGTTGGTTTAAATGAGATGGTACCAGTAGGTACATGTTTTTCTTTGTACTTGATGTGTATAAATCTCGGGGCATAGACTCTTGTCTACCACGACACATCACGATACCTCTTGGTAGTAGTCTAGTTCTTACTAGACTACTACCAAGAGGTATCGTGTTCGGGGCGCCCTGCGGACTCTCCGTCTGCTTACCGGCCCATCGTGCTGCTCGGCGAGGTGGGCAAGCTCATTGAAAGAGTCATTGCAGACCGCCTCGTCGGGTCGGATTTGGCGGAGAGCCAGTTTGGTTTCCGCAAGGGGCGCTCAACGGTGGACGCCATCATGCGCGTACGAGCCCTCACGACGGGGGATGCTGTGGCCCGGGGTGGGATCGTCTTGGCAATGTCTCTAGACATCGCCAATGCCTTCAACACCCTGCCCTGGAGTTGCATCAGGGAGGCACTCCGGTATCACTGAGTGCCGACCTACCTTTGTCGCGTGGTCGAGGCCTATCTGACGGACAGGGCCGTCATCTACCCCGGTCACCGGGGAGAGTGGAACCGGCGAAGGATGTCGTGCGGTTAACCACAGGGATCGGTCCTGGGGCCGCATCTGTGGGACATCGCTGACCTCCCTGGTGGCGTCAGCGTAGTTTGCTGCGCTGACGACACGCTGGTCCTGGCGCAGGGAAGGTCGCACCAGGCGGCGGCCGAATTAGCGACACGCGGGGTTGTGACAATCGTAGAGAGGATCCGGCAATTGGGACTCGAGCCGGCCTGGCACAAGTCCGAGGCCATGTGTTTTCATGGTCCTCGGAACGCGCCACCTTCGGGTTCCCAAATAACGGTAGGCGGGGTTCCCATCGGCGTCGAGTCGACGATGAAGTACCTGGAACTCGACCTCGACAGCCGGTGAAATTTCGTGGAGCATTTCCGACGTTTGGCTCCCAGACTGGAGCGGGCCGGGGCTGCCTTGAGGCGGCTCCTGCCCAATCTAGGGGGTCCAAACGCCTCCTGCCGGAGGCTCTACGCGGGAGTCGTGTGGTCCATGCCCCTTTACGGGGCTCCGGTGTGGGCGCGTTCCGTGAGGCGGCGACCAGTCCGTCGGTTGACCACGTCCCAGAGGGTCATGGCCATCCGGCTAGCCCGGGGATACCGCACGGTCTCCGGTGAGGCGGCGAACCTCCTTGTCGGATTACCGCCATGGGATCTGGAGGCAAAAGTCCTCACGCACATGTGGGAGCAGCGCGAGGAGACAAAACGCCGGGGCGTAACTCCACTGCCGCGAGAAGGCGGACAGAGCTCCGGCAAAATCTCATGGCGGCATGGAGAGTGCAATTGTCGCAACCCAGCGCTGGGCACGCAGACGCTTCGTGTAAAATACTGGTATTCAGTTGCATCTGGTTAGACTGGAAGCTAACCCCGATATAGTTGGGAAAAGGTTAGGCTATGATTGATTTATAGGCAAAAGCTAATCACCCCAAGTGCAATAACTGGAGAATCTCAGGAAATACGTAACTTTTTTATAAATTAGTTATTTTTACCTGTTTATGACTTAATATAACTTAGTAATCTTCAATATCATGTCTAAAAATCTTAACAAAAAGCGCAAAGAAAATCCCAACTATCATTTTAAAATATAAAATTCAGTCTTCCATATTTTCATGTATACTTACTAATGATTTTTAAAGTCTTTCAAGTTTGAGTAGGTTCAAAAGGTAAAAAACTGTGTCTTTTAATTATCATGATATCGTTCTATTATTATAAGCACATCCGATCTCTTTGTCACTATTACAAACATTCAAGCTCTTTCAATGTTAGCTACGTCACGCTATTGTTACAAATTGCAGGTGACTACGCATTGTTTAATTTGATCACTTGGTTAACCTATTACATATAGGTCTGAGATAATCATTGTGTAGTTCAAATCGACCTAACCAATCTTTACCTATAGATATAATAATATCTTCTCTCTCTTCTTTAACCCGTATCCACCCAATGCTGTGTGTAGGTCTCCTCCATTGAACGCCACGATACCCGCACCCTAATTGCGTAACACACTATCAATCACAATCTGAATGATTTTGAAGAAAATTTCTTCATATGTTCGAAGAATGTATCTCCTCAACAACGTAAATAACGCAATGAATGTTGTTGTACTGTCAAAATGAAACCATGTGTTACGCAATTGCCCCGCCGATCGTGGGCCCTACCCGCATCCAACTCTTGCCTGCTACTTTGACCACCATCGGGCCACCTGGCTCGTGGCCTCCCTACACTCCTATGGTCAGTTCTGGGTCTCGACGCCAACACCTTACCCCATGTAATATCTGGTCAGCGGCATATATGGCCTGCCCATTCCAAACTATTAATGTAGTTGGGTTATATTTACCGCTTTTAAGACTGCACTCGTCTTTTTAGTTGTATAATCGCAAAAAAGAAATAAACAGTCTTAACTTCATCTATAGAAAAGTACAGCGCCAATGTATTTGGGGTGGTTGGGATCTACCTCCTAGTGGTTCACCCCGGGCAACTGCTGTTGCCCGGGGCAAGCCCGTGGTGCTACCACGGGCTTGCCTGTGCTGTGGTACGGCTGAACGATCCCACTTAGCGGTGGTAAGCTCCGCAAGGGGCCGCCTGGCTCGCGACCACCATCCCACCGGAGTCTGGCGCCAAGCAGCTTGCTGTGTTCCGTTGGTGTGTGAGAGTGCCGGAGCCTTTGGGGGAGAAGAAGATTGTAAGTTGCGCTGTTCAGAACCAGTCTTGGTCTCTGGGCATATCTTGCTGGGTAACTCATTTTCGAGGGTAGCGGGATCCGAAGCACGGTGCCAGCCGTTGGCCGACCGCCGTCAGTAGGGAGCCCAAGTAGCACGCCAGCCACGTGCCAAAGGCGGCCCCGCCAACTCGCGAAAAATCCCGGTATGCTCCACCGTGCCAGCCGGCGGCTGGATGGGAGGACCCGGTGGCCATATGGGGGCGGGGGTTCGGGCGACCCCGCAGTCTCCAAATGAGTTCCCCATAGGTTTGGTTAGCTCTAGTGTTCCACTTGGATTACTGAGCAGTGCCTCGACAAGTCGATTTTTTTCCCCAACAACTCTACACAAATTATGACCAAAGCAAAGAAAAACAAGGTTAAACAACGGCTGCACTTCCTCCCACTAAAAGTGCACTTCACTAACGTCAGAGGGTTGCACTCCAATCTCGATCCGGTTCATCACCATCTTGAGACTGAGAAGCCGCACCTGTTTTTCCTAACGGAGACGAAGATAACAACCCCGTCGGACGTGGCGTATTTCAACTACCCGGGTTACTCTCTTGAACACAAGTTCAAGAAGCAAGCTGAGGTCTGTGTGTACGTTCGCGATGACATTTGTTGTCGTCGTCTCCGTTGCTTTGAGAAATCGGGTTTTTCTGCCATATGGCTACTTATGGACACTGGCGTGGAGAAATCTCTCTACATCGGCGTCTACCAATCGCACAGCGGTGACCAGGAAATAACAGTGCTCTTTAACTTCCTCGTGGAGTCGACTGACGTAGCCCAGCAGCGGTACCCAATAGCGAAGCTCATCTTTCTGAGGGACTTCAACACCCATCATAAAGAGTGGTTGTTCCCGTACCAGAAAACTGACCATGCCGGGTTAGAGGCGCGCAAGTTTGCTTTAACGCTAGATCTAACACAGATGGGGAATGTGGCAACGCGGGTACCGGATGTTGACGGCCATACACCCAATTGCTTGGACCTTCTGCTGGCAACTGATCCGGACAGTCATTCAGTATCGGTCTCAGCCCCGCTGGGAACTTCTGACCACTGTCTGGTGAAATCCATATCGACCTGCTCTCCTCCAGATGAGAGTCCTAGAGGCACGAGGCGAGTATGGTGATACAAGTCAGCAGACTGGGATGAGATGCGGCACTTTTTTGTGTCTTATCCTTGGCGGCAAGTGTGCTTCGCCTCGTGTGACCCCTCGTGCTGTGCTGACGTGGTTGCGGACGTGATCCGGCAGGGGATGGAGAATTTTATTCCATTCTCCGACATCCCGCTCGGTCACAAATCTCGGCCTTGGTATAATGCAAAATGCGCCCACGCTGAGGCCCGGAAAGAGTCTGCATACCAAGCCTGGGTCAAGGCCCGCGACCGCAAAGTTAGAGCGCGTAGGGTTCGCGCGAGGAATAGAGCTTTTAATTCTGCCGCCAAGTTTTGCAAGCGGGTTTAACGTGGGGCACGTTTTGACCATGTCGGACGTATTGGGGCCAAGCTGGCTTTGCACCCTCCGGGTAATAAACAGTTCTGGTCCCTGTCCAAAGCGGCTGAAGCGAATTTCTGTCCACCCACTTTACCTCCAATGATGAAACCTGATGGGTCGCTGGCTCACTCTGCAGGTAAGAAAGCAAATCTCTCTTTGCAAGCAATTCGTGTCTGGACGCTGGCTCCAAGCAATCACCTACTGTCCCTCATTGTGACTCCTCGATGTCGGAAATTGCAGTTCACATTAAAGAGGTCCGAAGAGTATTGTGCAGTCTAGACGTGAACAAGGCCAGCGGGCCTAACGGTATTCCAGCGAGAGTGTTGAGGCAGTGTGCGCCTGAACTGTCTCCTGTGTTGACACGTTTGTTCCGACTTTCTCTTAAAAAAAGGACGGTACCAAAATCCTGGAAGCTCGCAAATGTGCAACCAGTGCCCAAAAAGGGCGACCGTGCAGACTCTGCCCGTTACCGTCCGATCGCCATTACCTCCATTCTGTGCAAGGTTATGGAAAGGGTACTGAACAGTAAGTTGCTGACCTACCTTGTAAACAATGATCTCCTCAGTGACCGTCAGTATGGCTTTCGCCGGGGACGGTCAACTGGCGATCTTCTTGTGTAGTATGTCACGCACTGCTGGGGCGAGGCCATCGAGAAACACGGCGAAGCACTTGCTGTATCGCTTGATATCTCGAAGGCCTTTGACAGGGTCTGGCACGCTGGTCTACTCAGCAAGCTTCCTGCTTATGGCATCCCTGCTGATTTTTGTAGCCGGATATCAGACTTCCTTAGTGAACGGTCGATCAGAGTAGTTGACGGCTGCTCTTCCGACCTTATGGCTATTGATGCCGAAGTTCCTCAGGGGTCTGTTCTCTCTGCAACTCTTTTCCTGCTACACATCAATGACCTACTTCAGTCTGGTATTGTTGGGTACGCAGATGACAGTACAGTTTCAGAGAGATACTTGTCCAGCGCAAAAACCAGCGGGGCCGAAGTTCGTTCCTTGAGAGAGGCCATGGTAGAGCGGACAGATTTGACCTTAAGCCTTGTCTCCCAGTGGGGTGATGATAATCTGGTCTCTTTTAATGCCACCAAAACACAGGCATGTCTTTTTACCTCTAAAACGAGTCGTTTCGATCAAACTCCTACTTTTCGGGGTATATCTGTTCCTGTAACTGATCGGCTCGAGCTCCTAGGCATAGAGTTGACATCATGTCTCAACTTCGTTGCCACCATCGAGTACAAAGCCCAAACTGCGGCCAAGAAACTGGGCATCTTAAATAAGGTGAAGCGATACTTTACGCCTGGACAGTTTTTAATTCTCTACAAAGCGCAAGTCTGGGATTAAGTTTGGAATGGCTCGGCCAAATACCAACTTGCCGCGCTTGACTCGGTGGAACGCAGAGCTAAGAGGCTCATTGGCGACGTAAGACTGGTGGATGCCAAGCTTCACAGCTTGGCTCATCGCCGCAAGGTTGCCTGCTTGACGGTCTTCTACAGATTATACTTCGGGGAGTGTGCTCACGAACTCCACGACCTCATTCCGCCAGCTCCCTTCTATCAGCGGACATCTAGACGCACTGCAGGTTACCATCCTTACCTAGTTGTTATCCCACCAATTCGCACTAAGCGTTTCCAAATGTCTTTTATGATGCGCACAGCAAAGGAGTAGAACTCTCTGCCTGCGTCTGTGTTTTTCCGAACGCATACAACCCGCTCTCTTCAAATTGAGAGTGAACAGGCTTCTTCTGGGTAAGTTCGCACCATCGTCGACTTTTTCTCTGTCATCTCTGACCTAGACTAGAGTCAAGAGCAAACCTATCTCAAATGAAAAAAAATACGCTGTTGGTGTAGGGGGACATCTTTGTTAACCACTTATTGTCTTAACTCATCAATCACAAATTCAAGAGCAAACCTATCTCAAATAAAAAAAATAAAAAAAGTATTTCGTTTTAGTTTATTTTAATACGGTGGTAACGGCTTCGACTTACGAGTTGTAGGTCGTGGGTTCAAACCCAGGCAAGTGCTTCACTTTGTGTAAAATATATCACTTCTGCTCTCAAAACAGTGAAGGAAAATATCGTAAGGAAACAGACATGTCCTAGAACCAAAAATTCGAAGACATATGACATCTACCAACCCGCACTGGGCCCGCGTGGTAGATTATACAGCCCACTCCCTCTCAAAGAGAGCGGTGGGAACATTATAGGCTCGTATGCTTATGCCTATTTTAATACCTATAGACTAATTGGAACTGCCCAGGTCATATTGACCCAATCACACACTAAGATAGATTAGACGAGAAAAATAATCCAGAAGCTTTTAAATTGAATAATAGGAACGTTTTGTTTTGTACGTGTACTTAAAACTTTTATTATTTTTTCTTATTCACAATCTATCGGCAATCCTGAAATATCGCAGGCTAGTAGTGGCGAAAGCAGCCTATAACACGATTCCTACCGGCTTCCCTTCGGAGGTTTGCATAAGCAACACAACCGCTATTGAAAAATGGCACAGTCAATAGTGTCTACTATTGCCAAAAAATACTTATATATTGTCACACTACGAGTATTTAATTAATTCACCATAACATTCAAACAACAAAAACGCTTATTAGCTTTGAATTACAACAATAACAAAAAAATTTCTAAAATAACCTGGCACCAAAACGTCATAATCGGGAACTAAAAATTCATACAAACGCGATCCCGTTATGACGTCACTTTAGGTCACGTGGCTTGATAATGCACGAGAGCAAGCCGGTGTACAACGGGTTACGATAGAGACAGATATAGAAAAAATTCGTCCGCGAGACCGAAATGAAGGAATATTGCATATTTTATTTAGTTTTCACCTGTTCAACTGTAATGTATTCGATTATTTATATTCTTATAATAATTTTAAAATGGTAATACCTATAATAATTTAGTTGAGTTTATTTATGTCTCTAAAACATTGAAAAGTTTGTTTATGTAGTGATGGCGTCTTTTTGGTTCTGCTATTAGACGTTAGATGGTGTTAAATTCAGTAAAGAAAATACTTTTATTTTTTTTTAAGTTAATAAATAATTTTATACTTTATTGTTAAGTAAGTTAAAAGCGGCTTCGATTATGCTTCTCTTACAAGAAATCACATCTAGGCTAGGTAATATGAAAAATTAATGCGAATGCAAACGCGAGAGGGTTTTCCCGCTACTCCAGCTGATTAAAAAATCAACTGCTTGATAGCACGAACTAATCTCTCTTAATAGCTTTCTTATGAGAGCAAACAAATCTCCTATAGTTGAGGTGAGGTGAGGTATGTTAGTACTCCTAACTGTTTAGCAACGAAGTCCGTTATATGGCTATGATCGTTTCTGTCTTTTTCGGGTCTGTACCTAAAAGGTGCCAACAGGGCTCTATTACTAAGGCTCCGCTGTCCGTCCATCCGTCTGTCACAGGGCTGTATCTTTTGAACCGTAATAGGTTTGCAGCTAATAATCTTTTACTTAATGTGAACAAAACGAAACGTCTTGAGTTCTGATTACCAAATGTACCCCAAGTGGATGTAAATTTAAAACTTGGTGGCAAGAAACTAGATGCTATTACAGAAACGGTATTTCAAGGATTTACTCTAGATCTTAAATTGCCATGGGGCGCCTACATTAGAGCTATTTCAGGTATATTAAGTTCAGCTGCATATGCAGTACGAAAAATAAGGCAGTTGACTGATATAGCCACAGCTAGGTTAGTATACTTTGCATATTTCCACAGTATTATGTCTTATGGCGTTCTACTGTGGGGATCGGCAGCTGACGTAGATTTAATTTTTATTTTACAAAAGAGGGCAATCCACGTGATCTATAAAATGGGTCCTTGTAAGTCCTTTAAAAACAAATTCAAAGAAATTGATACACTAACTCTGCCTTCTCTTTATATCTTAGAAAGAATTTTGTATGTTCGCAAAAACTTAGAACTTTTTACGATAAGAAGAGATTTCCATAATATTAATACACGTAGTAAACCTGAAATTGTGATACCCAAATTTAGATTAACTAAAACAAGCAAGTCATTTCTTATAAACAGTATCCGCTTTTATAAGAAGTTGCCAAAGTCAGTTACAGAACTTAGCGATGGAAAGTTCAGAACTCACATCAAACGTATCCTTATTCAAAAAACATATTACAAGATTAAAGACTACGTTGAAGACAGAGAAGTTTGGCGCTTATTCCTTCTGCACATGTGGCTTCCCTGGTACCTCATTAACAGCATAACTATTTCTGTAAATGTCTATTAACTGCTCCCAAATTACTTTAATGTATTTTTTTACATACTTCTATGATATAATCTTTTCGTTATTTTACATCAAACAGCACTTCAGAGAAATCATTAAAATTGGATAGGAACGCTAAACTACAAAGTATTAATTACTAGTATATACATGGAAAAGTAAATTTTCGTCGTCGCCAAACTTTGATGTGCAGTTCTGAATAATTGAGGTAAAAGATAATTTCATTCCATTGATTTGTAAAATTTTAACTATTTTACAGTGTTTGAACAGAAGCCTTGCAGGAAGGTTCTCGTAGGGAAATATTACTGAAAATATCAAATTGCTTTTATTCAAAAACCTACGTCAGTATTGCATGATTTATCATGTTTTTAAAAGGTCAAAATCTTAAAAATTTCTCCATTAAAGCAGATTGCAGTGCTGTTATTACCTACTACTTCTAATCGTACTTGACTTTAATGAAACGATAATCTTCGTGGTTTTAGTGCTAATATTCCTTGAATGGTTGGTTGAAGCGTTATAAAATGCTAATAGTCTCAATATTCGCAAAACTGTGGACGTTTTATATCAGATTTGAATCGGTGAATCTGAAATGGCATTTCTTGAGATGTTCTAACAATGGAATTTTTTATTTAAAAAGAAATGGTAAGCTTACGTTTTATTAAACTAATGATTATTTAATTAAATGTTTTGCTAATTTTACCACGCAATAATTATGATCAGTCCATGTTATTCAGCTGCATCCGAGCCGACCCCCACACAGTTGGGAAAAAGCTAGGATCATCATCATCTGCCTAGCCTTTTCCCAACTATGTTGAGGTCGGCTTGTAGTCTAACCGGATGCAGCTGAATACCAGTATGGGAAAGGCTAGGATAAGAATAAGAATAATTTATTTGCTGAAATTACAGGATTTATCTGATGTAAGAATTGGTGGTTTATGCTTAGTCCATATTTAGCGTGTTAAGGGTTTGCAAATTAGTTTTACATTATGATGATGTCCACGCCATAATCTAAATTGAACCCAGTACAGTAAATGGTGTAGGTGTGCACTATAATAGTACTATTGTTGCCATAACACTGAATCAAGACTACTAAATGGAATCCCATTAAGACGATACCGCGCGCGCACTGACGCATTTTAGAATGCATATGCAGAAAACAAGCATGTTATGTTATGCTCTTCTACAAGACTATATACGTTATTATCTTTACAAACTGAAGTTTTACATTGTTAAGTTTTATTTTATTCCTTAGAACGCAGCTTAGTGGCCACTATTTTCCGTTTTAAGGATTATAATAAAAATTAACAATGTAAAACTACCATTTGTAATAATAATAACAAAGTAACGTATAGTCTTGTGGACCACAACGTAACATGCTTATTTTTTGCTTTTTGATTCTAAAATAAAAGAAATAACCAATCAAACGATGAGGGAGCCACTGCGCACGCGGTGTCGTCTGTAATTCTTTAGTAGTGGTGCCTATTTGAATTATGAATGTTTGCAAAACTACTAAAGTACATTACTGCAGCGGCCGACTACAGAGGCATTGATGGATGCCAAGGCACACATACGTGAGTCCATCAATGCCTGGTTGCGGCCAAGGCTTGTATAGTACTTTTCTCAAATAATACGCGGAAATTCAACAATTAATTCTAAATTCCAGTATCAATGACGAACAACAATAATTTTTCACGCGCCAATAATACTTTAAACAGCTCTATTTGCTAAGCCAGTTCGAGATTTAAATAACATCTTTGATTAGCTACCTCCTTGGTTATCATATGTATGTCGAAGGAAAATAAGAAATAGAAGAAGGTTGCCAAAATAATGTTCGAATTTCCAAGCATGTTTGAGAAAAACATTTTTCTCTTTTATTAGGAACTACGTTCTATTTTAAATAGTTACTAAATTAGGACGCAATGAATACACGCTTCCCATGTAATGGATGCATTTATCTGTTTCTTTCTGGTCAGTTGATTCATAAGACGTTTTTGATTTCGTTCTAAGGAGTTTCACGGCCATATTGAACCGGTTTTAATGGGGAAGGTCGGGCAAAGTTAATTGTAGATGGCGTGATCATAGCTAGGTCCTCACGGCCTATAGTAAGTTTGACATTTCGTTCATTCATGAGTTAACTTTTATTCCGCTATTTCGTTATTTTCGGTGATTTCAATATTTTAAATCGAGTAAATGACATGGAAAGTGTCAGAATTTAAAACTATAAATACATCCTCAAAGTCACTTTCTTCAAAATGTTTCTACTCTGTTTAATTTATAAAACATCTCTACGAATAGCTTTAAGCCACCATCTTTTAATTTTAGGGTCTCTCGGGAAATGGTGGACTCCAATTTCGGAGTATTTATTAACACAACAACGCATCATTTTCGCAAAAATAAAATAAAACCACCTCACGCCTTGTATTATTGGCTTGTGTTGGGAACTAGCTACGACAGCGCCATTTTGATAGTTGCCTTCCCCATTCATTATGGAGTATAATACTCATCTTATGTATTTCTTCCCTATTTCATACCATATATTTAGTTACTCTTTATTCCAAATCAAATAAAATACCAGCTTTAAAGAACAGTTGTATCTTGAAACCAGTCTAATTTACTATTGTATCTGAATTTAAATAGTTGCTATCTAAAGGAGATTAATAGAACCAATGTCTATTGCCACTTTTTGAAAAGGTAACCTTAGTGACCCTATCCCGAGACTTAAGGGAAAAGTCAAAAGGGTAAACATGAAAGACCTCTAAGTTCAAGTAGTTATCTTTTTGCTGTCCTACATTGTAGTCTTGCGCATAATAGTTCGCGACCTGGAGCACTCAATTTAGTTCGCAGCTTCTTAGCGAAATGGGTCGTTTTTGTGGCCTTATGGATTGAGGAGCCGTGTTTTATACAGGGTGGTCCAAATAGTGACGTCCAAAAGAAAAATCTGCATTCCTCATACTCAGGGGTATTCGAAAATACCCCATGAATGTTCCGCGATATTTGGTAGTTTTCGTGCTTGGAACATGAGATGGCACAAGAGTGTTGACACAGGTTGCGTCCCACACCAGAGGCCTACCCACCTTCCAAGGCAACAACGTCGTGCCATCTGGTCTCTTCTCATCGTCACGTACCATGCCGTTTGGTTCTAATACCGCTGGTACGCCGGTGGTGACAAGGGCTCGACGAATAATATCGTTGATGCTGGCATTTCAGACTATGCGATCTGCGCTCCTGCAGCAGGGCAGACCATGGTGTCTGAGACTGTCGACAGCTTCACCGCAGTGACACCTATGCGGAGCAACACGTATAGCGACCCGAAACAATGAGTCACCCATCATAGTGCCTATGGTGGATGACGGGAGACCCTAAAGCCACAAGCGTGACTCTCATTCTCCCACAGCCAGCAGACGGGCAAGTTCAACAGTATTAGGTGACGTGTTAACCAGGGTATTTCGTATAATACTGCAGAGCAGCAGATCCCACCCTGGGAGGACGGGTTTTCGTGCAAATTCGTATTGGGACAAGCTATTTTCAAAGCGTTCAACGCATCGGTCAAACACGGTACCTCAAAATTGACCAGTAAGGAAGATAAAATGTTCCTGGTTAATTTATTGGTACTGTGGATTGAGGAGAAGGAGGCCGGTAAACTTATACTTGAAACTTAGCTTACGCCGAGACCACCCAGGCGAATGGGTAGTGTGGCTTGCTGCCACGCTCGGTCGTTCAGGGCCACATTTAGGATCGAAGTTAGTGTGTTTCAAATAATTTGGTCTATTTTTTCTAAAAGTTGTGGTTGCTCCAAAGATGGGAGAAGCGAAGAATATATGTAAATTTTTGTTCAAAGCAACAATATCGGATAATGTGTAAAGGCCGAATGAATTATATTTGCACAAAAATCATTCTAAGTATAAACAGAAGGAACAAAAATAAACGTATTTTCTAAAGTTATAGAAACTTTTGAATGACTCTTTCATGAAATCTTATCATTTCAGGATTATA
Source organism: Fissipunctia ypsillon (assembly GCA_947568875.1). Lineage (NCBI taxonomy): Eukaryota > Metazoa > Arthropoda > Insecta > Lepidoptera > Noctuidae > Fissipunctia > Fissipunctia ypsillon. The sequence goes on along the minus strand of OX387643.1, from coordinate 26,313,507 downwards.
ATAAATTAAGATGTTGTATTACTGATTCTAATGATTATAATTCTGTAAATACATGTTTGCTACGGTCGCGAATCATACATACATTGTTCTAGGGGTTTATGACACATGAAACTTTAAAGACTTGCCTTATAATATCTCAACATAATTATCAAGATTGTTTAGAAAGTTTTATTTTGGTGATTTTTATCTTCAAGATAACATTTCTGGCGAAATGTGAGAGTACGTAATAAAATGGTAGTCTATCTACTGTTAAATGTTTTTATTGCATATTCGGAACCTTCAGACTTAGTTACGTCTGCTAGGTTTTTTCAAATATTTTTGTCATTATCTATGTATTTATATTCATTTAAAGTGTCGATATTTAAAGTTGTTCAAAATATAATTTTTATGCCATGGAAGGTCAATTTTTTTTTGGATTCTGCGCACAATGCAAATCGCAAAATGACATATTCGCAAAATGTATTTTCTCAATATGCCACACTAGCAAAATGACACATTCGCAAATTGTCTTTTCTCAAAATGGCAACTAGCAAAATGTCACACCACCAAAATGATACATTCGCAAATTGTCTTTTCTCAAAATGGCAACTAGCAAAATGCCACGCTAGCAAAAGGACACATTCGCAAATTGTTTTTCCTCACTATGCCACACTAGCAAAATGACACATTCGCCAATTGTCTTTCCTCAATATGCCACACTAGCAAAATGACACATTCACAAATTGTCTTTTCTCAAAATGGCAACTAGCAAAATGCCACACTATCAAAATAACACATTCGCAAAATATCTTTTCTCAATATGCCACACTATCAGAATGGCACATTCTCAAAAAGTCATATCACATAATGTGCGATTTACTTTAATGACAAAAGAAGATTGTTAAAGTCACTTGGTCACTTCTTACAGTAGGCCGATGACTTATGAATAAAAAAATAAATACTAATTTAATTATTTCCGTCTTTAATCACATTATTTATTCATTTCCATTTATTTTAACATAAAACCAAATAAAAATGTAAGCTGAATAAATGTAATGCCGCTGAGAATTAAAAACACCAAAAAACAAAATATTGCAACCTTTTTCAAAAAACTTTCATTTGTTGTATTTTGTAGATACCAATCTGTCCCTGTCTTTTATAAACATGCCTTATATAATATAAATATTCATTTAAAGTGTCGATATTTAAAGTTGTTCAAAATATAATTTTTATGCCATGGAAGGTCAATTTTTTTTTGGATTCTGCGCACAATGCAAATCGCAAAATGACATATTCGCAAAATGTATTTTCTCAATATGCCACACTAGCAAAATGACACATTCGCAAATTGTCTTTTCTCAAAATGGCAACTAGCAAAATGTCACACCACCAAAATGATACATTCGCAAATTGTCTTTTCTCAAAATGGCAACTAGCAAAATGCCACGCTAGCAAAAGGACACATTCGCAAATTGTCTTTCCTCAATATGCCACACTAGCAAAATGACACATTCGCCAATTGTCTTTCCTCAATATGCCACACTAGCAAAATGACACATTCACAAATTGTCTTTTCTCAAAATGGCAACTAGCAAAATGCCACACTATCAAAATAACACATTCGCAAAATATCTTTTCTCAATATGCCACACTATCAGAATGGCACATTCTCAAAAAGTCATATCACATAATGTGCGATTTACTTTAATGACAAAAGAAGATTGTTAAAGTCACTTGGTCACTTCTTACAGTAGGCCGATGACTTATGAATAAAAAAATAAATACTAATTTAATTATTTCCGTCTTTAATCACATTATTTATTCATTTCCATTTATTTTAACATAAAACCAAATAAAAATGTAAGCTGAATAAATGTAATGCCGCTGAGAATTAAAAACACCAAAAAACAAAATATTGCAACCTTTTTCAAAAAACTTTCATTTGTTGTATTTTGTAGATACCAATCTGTCCCTGTCTTTTATAAACATGCCTTATATAATATGGTTTATAGAACGGTTAGCTTTTTAAGGCAAAGTAACGAGAGCACGAACGCAAATTATTGTTACACAAACATATTATATGAAAAATTCACACAAATAAAATGATAAACGCATGTAACTGAATGGTCACTACATTATCGGCATTTTACATTTTAACGAATAATTCTGCTAAATAAAAAATATTTTTTATAATTGGCATTAGACCGTAAGATAATGCCTTCCATTTGGTTTACAACACATTACCAAATTATTTTTAATACCTACGCGATATATTAGAAAAACAATGTTTTTTTTATTTTTCCTGTAAAATTTTACAATTCGGGATACCATTTTATTCGGCGGGGGCGTCGATATGTAGGTAGTGTAACATTAATTTAATATACACATATACCTTCCGGAATACGATTTGAAATAATGGCGAAAACCGCATCAAATCCATCATTATTAACATCATCTTCCTGTCCTTGTCCCATGTTACTTGGGGTCGGCACAACACATTTTCTTCTTCCATCGCATTCAAAACTGCATCAAATCCATTGTATGATTTAGAAGAACTAAGCAGTCACACAGACAGACACGAAAAGCGACTTTAATTTATAATATGAATATATAGGTATTGATAACATGGCTACATGTCTAATTGACAGGTGGCGTAATGTTAAGTTATAACTTAAATTCGAAAGGTTAATAGATTCAAAGTTCACTAACAGTTTTCCTTTGTTCCAGCTTTAGAATGGTTCACCCCAACACCAATATTGGTCGAGCCTTCAGCGGCCGTATACTCGTTCCAAGGAAGAAAACAGCTGCCTGCCTTCTGATGTTACTCTTCGTAGTCTTCACTATAAGCATCTTCACGTCATCTAATGGTAAGTCCTAAGTTAATATTATTACTTTGATGGGTCGCCAAACTTTATAGCTCAAGGGCCAGACTAACTCCTATACTAAAGCCCCCAAGGGCCAGGACCTAGCTAGCTTATCATAGCAACAGACTGTTTATTATATAATATGTTATAATTGGTCGTTAAATAAAAAAATATAAAATCGTTTGCCCGCTTCCGCGGGCCGGATTGTTGAGGCTCGCGGGCCGGACCTGCACCGTAATTGAGTAAGACGCTATCAATCAGAATCTGAATCATTTTGAAGCAAATTGTTAATCCATTGCTTCTTAAGTTCGAAAAATTTTCCTGCTCAACAACGTAAATAGCGCAATGAATGTTGTTGAACTGTCAAAATGTAACCGATTCCTACTGTAAGTATGTTACACAAAAGCCCCACTGGCCCGCGGGCCGTAGTTTGGAGACCTCTATTAGACGATAATCATTCTGCGATTGGCTTATTTGAATTTGGATTCTCAGAAAATTATCACGTTTTAGGAACACAAACTCAATGTGACAAAGTTCAAATTCCATTGCAACCAAAAAAATTTAACCTTTTTATTACAAACTGTCAATCAAAAAGCAACTTAGACCACACCAATGCTAAAGTAGATAATTGATAGAGTGTCAATACAATTAAATTATTTGAGATTGTACATTAAAGTATTGACCGATAGTGGGCCCTCTTTGTTTGCTTTATACTTCCTCTTTCACACACTGCTAAGAACGCAGCATACTTGGCACACCCCGTGCCACCCCAACGATCCGTGACTTACTATATAGACGATTTTTGGTCTTGTGTGTGTGTTATAAGTGTGTTCGGCTCTTATTCATTCACATTTAACTCACCATGCTTAAAAGAAATTAAATTCAATGATTTTCAGAATGAACTTGAAAATATCATACTCGAAAACAATGAGCTTCGTAAACACAACGATAAATTGCTGAAAGATAACATTACTTTGAAAAAATTCTTATGCCAACCACCGCAAAAAGAATGTGATGCACCGGAAGTTACAAAAGAATCAATACATATTCTTTGTTACACCAAGATATGCAAGCCATCTTTACGCCACCTAGAAATCTGGCTACAAGTAGCAATAGTAACACAAAGACACAACTCAGTGGAAATACCTTGAGCCTACAAAAAATATCGAAGATCTGGAGCATCAGTTAAAACAAGCCGGAAACGAAATAGTCAACCTCAGATCAAATACTGAAGCTTCAGAAGATGATGGAAACTAAAGGTGACTTTCAAAAGGGAAAAAATACGCCACTGGATGCTTTAAAAATTGAGCACACTAAGAAAATATTTATATTTGGCGCTCAACAATGTGTTGGACTATCATCTGCATTGATACACTCAAGACAGAATACATCCTATGAAAAATATACCGTCACATCTCTAACGAAGCCATATGCACTAACTAGTGAAATTATGAAGACCTGCCAAAATACTCAGCTATCGGCAAGTGACAAACTGATTATTTGTGTAGGTGAAAATGACTATGATCTAAAGATTTTGTCCTCACAACTTCGTCAAATTCTCGATGGATTCGGTAATAATAGTGTAATTATTCTGAGTTTACTAAAGAATATGTACTTAAATTTAAATGACTTGAACCGAACCATATGCAATGTTTGCAATGAATACAAAAATGCTAACTTTATTGACTTTAATGATAAATTAAATAATACATGTAAATTAATTAATTGTACTATTGACTATGATGATTATGAAAAAAAATACTTGAATGTCAAAGAAATAAAGAAATTAATACTGCGTAGTCAACCAAATCCTACGAAAACTTGTGGCAAAAAGAAAAATTATCCTAGGGGAACAATCCCATATTACTTTGCACGAAAACACCGAAAATAGGATACTCAAAACAAACCCGATGCAGATGTAAAAAATCCCTCTTCTACAAAAATAGGTACTATACCACTCTGTTTTTTTTAATTAAAAAATTTAAAAAAACTACAAACCTTCAAACTGCACTTGTTACTTACTACGCATATGCCCAAGCATGGCTCAGCTTTGGGGTCATGCTGTGGGGTAACAGTACAGACTCACAAACCATATTTATCTTACAAAAAAGTTAATCAGAATAATAACCAGCATAGAACAAACAGACAGCTGTAAACCACACTTCCAAAAAAATAAAATACTCACACTTCCCTGTTTATATATTTTAGATTTATGTAAATTTATCAGAAAACATCAAGATTACTACACCACTTGCGAAGATACACAAAAAAGATACACTTTTAGACATAACAAAAACAAAATAAACAAACCTTAATCTCGAATCAAAATGCACTCAACCAGCCCTCTAATTCAATGGTACCATTTTCATTAGAACCTATAAATAATTCACACAGTCGTTTAACTATCTAAATCGAGATATCTTATTACCCGTGAAATACTTATCATTGTGGCCATCTGTGGTCTTCTTCGTCAGTTCCACTTCACCAAATGATACTTTCTGAATGCAAATGCTTGATTTGTTGACGAAAATACCAAAATCATTATGTGTTTGCCAATTATATTTGAGGAGTTCCCCTTAATTATTCATGAATCCTATCATCAGAACTGGATTTTGATAAAAATGGGACCAATCTGGAAGTATGTCCTTTCAAATAAAAATATAATTTTCCAAATCGGTTTATAAATGACGGAGTACTGAGGTAACAAACATTAAAAAAAAACATACGAATTGATAACCTCCTCCTTTTTTTGAAGTCGGTTAAAAATAGTAACGAAGTCAGACCTGTGCATTGCATATATTTGAAAAGAAATGATTGAATGCGTCTGTTGCGCACACTATAGTGTTTAGAATTTTTGTCCGTTTGATGTTTGTCGGGATGTATGTTCCGGATTGGCGCATTAAACGGTTGATTGAATTTAGAGGAAATTTGGCATACAGATGTTTTAGATCCTGGATTAACACGTAGGATAGGAACTAATTTGATATATTCCGACATACACGCGGGCGAAGCCGCGGGCAAAAGCTAGTCTATAATAAATTGCTAAATGAAATTAGAGAAGTAAGCAAAAGAAACATATTGATAAATAAATTGAAGCGATTTCTAGAATCCAAGGCATATTCCACAGTAAATGAGTTTCCAGATGATAAAACGATTGCAAAATGAAATTACTCTATCTAAAACAAACCATTATAAAAGTAATATAATATGGAATACAGTAGTTCAAGTATAAAATATGAAAATATGAATACACAAATAATATATCTACATACTTTAATAAAATAAAATATAATAAATAATATAAATATAATTAATTTAATATAAAATACTTATAATTAATCTAATTAAGTACATAATTTAATATATATATTATAGCAAACACTTCTAAGATTTTCATAATAATTACCTATTCTTATGCAATACAAAATAATTAAACATAAATAATATGCTACCCCTATGTACACAAACATAATAATATATACATATGTATATACATAATTATATACACAATGATACACATCTAATAATTTATATTGATTTGATTAAATTGCTATTCAGCCCTCTTCCTCTCTCCTAAATTTTTGCGTGCCCGACAGGGTCCATATTGATCTGTAACTTGTTTTTTACCATCTTTGTAACATATGGAATGCAATAAAAAATTGAGTATTGAGTATTTTAAGGTTGTAGACAGAAAACAGCTTTTTCGTGAAAAATTTTAGCCAATACAAGACTTTTAAAATACATATTTCCTCAAAATATCGCTAGTATCTTGTCAAAACAGGAAATACTAGAACTAACACTACTAGTAGTGTTAGTTAGTATTTCCTGTTTTGACAAGATACTAGCAAAAATATCAGGTTCTTTATTGACGTCTTGTAATTCTAGAATTACAAGACGTCAATAAAGAACCTGATATTTTATGTTTCTCTGAAACCTTCATGCGTGCCGGTAGTGAAAAATACTTAAAATTAAATAACTATATTTTAGCAACTGCATTTAGTAGAGACAAACAGAGAGGGGGAACCTGTATCCTCGCAAAACAGGATATTATATACAATGAACTTACTTACATAAAAAACATTCAACGCAAAAATCATTTGAAGCCTGTGGCATTGAAATCCCGTTGCACAAATTATTAATAGCATGTCTATAAAGAACGCTAAAGTCTGACCCCAATGTATTTTTGAATAACCTCGACCAATTTATGAATGAAACACACAATAAATATGGGTCAAACACAAAAATTGTAATTGCTGGTGATTTTAATATAAATACCCTAAAACCAGGCAAAGTGACTACCTATTTAAAAGATTTATGTAATACTTACAATCTCCAAATACATATTAATAATCCCACACGTAAAGAGGCTTGTATAGACCACATACTAAGTAATATATAGACAACATCAACAGATGTTTTGCCTCTTTATTTATCTGACCACGACACTGCCCAATTGTTGGACTTTCCAATAAAAGAGCAAAATTCGAAGTCCAAATTATACTATATTTATAAAAAAAGACTACTGTAACGAAAATATAAAAAAAATCACAAAATATCTCGCATGTTTATCGTGATCTGAAGTGCACCTAGAAACTGACCCAAATAAGGCATTTAATAAATTTTATGACTTATTATGTCTCTATAACTTATGCTTCCCAAAAATTTAAGTAAAGATTAATAACTCTAACACATACAAACAAAAATGGATAAGTAAAGGTTTAAGAAATAGTTGTAAAACTAAACGATCTCTACGTTATCTTTAATACAAAAATAAAACTGTAATGTTTAAAACAAAATATAAAAAATATTCAAATATACTGAAAAAGTGCATTACTAAGTCCAAAATGAATTTTAATATTAATTTCATTGAAAAAAGCCAAAACAAATGTACAGCAACGTGGTCTGTCATTAATCACGAAGATATAATCATAAAGATATATTTATTGCATAACTGTGTACATTAAGTTCTTAAACATTACATTTCTTGTTTCAACAGTCTACCCAAGTCGGATATGCAATAGTATTTTAACAAATTAGGTACTTACAAAAATTATTTTTTATCAAAAAACTCATGCAGATTATAAAGTACATTATCAATTAACATTTTTTTCAATTTATTTTTAAACATATTTCCATTTAATTGCTGGCGGTAACTGATTGTACACACGAATAGCAGTAACATAGGTACTTTTATAAACATCATATTGTTAATAACAGGTAAATTAATGTCATATTTATATTGTTTCCGAAATTGAAATATTGCATATTGTTTTTAACAAATATACATAATTCGAGTATAAAAATACCAGTCAGTATTAGGAAACCCTCTGTTCTGAAGACATCTCTTAATGATTCGGTACTATACATGTTATATATTGTCCTAAGACATTTCTTCTGGAGAATGAATGTAGATTGTACATTTGTCGAGTTCCCCCAATATATGACACCATAAGTTAACAGTGGGTACACATTTCCAAAATAAGCATTTCTAGTAACACTTGGATTTGTAGTTTCTGCCAGAACTGACAATGCGTAGCAAGCACTTGATTTTTTTTTTATTAATCTTTTCAATATGTGCCTTCCAATTTAAATGTTGATCTATAGTAACTCCTAAGAAATTTGTGTCTTTTACTTCTTCAATCGCTGCTTCAATCATGGTTATATTTAATTTATTAGGTTTACTTTTATAATTGCTAAGTTGAATCAATTTGGTTTTTGAGACATTGACTTTTAAATTTATTGACTGCAACCAATTAGTAACAGTTATTAATGTGCTATTTATTTCACTTTCGTAAATAATATTATTGGAATATTCATTTGAAATAAATATAGTTGCGTCATCAGCATACATTACGCAAAGATGGCTAATTATATTTGGAAGCACGTTTATATACAATAAGAACAAGGGGGGTCCTAGTATACTGGCCTTGCGGTACGCCTAGAATTACGGATTCGAATTTAGATTTTACTACCTCCACCATTTTTGTACGTTCATTATTTATCTCAATAACAGTGCCCTGCATTCTATTATTTAAATAATTCTCAATTAATTTAAGTGATATACCTCTTATTCCTATACGTTCTAATTTATCAAGCAAGATGTTATCTTTACACAGTCAAATGCTTTTGACATATCAATGAAAAGAGCAGTACATCGTTTCTTATTATTTATTTTATCCCAAATGGTATTGAATAATTTATATATTGCCAATGATGTAGTTTTATTTTTTTTTTAATCCAAATTAGTTAACATTTAAAAACTTTGTGATTCTAGCATAGATAACCTTTTCAAATATCTTCGAGAAACTTGGCAACAGTGCAATTGGTCTATAGTTATTAATGTCGTGCCGTGATCCTTTCTTATATAATAGCTTTATGAGAGCTATCTTTAGGGTATCGGGAAATTTGCCCGTTTCTAACATAAGATTTATAATGTGTACCAGCGGATCAACAATAAATGGGATGCTTTCTTTGATAACTCTAATGGTATCGTGTCCGCAACTAGTTTTAATTTTTTAATTTTAGAACTATATTTATTATTTCGCTTCTATCTACTGGGTAGAAGAAAATACTGCTTGAGTTAGAAGTTGATTGTGATTTGTAATTGTTATTGTCCGCTGTCGTAGTGTTGAGATTTTGGTTAATGTAGAAATTGTTAAAAATACTAGCTAATTTTACAGGACATTTTATTACGTTGTTATTGTGCAGGATGTAGTCTATTGTGGGTTGAAGAACATTTGTAGTTTGGGTTTGTCGTTTTATTAATGCCCATGTGGCCTTAGTTTTATTCGTACTGAATGAGATGAATTTCGCGTTAGAATTTTTTCTTGATTGTTTTATCACACGCTTTAAGATTTTACAACAGCGAACATATTTTATTTTATCTTCTTGAGACGTACTAGTTTTTGTTTGTAGGTACATTTTTCGTTTATTTTTACTAGAAATTATGATGCCTTTGGTTTTCCATGCTGATTTTTTTTTATAGTACATTTTAACTTTTTCAACTGGAATGCAAATATCGAATATTAATTTAAATAAGCTAATAAATTCTCCATATGGTGTATTTGCATCCAAATGATGCCTTTAAATTATCAGTTGTGAAACCACTTTACAAAAAAAAAAAAACAGTAAAAATGACGTGAAAAACTACCGTCCGATTACTCTTATTCCTATTTTGTCAAAAGTACCTATTTGAAAAATGTATTCTCAACAGACTTGTCAACTTTTGTAGCAAATATAACATTATATCAAAAGAACAGTTTGGATTTCAAAAACACAAGTCCACAACATAGGCAATATTTTCACTTTTGAGCAATATCCTGATTAATCTAAATAATACTCATTTAACAACAGGGCTTTTTTTCGGTCTATCACAAGCTTTCGACTTTGTAGCACATGACGTTTTATTAAAAAAGTTAGAAAGTATTGGTATAAGAGGACTAGCATTGCAGTGGATTTCGTCTTATCTACGTGATCGGAAACAATACGTTGTTAAAGTAAATGAAAACTTACTTTTTTCGTTATCTGCTGACTCCAGGGAAAATAAATGCGGCGTCCCGGAAGGAAGTGTCTTAGGACCAATTTTATTTATATTATATATAAATGACATAGCACGAGTGACTAATCATAAATGACGGTGGTTATTTGCGGATGACATTTCAATTATTGTGACGTCTGATAAGAAGTATAAATCAATATCTGATCATGAAATTGACATTAATAATACTATTGACAATATTTTAGAATGCCTACGGACAAATAAATTAAAAATCAACTTAGACAAATCTAATTTTATACAATTGAATAAATCTAAACATGCTAAATACATTTAAACTTAACGTTGATAGACTGAAAGAAGTTACACAAACCAAATTCTTGGGTAAGACTTAAATTGGAAAGTACATGTACACAATTTGTGCAATAGGATCAATAAATTTGCTTACGCTCTCAGACAAGTGAAAAACGTGACAAATAGAAAAACGGCAATAATTACCTACCACGCATATATAGAATCCATTTTACGCTACGGGCTCATGATATGGGGAAACAGTACAGTTAGAGCTTTTATTGCGCAAAAAAAATGCGTCAGGGCCATTTGTGGACTTAAACCCGATGAGTCCTGCGAACCATTTTTTTTAAAAAGCTAGGTTTATTACCCCTTCCCTCGCTTTACATTTACGAAACCTGTAAATATGTGTACAGTAATAAGGGATTGTTCAAAAAAGCGTATGAAGTAATCACTCGGCCAACAAGAGATCCACACAGACTAGTATTAAAAGATAATCCTAAGTCATCCAAGTATGCAAAAAACTGTCTTGTAATGTGTGTACGTATATACAATAAAATACCAAACGAACTAAAATTACTAAATAATACGAATTCTTTTAAAAGCAAATTATATAAATGGCTGAATGGACATAACTTTTATGACATTAAAGATTTCCTTAACATGTAAATGTAAAATATGTTCTACAGGTATTATTATTATTTCCTTTATTCCATTTTTATACATATATCTTACGTTTTTAAATATTTTTATAAAAACATTAAAAAAACATTTAAAAATATAAAAAATAGTAACCCACCGGTATCGGGAACAGGGTCCAAGCTACCGGCGGTCAGGGCTCCAGAGAGAGGAACCTCCTAACAATGCGAGCCTTGTCCAGAAGTACCGCTTTCTGAATCAAGCCCTTAATCCAGCTGCCCAACGAGAACCTCCTTAGGTGTTGGTCGAGGCTCTTGGCAATTAAGCCATTGGCTGATACAACTATCGGCACAATGATCGCTGAGTCCACATCCCACATGTCGACAACCTCGCGGGCCATGTCAAGATACTTGATTTGTTTATCTTTCTCGGCTTTCACGAGATTCCCGTCATGCGGGACAGTTACGTCAATAATCATTGCGCGCCGTTCTATCCGATCCACATCAGGCTTATTGGCAACAATAGTCCTGTCAGTGATGATGGATCGATCCCAGTACAATGTGATATGTCCATTTTCGAGAACTGGGTCGGGCACATACCTGTAGTACGGCACTTCCGAATCCACAAGAATGTATTTATTATTATTAATTGAATTGAATTAATGCAAATGTTTGTGATATGACGAATTGATTGAAATCGAATGTTAATATATTATTATTAAATTGTGTACCTATAAATTATTTTGCATGCAATTGATACAATACAATTTATGTATAGCTAAACATGTGGACATTATATACAAAAACCAGACTGTAACACCTTTATACCATGTTTAAAGCAAATAAAGACTTATCTTCAAATAATATCATTTTTCTATCATTTGTCACTATCCTTCATAATTTCACACCAATTATTAGCTAATAACCAATAATATACGTTATAAATCCTTACATTCTAACATACCTAATGAGAGATCACTGGTAAGTTGTATTTATTTAAAAATTTCAAATACATATATTATGTGGTTTTTATAAAACAGTGTACTAATAACTTTAAATGCTTGGGTTTTAATAAGTATAACGTGTGTATAGTACTTAAATATAAATAATAAGTTTATTGTACAAAGATAAAACTTAGATTTGGTGAATGGTTTTAAGTTATATTATTGTTTTATCTTATTGATAGTAGGAAAATGATTTTAAAATTTAAAAAAAAATGGGTGAAAATATCAAAACTTGATTTTAGTTTGAATTATGTTGGTTTTATTGTGAACCAAATTACATGAAATTACATACCAAGAATAGGAAATATTGTACAGATTACGAATCATCAAATATTGTACAAGTTACAGTATTATTAAGGTTTCATAGTAAAATAGCGAGAAATCGGGGTTTAAACGCAAGTAGTCCGAAAGGGGGCGGGGCCTCGCCAAGGTCGCCGCCATTAGATCGAATTAATTTAATTCGCGAAATGCCAGTTATGCCAGTTGAAGGGTTAACCGATGTGTTCTATTCTATTCGACCTAGCTAGGTACGATTAAGATGTGCGCTTATAACTGAGTAATGGTGGCTATCAAATGCGAAATGACATTAGACGGAGTCACAAGCCAGGCTACCTCGACGTCTTACAAGGATGTTTGAGTCGAGAGGAAGGATAGATGGCGGCGTAAGACTACACGCAAAATGAAGACTGGTCGCACAGTGAGTTAGGTTTCAGAGTGCAGCAGGGCGGTTGGATAATCGCTACGCTTAAAATGCATAACCTTTAAAATTACCCTTCGAGCACGTTCTAATTCAATTAGTAGTTTTTTATAAGTGCATCCCCATACTATAATACAGTAGGTGATTATTGACGCACATAGACTCAGGTAGACCAATGGCAATGTTGCAGGGTCAGCTGAATGTCTTAATTCTTTAAATATGAAGATGAGCTTCATAATACGTGTGCATAATGCATCGATATGGGTGCGACAGATTAGTTTTTCATCAATGTACACCCCTAGGTATTTGATACTCGAAACTAGGGAGAGTGTAAGACAGCCACAGTTGATATCATGTCCTGAATAGGAATGGGCTTTTACTATACTAGACTCGGTAGGTAAAGAAATAGAATTCGGCAAGGAAAAACATAACAGTTTGGTCTTTTCAATATTGAGAGTTAAGAGATTTGCTGAAAGCCTGCACATGGCGGAGAGAGAGTTCCGTTCTTTGTTTAGCCGTGTCCCAGTCAACATCGTATGTCCCAGTGACCCGTAAAGTAGGAAAGCTCGGTTAGACAACGATACCTCACCCACCTTACAGCCCTGATCTGGCACCTTCCGACTATCATCTTTTCCAGGCTTTAAAACAGCATCTTCGTAAAAAAAAATGAAAATTTCGGTGACCTAAAAATTACCTTGACTATTTCTTTGCCTGTCAACCACTTTCTTTCTGGGCTAAGGGTATTGAAACTTTGCCTAGCAGATGGTTACACGTTCTCGATAATCATGGTGATTATATTGTCAATTAATTGTTTAAATAAATAAGTATTAAAAAATATACCTATATATTTAACAGGGGAAAAAAATTAAGCAAGAACACAATAAATTACTGGTATTCAGCTGCATCTGGTTTGACTGGAAGCCGACAACAACATAGTTGGGTCAAAGACTAGGCAGATGAAGATGATGTAATTATGTACTTAAATACCCTTCAAGAGTGTCGATACTTTCGTCTGGAATACCCTGGACTCGATGGTGATCCTTGCAAAAACTAGCAAGCACTTTCAGTTACATTATGAGTTATATTGTTCTCAAATTATTTTACTTCGATACGACAGAAGTACCTAGTAGCTTACAACTAAATGTAGATAGAATACTCAGTGCACCATAAAAATCAAAAATAGAACGTAGTATTAAACAGGACGAGGGAATGTTTCATAAATTGTGACTACATTACTATCTCGGGGTCTCCCACCTTTAAAAACAAATGTAAATAAATAAATAAATGTTGTTGCTATGATATGCACAATTCGAATATTATTGTTGCCAGATTTAAAAAAAGACTCATTTTTAGGTTTCCGTACGTCCGAATGAAAAATGGAACTCGAATTGGATCACTCATGTGTGTGTCTGTCTGTCTGTCCATTTGTCACAGCCAATTCGCTCCGAATCTATTGGACCAAGTAAGTTGAAATTTGGTAGAAATGTGAATGGTTGTCACCCAATCGCGGACGTGTAACGTAATTATATGAATTTTGAATATGGGGTCACTTTTAGGAGGCAAATAAGAAAATTGAAATATAAAGGTTTGCAAATTAACTAAACCGTGGCATATCTAATGGAAAGGCTTACTGTGAGGGTCTCAAATATATATATTTTTATAACTTTAAAATAAATAGTTTAGTAATTTAAGAAAATAGATGAAAATTGACCATGCCCGGCCCTTATCTCCAAAACTCATCATATGCCTAGGCATAATCCGACCCCCAACATAGTTGGGAAAAGGCTAGCCTTTTCCCAACTATGTTGGGGGTCGGCTTCCAGTCAAACTGGACGCAGCTGAATACCAGTATTTTACATGGAGCGACTGCCTATCTGACCTCCACAACCCAATAAATGGGTAATACGATACCCCTTGGTAAGACTGAATGTCAGACTTTCAGGCTTCTGACGACCCGTAACGACTGTCAAAGATCCACGAATGACAGCTGGGACCAACGCTTAACGTGCTTTCCGAGGCACGGAGGAGTCTGGGTATGTAAATATGGTCACCCATGTACGAATCAACCCTGGCAAGCGTAGCTTAACCTGATGAATTGACCCATGCGACTGTTATTACTTAGCCACGAGCTCCTCTCTACAACTACTGAATCTAAAATTTTGAAAAAATATACAGAGAAGTAGTACTTAAAGATTACAGGAAAACCTATAAAAAGTCTATGGTCTTAAAATAATATAACATGGTAAATCTCTCTATACTGTGCGTACAAGCTTACATTTACAGTTGGAAAGTATAGGAGAAAAAATGTTTTTCAACTACAATGTTAAGTTTGACTGTCTCGTTGGTCTAGTGCGCTACTACTGAACCCTGGTGGTCCTGGGTTGGATTCACAGGTTGAGCACAATATTATTGGGGTTTTTCATCAGGAAGTTCTCAGTAGCAGTCCGGAGTCTGGACCGGTGCCCGGTTGATTGCAATATGCTTGCCCCCTCTTACAAGGGACTTAAACATAACAGCTGGTGAACTGTGGACGTATTATGTACACCTCTACTTAACCCTTCGGGTATTAAGGCGTGATGGTGTGTAGTGATGTTATGTTAATGTTTAGTTTGATCTTAGGATATATTTATTCCAACTACGGAACTCTTCATTGTGCGTGGTCTGACAAGCACTTGGCTGGTTTTTATTCATCGCCCAGACAGCACCCGGCTAATAAATCACCCTAAAAATTGCAAAAGTAACCGGCTATTTCCCTTCCTTATGTCAAACGACACGTGTGCCTTTGTACTATGTTTAAGGAAATTGTACTGTAGGTAGGTATTACAAGGCATTATTATGATAATTTGCGATTTTTGATGTGATAGTTTTGAAAAGGGAAATCTAGCTACCTTGTTTTATACTAGTCAGCTGAAATCTTCCGTATAAAAAGACTTATCTGCACAGAAGGACAATAATCATGACATAACCAGTTTTGATTGTTACATATTTAAAAACGGATTAAATGTAAGGATAACCCTTTCGGAGATCACAAAATTATTATTTGACCATCCTCACAAAAGCAGAAATAAAACGAGCTTCTATGGGACAGAGATGAAAGCTCAGTACCTGTGTGTATTTAAATGGTAAGTCTAAACAATCTTCATTATTTGGAACAAGTTTTTAGTAAGAATGATGTAATATCTTTTTCACGCCACCTGCTCGCTAATGTCCAATTATATTATGTATATATGTCATGCAAACCTAACCTAAAGCAAGTCATTAAAATCCTAGGCTCCAGCCGGGCAATAATAACAATTTTAAGTATATTCTTGCACTCTACATGAGATCTCTAGGTACTATAAAATATCAAGTTATTATTAGTTAATATTAGTTTAGTATTAGTTATTAATAATTAATTAGAATGGTATCGGACAGTTCATGGATTATCATAAATTATACACTTTCAATGCAGCGCAGTTATCGTATGAAATATAATTTTTCTTTATCTTCATGGAAAGGGTGTTTTAATTTTCCTTATCTTTCAGAAAATGAAGTGATAATGGGTGATTATTTCTTGACTAACAATGCTTTTATTTTACTTTTGACGTCATGATCATTTCTCCATATTTATGTATTTCAATAAAAATGACAAATATACATGTTTTTGACGTTATCTATGGACTCAGTAAGTAGTAAATGCTATCTGGTAGATGTAAGGCTTAGTAATGAGAAAGTTATAAAGTAGGTACTATTTTTATTTTATCTCTGAAAAGCAGATAAGGTGTATTGTTTTATAACAGAGCGATTGTTTTGACGCATATGTAATCATCACAATCTTTCGAAATTTCTAACAGTATAATATGTATTTCAATACTACGCCGTTTTGGTGGAATTGGTCCCAAACTCAAACACACTGATCACACTGATCTATGATCTTCTTCAAACATCACTTCGAATTCTAAACGATGCTCGGATGGGGGTCCCTGCCAAGGAAAGCCCAATAGTCAGAAGCCTGAAAGTCTGACAACAAGACGTCTTACCAAGGGGTATTGCGTTACCCCGTAGGTAACAGGGCTCCCACCTACCACTGCCTATCAGACCTCCAGAGGTCTGATAGGCAGTCGCTCCATGTAAAATACTGGTATACAGCTGCATCCGGTTTGACTGGAAGCCATCCCCGATATAGTTGAGAAAAGGCTTAGGCAGATGATAATGGCCACCATAATTTAAAACATTCTCGGTCACTAGAATGATTTCGAAGTGAATATACAGAATCGCAGTTCGCAGATCTCCACACAGCATCGCAGTTTTTATCTGGCAGCTGGCCCACTTAGTTTTGAGCAATAACCTCTAGCTTTACCACTGCAGTAACTTTAAGGTCATATCCGATTGACACTGCGTAATCCAGACACAATAAACCATACGATAATAGTTGGGAACAGGAACCCTCGACGTTAACATAACATCACGCCTTGTTTCCCCGAAGGGTTAGGCAGAGGTGTACCTAAGTATACCCACATTTCGCCAGTTATGTTTAAGTCCCATGTAATAGGGGGCGAGCCTATTGCCATCACCTCGGCGTTATAATTTGTGATAATGCCACATTAGGCTAAATAGGTACCACTGACGTCTGATACCAAGAACCGATGTGCAAACGTTTGTTATGCAACATTTAACCTTAAAATTGATGAGGTAACTGAGGGATCCGAATGATTTCGAGACTAGTCGGGCACTAACGAAATTAAAAAAAAAATATTTATTAAAAATTGTAAAACATGAACAAGAACTTTGCGGAAACATTGTTCCATCGAATTATCTGTACTCATATGTATGTAGTTTGTGAATAGACAAATTGCTTGAAATACCTACTAAAATGTAACAACAAATCTTTTTAGCGCTATCATTTAAGTAAACACATATTTCGGCTAAATGCAGATGACCGTATTTATTCTGTCTGTAATAAAGTAACAGGAATTAACTGACAAAACGGTGTTCTATACTTAAATTTTAATTATAGACACTACCCATCACCGCCTACAATACAACGATAAATACAGTCACCTGTACGAAGCACGACCTTTCCTTGTATTCAGCCAGAGTACAGTATCCGGACGTAGATATGACATGCTATGTGTTTTTGTAAGGGTTGTTACAAAAACACTGTCACATGTAGTAAGAAATGAGGATCTACAATGCCTACCTAAAACTTAACCTCGAAAAGGTTACGGCCAGACACTGTTCGCTTTAGTATAGGAGAAAAACGCACCATCATCGAGATATCTACCCTTCGCTGTGAGCCAAGCTATAGAGGAAATTATTATGCTTAAAAACATACCCTCTATAACTTGGCTCAGAGTGATCGGTGGATTTGCACCATGCAGCACGCGGAGAAAAAATTATCCACATCGCAACACTTCATCACTCCGGCAGAGTATCACCAACTACTAAGAATTATTCATAACTGTGAAGTTATGGAACCTATCAAATCTTCCGATTCGACTAGATGGGATAACATCGGCCCATCCCAAACAAAGTGTGAGTGCCAGAATCCTTGCAGTCGTCTTTTTTCCTGCCCGTTGTGCAACACTTCCTGTACCCTCCAAGACAAAATTGACTAAAACGGGACAAAGGATAGAGCTGCCCAGGTCCGCCCAGGTACTGATTGGACACAATATACTCATCGACAGGAGAAAAAGAAGCATGCAGTACCAGCACCGCCAAGTGGTTAGCTAAGTTAAAGTTATTTTTTAAAGATAAAAGACTATAATACCTCTCCACACTCATTACTTTTGAACTTGTGAGACCGGCTGACTGAATGTTGATGTTATTTTAATATTGTATAGCTGCTAGCATAACTTAGAATCTGAAGAGTGTTTGATCTTAAGCTATTAAGTATTTTTACGATTCAGCTTGACCTTTCGATTGCTCTTATTAACCTCTAACTTGCTACGAGTGTGTTACTCATTTTTGATAAACAAAATCAGTCGATAGCTTTTCATTTTGCTTGCCGTTTTAATAAAAATAATAATGATACACTTTGTTCGTCAAGAATGTTTATGTGAACTTGATTGACAACGAACAAAATATCTTTGCATTATTTTCTATACCGTTATTACCGTTATTATTCGCTATACCGTTCTGAGCGATCCTGGGTTCATTTCTCAGGTTAGGCACAGTATTATTGGGGTTTTTCATCAGGAAGTTCTCAGTAGCAGTCTGGAGTCTGGATCGGTGCCCGGTTGATGGCAATGTGCTTGCCCCCTCTTACAAGGGACTTAAACATAACAGCTGGCGAACTATGGACGTATTATGTACACCTCAGCTTAACCCTTCGGGTATTAAGGCGTGATGGTATGTAGTGATGTTACGTTAATGTTAAGTTTGATCTTAGGATATATTCATTCCAATTACGGAACTCTTCATTGCGCGTGGTCTGACACGCACTTGGCTGGTTTTTATTCTTACCCAGACAGCACCTGGCTATTAAATCACCCTAAAAATTGCAAAAGTAACCGGCTGTTTCCCTTCCTTATGTCAAACTACACGTGTGCCTTTGTACTATGTTTAAGGAAATTGAACTGTAGGCAAACCTAACCTAAAGCAAGTCATTAAAGTCCTAGGCTCCAGCCGGGCAATAATAACAATTTTAAGTATATTCTTGTACACTACGTGAGATCTCTAGGTACTATAAAATATCGAGTTATTCACTGCAAAAATAGAACGTCTACTTCATAATCAAATTGTTCGAGCCAAATGAGCGATTCCCACAACAATTCTCTCTAATATGCCAATTCTTCTAATATTTCATAACATGTCATTTTGTTGGCAATAAACTGGTAATTAGAACGGTATCGGACAGTTCATGGATTACCATAAATTATACACTTTCAATGCAGTCTTCAGTTATCGTATGAAATATAATTTTTCTTTATCTTGATGGAAAGGGTGTTTTAATTTTCCTTCTCTTTCAGAAAATGAAGTGATAATGGGTGATTATTCCTTGACTAACAATGCTTTTGTTTTACTTTTGACGTCATGATCATTTCCGCCATATTTATGTATTTCAATAAAAATATCAAATATACATGTTTTTGACGTTATCTATGGACTCAGTAAGTAGTAGGTGCTATCTAGTAGATGTTAGGCTTAATAATGAGAAAGTTATAAAGTAGGTACTGTTTTTATTTTATCTCTGAAAAGCAGATAAGGTGTATTGTTTTATAACAGAGCGATTGTTTTGACGCATATGTAATCATCACAATCTTTCGAAATTTCTAACAGTATAATATGTATTTCAATACTACGCAGTTTTGGTGGAATTGGTCCCAAACTCAAACACACTGATCACACTGATCTATGATCTTCTTCAAACATCACTTCGAATTCTAAACGATGCTCGGATGGGGGTCCCTGCCAAGGAAAGCCCAATAGTGAGAAGCCGGAAAGTCTGACAACCAGTCTTACCAAGGGGTATTGCGTTACCTCGTAGGTAACAGGGCTCTGGAGGTCTGATAGGCAGTCGCTCCATGTAAAATACTGGTATTCAGCTGCATCCGGTTTGACTGGAAGCCATCCCCGATATAGTTGGGAAAAGGCTTAGGCAGATGATGATGGCCACCATAATTTAAAACATTCTCGGTCACTAGAATGATTTCGAAGTGAATATACAGAATGGCACTTCGCAGATCTCCACACAGCATCGCAATTTTTATCTGGCAGCTGGCCCACTTAGTTTTGAGCAATAACCTCTAGCTTTACCACTGCAGTAACTTTAAGGTCATATCCGATTGACACTGCGTAATCCAGACACAATAAACAATACGATAATAGTTGGGAACAGGAACCCTCGGCGTTAACATAACATCACGCCTTGTTTCCCCGAAGGATTAGGCAGAGGTGTACCTATAGTATACCCACATTTCGCCAGTTATGTTTAAGTCCCATGTAATAGGGGGCGAGCCTATTGCCATCACCTCGGCGTTATAATTTGTGATAATGCCACATTAGGCTAAATAGGTACCATTGACGTCTGATACCAAGAACCGATGTGCAAACGTTTGTTATGCAACATTTAACCTTAACATTGATGAGGTAACTGAGGGATCCGAATGATTTCGAGACTAGTCGGGCACTAACGAAATTAAAAAAAAATCTTTATTAAAAATTGTAAAACATGAACAAGAACTTTGCGGAAACATTGTACCATCGAATTATCTGTACTCATATGTATGTAGTTTTGTGAATAGCGTCCAAGGATATATCCATCCTGGTGTTGAGAAAAATAGCAAAAAGAAAAAAAAAGGAGGAAAAATAGGTTTATTTGTCATAGAAATACCCCAATCCCGAATCCTATGGGTGGCGTGTGACGATGGAATGCTGTGTGACGCCAACACGATATTAAACATTCACATAAACCATTTATTACGGAATGGAATCCAAACTTTGTGGAGATCTGACAATTCCATAAAATTATTTTAAAAGTCTAACCAACTAGAATTCGAAGATCAGAAGCCCGATTCCCGTAACTAAAATGTCAAAAACTTGTCAAAAATGTAGGGAAATTATAGGTATTTTTGACGTATTGAGACTGAGATCAGACTGCGAACGTTCTTAAAATTACGTGAATAACCCCTCAGATTTGTAAAAATTCTATTAATTTACTATAAATTATGAAAACTGTGTCAAACTTTCATGAATTCATAAATTTCGGTGTTATTTCCCTTATCAATGAAGTCGAGGTTTTCTCTAATATTAGATTCTGTTTAAGTCCTACTTTATTCATGGTTTAATGCACGGAAAGGCCACGTGCTGATGTGCCCACAATTAAAGAACAAAGTAATAGGGTTGATTACAGGGTCTAACTCTGAATAATTCCGGCAAAGCAATTTGCAATGTCGTGTAGATTGCGTTTAAATGCGATTCAACGAGGACATCAATAATCATATCAATAATCATAATCAGCTATAATATTCCCACTGCTGGGAAACCGGCCTCCTCTCTTCGGGAGGGAGTGGGCTGTAACCCACCACGCGGGCCCAGTGGGGGTGGGTAGGTCACGTGTCTTCGAATTTTTGTCTCTAGGACATGACCGGTTTCCTCATGATGTTTTCCTTCACCGTTTTGAGAGCAGCTGTGATGAAGTAATTTAGACAAAGTAAATCGCCTCCTTGAAATTAGAAATAGTGTACTTTATACAAATAAAATAATATTCTGTAATGTAGTTGCCATTGCATTATATTGTTAATGGATAGGATGCTGGTGCGTTGCATGCATGTCTTATCGTATCTCAATTAATTAATTGGAATTGCGTGGTTCTATTTTTTAAGGTACATAAATAAATCTCGTTAACTGTATCGTGAAAAGATAATTAAACTCAATGCCTAGTAGTACAATAGATGAAGTGTACAAACTACGTGATAAAAGCGGGTTTTCAAAAAAGATGCTAGATAATGAAATTGTTATCAAAACAATATTTTTTTTTTTTAGTTGGCCAATATCTTATCTTCAGTTCGTAAACGCCTTTTTGCCATCTCCAATCTAGGAAAAAAAATGTCAATATACGAGAAGGTACTCAGCGACTATCAGAGTTAGTACTGCGAAAAAATCACCATAATAGCCACGGAAAGGGGAATTATCAAAAGTATCGGTTATTTTAAATATTCACTCAAAAATTATGATGAACAAACAGTGGCTTAGTGATAAACTTTTAAGTGGCTCAAATTTTAAATATTTTGGTTATTTTATCTTTCTTAACATAGGTATCGTAGTTCACTGTCACAGATGCAAATTGATTTTGCTGAATGGCAGTCAGTGTGATTTTGTAAAGACTGACGTTTTGCAGAAAAAGTTTTAAAGTTAAGGAATATTTCCGTCTCTTAGCTGGCGGAAAAAATCTAACTAGATAAAGAAATTTAATGTTTTATATTAAAGTTAATAATAATAGTTGTTATATATTATGATACGCTCGAAAGAATGCGTTATCATCTCAAGGTAAAATCCAAATAAAGTCCTATTGACAAATGGCTTGAAATACCTACTAAAATGTAACAACAAATCTTTGTAGCGCTATCATTTAAGTAAACACATATTTCGGCTAAATGCAGATGACCGTATTTATTCTGTCTGTAATAAAGTAATAGGAATTAACTGACAAAATGGTGTTCTATACTTGAATTTTAATTATAGGCACTACCCATCACCGCCTACAATAGAACGATAAATAGGGCAAAACTTGGCTAATTCGTGATATGCAGCTATTCGGTGATAGATAATTGTGTTTTATTACCAAGTTACTACTGACTTGATAAATGTACATTTTTCAATCATTATAGTATTTGCCACATTTTTAGATATAAGTTAGCAAAACTTATTTTGTCTACTATATCACAGTAAATTTAAAAATAGTCTGATCAATGAATCGAATTTTACAAGTAAAAAACAAAACTATCACCGATTACCCAAGTTTTGCCCTACAGTCACCTGTACGAAGCACGACCTTTCCTTGTATTCAGCCAGAGTACAGTATCCGGACGTAGATATGACATGCTATGTGTTTTTGTAAGGGTTGTTACAAAAACACTGTCACATGTCGTAAGAAATGAGGATCTACAATACCTACCTAAAACTTAACCTCGATAAGGTTACGGCCAGACACTGTTCGCTTTAGTATAGGAGAAAAACGCACCATCATCGAGATATCTACCCTTCGCTGTGAGTCAAGCTATAGAGGAAAATTTACGCATAAGTTCATACCCTCTAAAACTTGGCTCAGAGTGATCGGTGGATTTGCACCATGCAGCACGCGGAGAAAAAATTATCCACATCGCAACACTTCATCACTCCGGCAGAGTATCACCAACTACAAAGAATTATTCATAACTGTGAAGTTATGGAACCTAGCAAATCTTCCGATTCGACTAGATGGGATAACATAGGCCCATCCCAAACAAAGTGTGAGTGCCAGAATCCTTGCAGTCGTCTTTTTTCCTGCCCGGTGTGCAACACTTCCTGTACCCTCCAAGACAAAATTGACTAAAATGGGACAAAGGATAGAGCTGCCCAGGTCCGCCCAGGTACTGATCGGACACAATATACTCATCGACAGGAGAAAAAGAAGCATGCAGTACCAGCACCGCCAAGTGGTTAGCTAAGTTAAAGTAATTTTTTAAAGATAAAAGACTATAATACCTCTCCACACTTTTGAACTTGTGAGACCGGCTGACTGAATGTTGATGTCATTTTAATATTGTATAGCTGCTAGCATAACTTAGAATCTGAAGAGTGTTTGATCTTAAGCTATTAAGTATTTTTACGATTCAGCTTGACCTTTCGATTGCTCTTATTAACCTCTAACTTGCTACGAGTGTGTTACTCATTTTTGATAAACAAAATCAGTCGATAGCTTTTCATTTTGCTTGCCGTTTTAATAAAAATAATAATGATACACTTTGTTCGTCAAGAATGTTTATGTGAACTTGATTGACAACGAACAAAATATCTTTGCATTATTTTCTATACCGTTATTACCGTTATTATTCGCTATACCGTTCTGAGCGATCCTGGGTTCGTTTCTCAGGTTAGGCACAGTATTATTTGGGTTTTTCATCAGGAAGTTCTCAGTAGC
Organism: Fissipunctia ypsillon; assembly: GCA_947568875.1. Taxonomy (NCBI): domain Eukaryota; kingdom Metazoa; phylum Arthropoda; class Insecta; order Lepidoptera; family Noctuidae; genus Fissipunctia; species Fissipunctia ypsillon. Next base: position 26,288,937 of record OX387643.1, on the reverse strand, counting down.
AGTCCGGAGTCTAGATCGGTACCCGGTTGATGGCAATAAGCTTGCTCCCTCTTACAAGGGACTTAAACATAACAGCTGGTGAACTGTGGACATATTATGTACACCTCTGCTTAACCCTTCGGGTATTAAGGCGTGATGGTATGTAGTGATGTTACGTTAATGTTAAGTTTGATCTTAGGATATATTCATTCCAATTACGGAACTCTTCATTGCGCGTGGTCTGACACGCACTTGGCTGGTTTTTATTCTTACCCAGACAGCACCTGGCTATTAAATCACCCTAAAAATTGCAAAAGTAACCGGCTGTTTCCCTTCCTTATGTCAAACGACACGTGTGCCTTTGTACTATGTTTAAGGAAATTGAACTGTAGGCAAACCTAACCTAAAGCAAGTCATTAAAATCCTAGGCTCCAGCCGGGCAATAATAACAATTTTAAGTATATTCTTGCACACTACGTGAGATCTCTAGGTACTATAAAATATCGAGTTATTCACTGCAAAAATAGAACGTCTACTTCATAATCAAATTGTTCGAGCCAAATGAGCGATTCCCACAACAATTCTCTCTAATATGCCAATTCTTCTAATATTTCATAACATGTCATTTTGTTGGCAATGAACTGGTAATTAGAACGAAAATTATCGGACAGTTCATAGATTACCATAAATTATACACTTTCAATGCAGTCTTCAGTTATCATATGAAATATAATTTTTCTTTATCTTGATGGAAAGGGTGTTTTAATTTTCCTTCTCTTTCAGAAAATGAAGTGATAATGGGTGATTATTCCTTGACTAACAATGCTTTTGTTTTACTTTTGACGTCATGATCATTTCCGCCATATTTATGTATTTCAATAAAAATATCAAATATACATGTTTTTGACGTTATCTATGGACTCAGTAAGTAGTAGGTGCTATCTAGTAGATGTTAGGCTTAATAATGAGAAAGTTATAAAGTAGGTACTGTTTTTATTTTATCTCTGAAAAGCAGATAAGGTGTATTGTTTTATAACAGAGCGATTGTTTTGACGCATATGTAATCATCACAATCTTTCGAAATTTCTAACAGTATAATATGTATTTCAATACTACGCAGTTTTGGTGGAATTGGTCCCAAACTCAAACACACTGATCACACTGATCTATGATCTTCTTCAAACATCACTTCGAATTCTAAACGATGCTCGGATGGGGGTCCCTGCCAAGGAAAGCCCAATAGTGAGAAGCCGGAAAGTCTGACAACCAGTCTTACCAAGGGGTATTGCGTTACCTCGTAGGTAACAGGGCTCTGGAGGTCTGATAGGCAGTCGCTCCATGTAAAATACTGGTATTCAGCTGCATCCGGTTTGACTGGAAGCCATCCCCGATATAGTTGGGAAAAGGCTTAGGCAGATGATGATGGCCACCATAATTTAAAACATTCTCGGTCACTAGAATGATTTCGAAGTGAATATACAGAATGGCACTTCGCAGATCTCCACACAGCATCGCAATTTTTATCTGGCAGCTGGCCCACTTAGTTTTGAGCAATAACCTCTAGCTTTACCACTGCAGTAACTTTAAGGTCATATCCGATTGACACTGCGTAATCCAGACACAATAAACAATACGATAATAGTTGGGAACAGGAACCCTCGGCGTTAACATAACATCACGCCTTGTTTCCCCGAAGGATTAGGCAGAGGTGTACCTATAGTATACCCACATTTCGCCAGTTATGTTTAAGTCCCATGTAATAGGGGGCGAGCCTATTGCCATCACCTCGGCGTTATAATTTGTGATAATGCCACATTAGGCTAAATAGGTACCATTGACGTCTGATACCAAGAACCGATGTGCAAACGTTTGTTATGCAACATTTAACCTTAACATTGATGAGGTAACTGAGGGATCCGAATGATTTCGAGACTAGTCGGGCACTAACGAAATTAAAAAAAAATCTTTATTAAAAATTGTAAAACATGAACAAGAACTTTGCGGAAACATTGTACCATCGAATTATCTGTACTCATATGTATGTAGTTTTGTGAATAGCGTCCAAGGATATATCCATCCTGGTGTTGAGAAAAATAGCAAAAAGAAAAAAAAAGGAGGAAAAATAGGTTTATTTGTCATAGAAATACCCCAATCCCGAATCCTATGGGTGGCGTGTGACGATGGAATGCTGTGTGACGCCAACACGATATTAAACATTCACATAAACCATTTATTACGGAATGGAATCCAAACTTTGTGGAGATCTGACAATTCCATAAAATTATTTTAAAAGTCTAACCAACTAGAATTCGAAGATCAGAAGCCCGATTCCCGTAACTAAAATGTCAAAAACTTGTCAAAAATGTAGGGAAATTATAGGTATTTTTGACGTATTGAGACTGAGATCAGACTGCGAACGTTCTTAAAATTACGTGAATAACCCCTCAGATTTGTAAAAATTCTATTAATTTACTATAAATTATGAAAACTGTGTCAAACTTTCATGAATTCATAAATTTCGGTGTTATTTCCCTTATCAATGAAGTCGAGGTTTTCTCTAATATTAGATTCTGTTTAAGTCCTACTTTATTCATGGTTTAATGCACGGAAAGGCCACGTGCTGATGTGCCCACAATTAAAGAACAAAGTAATAGGGTTGATTACAGGGTCTAACTCTGAATAATTCCGGCAAAGCAATTTGCAATGTCGTGTAGATTGCGTTTAAATGCGATTCAACGAGGACATCAATAATCATATCAATAATCATAATCAGCTATAATATTCCCACTGCTGGGAAACCGGCCTCCTCTCTTCGGGAGGGAGTGGGCTGTAACCCACCACGCGGGCCCAGTGGGGGTGGGTAGGTCACGTGTCTTCGAATTTTTGTCTCTAGGACATGACCGGTTTCCTCATGATGTTTTCCTTCACCGTTTTGAGAACAGCTGTGATGAAGTAATTAAGACAAAGTAAATCGCCTCCTTGAAATTAAAAATAGTGTACTTTATACAAATAAAATAATATTCTGTAATGTAGTTGCCATTGCATTATATTGTTAATGGATAGGATGCTGGTGCGTTGCATGCATGTCTTATCGTATCTCAATTAATTAATTGGAATTGCGTGGTTCTATTTTTTAAGGTACATAAATAAATCTCGTTAACTGTATCGTGAAAAGATAATTAAACTCAATGCCTAGTAGTACAATAGATGAAGTGTACAAACTACGTGATAAAAGCGGGTTTTCAAAAAAGATGCTAGATAATGAAATTGTTATCAAAACAATATTTTTTTTTTTTTAGTTGGCCAATATCTTATCTTCAGTTCGTAAACGCCTTTTTGCCATCTCCAATCTAGGAAAAAAAATGTCAATATACGAGAAGGTACTCAGCGACTATCAGAGTTAGTACTGCGAAAAAATCACCATAATAGCCACGGAAAGGGGAATTATCAAAAGTATCGGTTATTTTAAATATTCACTCAAAAATTATGATGAACAAACAGTGGCTTAGTGATGAACTTTTGAGTGGCTCAAATTTTAAATATTTTGGTTATTTTATCTTTCTTAACATAGGTATAGTAGTTCACTGTCACAGATGCAAATTGATTTTGCTGCAAAATGGCAGTCAGTGTGATTTTGTAAAGACTGACGTTTTGCAGAAAAAGTTTTAAAGTTAAGGAATATTTCCGTCTCTTAGCTGGCGGAAAAAATATAACTAGATAAAGAAATTTAATGTTTTATATTAAAGTTAATAATAATAGTTGTTATATATTATGATACGCTCGAAAGAATGCGTTATCATCTCAAGGTAAAATCCAAATAAAGTCCTATTGACAAATTGCTTGAAATACCTACTAAAATGTAACAACAAATCTTTGTAGCGCTATCATTTAAGTAAACACATATTTCGGCTAAATGCAGATGACCGTATTTATTCTGTCTGTAATAAAGTAATAGGAATTAACTGAAAAAATGGTGTTCTATACTTGAATTTTAATTATAGGCACTACCCATCACCGCCTACAATAGAACGATAAATAGGGCAAAACTTGGCTAATTCGTGATATGCAGCTATTCGGTGATAGATAATTGTGTTTTATTACCAAGTTACTACTGACTTGATAAATGTACATTTTTCAATCATTATAGTATTTGCCACATTTTTAGATATAAGTTAGCAAAACTTATTTTGTCTACTATATCACAGTAAATTTAAAAATAGTCTGATCAATGAATCGAATTTTACAAGTAAAAAACAAAACTATCACCGATTACCCAAGTTTTGCCCTACAGTCACCTGTACGAAGCACGACCTTTCCTTGTATTCAGCCAGAGTACAGTATCCGGACGTAGATATGACATGCTATGTGTTTTTGTAAGGGTTGTTACAAAAACACTGTCACATGTCGTAAGAAATGAGGATCTACAATACCTACCTAAAACTTAACCTCGATAAGGTTACGGCCAGACACTGTTCGCTTTAGTATAGGAGAAAAACGCACCATCATCGAGATATCTACCCTTCGCTGTGAGCCAAGCTATAGAGGAAAATTTACGCATAAGTTCATACCCTCTAAAACTTGGCTCAGAGTGATCGGTGGATTTGCACCATGCAGCACGCGGAGAAAAAATTATCCACATCGCAACACTTCATCACTCCGGCAGAGTATCACCAACTACAAAGAATTATTCATAACTGTGAAGTTATGGAACCTAGCAAATCTTCCGATTCGACTAGATGGGATAACATAGGCCCATCCCAAACAAAGTGTGAGTGCCAGAATCCTTGCAGTCGTCTTTTTTCCTGCCCGGTGTGCAACACTTCCTGTACCCTCCAAGACAAAATTGACTAAAATGGGACAAAGGATAGAGCTGCCCAGGTCCGCCCAGGTACTGATCGGACACAATATACTCATCGACAGGAGAAAAAGAAGCATGCAGTACCAGCACCGCCAAGTGGTTAGCTAAGTTAAAGTTATTTTTTAAAGATAAAAGACTATAATACCTCTCCACACTTTTTACTTTTGAACTTGTGAGACCGGCTGACTGAATGTTGATGTCATTTTAATATTGTATAGCTGCTAGCATAACTTAGAATCTGAAGAGTGTTTGATCTTAAACTATTAAGTATTTTTACGATTCAGCTTGACCTTTCGATTGCTCTTATTAACCTCTAACTTGCTACGAGTGTGTTACTCATTTTTGACAAACATAATCAGTCGATAGCTTTTCATTTTGCTTGCCGTTTTAATAAAAATAATAATGATACACTTTGTTCGTCAAGAATGTTTTTGTGAACTTGATTGACAACGAACAAAATATCTTTGCATTATTTTCTATACCGTTATTACCGTTATTATTCGCTATACCGTTCTGAGCGATCCTGGGTTCGTTTCCCAGGTTGGGGACAGTATTATTGGGGTTTTTCATTAGGAAGTTCTAAGTAGCAGTCCGGATTCTGGATCGGTGCCCGGTTGATGGCAATGTGCTTGCCCCCTCTTACAAGGGACTTAAACATAACAGCTGGCGAACTATGGACGTATTATGTACACCTCTGCTTAACCCTTCGGGTATTAAGGAGTGATGGTATGTAGTGATGTTACGTTAATGTTAAGTTTGATCTTAGGATATATTCATTCCAACTACGGAACTCTTCATTGCGCGTGGTCTGACACGCACTTGGCTGGTTTTTATTCATCGCCCAGACAGCACCCGGCTATTAAATCACCCTAAAAATTGCAAAAGTAACCGGCTTTTTCCCTTCCTTATGTCAAACGACACGTGTGCCTTTGTACTATGTTTAAGGAAATTGAACTGTAGGCAAACCTAACCTAAAGCAAGTCATTAAAGTCCTAGGCTCCAACCGAGCAATAATAACAATTTTAAGTATATTCTTGCACACTACGTGAGATCTCTAGGTACTATAAAATATCGAGTTATTCACTGCAAAAATAGAACGTCTACTTCATAATCAAATTGTTCGAGCCAAATGAGCGATTCCCACAACAATTCTCTCTAATATGCCAATTCTTCTAATATTTCATAACATGTCATTTTGTTTACGGCCAGACACTGTTCGCTTTAGTATAGGAGAACAACGCACCATCATCGAGATATCTACCCTTCGCTGTGAGCCAAGCTATAGAGGAAATTTGATGCTTAAGTACATACACTCTATAACTAGGCTCAGAGTGATCGGTGGATTTACACCATGCAGCACGCGGAGAAAAAATTATCCACACCGCAACACTTCATCACTCCGGCAGAGTATTATCAACTGCAAAGAATTATTCATAATTTTAGTAGTTAAGACTAAAATTGACTAAAATGGGACAAAGGATAGAGCTGCCCAGGTCCGCCCAGGTACTGATCGGACACAATATACTCATCGACAGGAGAAAAAGAAGCATGCAGTACCAGCACCGCCAAGTGGTTAGCTAAGTTAAAGTTATTTTTTAAAGATAAAAGACTATAATACCTCTCCACACTTTTTACTTTTGAACTTGTGAGACCGGCTGACTGAATGTTGATGTCATTTTAATATTGTATAGCTGCTAGCATAACTTAGAATCTGAAGAGTGTTTGATCTTAAACTATTAAGTATTTTTACGATTCAGCTTGACCTTTCGATTGCTCTTATTAACCTCTAACTTGCTACGAGTGTGTTACTCATTTTTGACAAACAAAATCAGTCGATAGCTTTTCATTTTGCTTGCCGTTTTAATAACAATAATAATGATACACTTTGTTCGTCAAGAATGTTTTTGTGAACTTGATTGACAACGAACAAAATATATTTGCATTATTTTCTATAGGTACCGTTATTACCGTTATTATTCGCTATACCGTTCTGAGCGATCCTGGGTTCGATTCCCAGGTTGGGCAAGGTATTATTTGGGTTTTTCATCAGGAAGTTCTCAGTAGCAGTCCGGAGTCTAGATCGGTACCCGGTTGATGGCAATAAGCTTGCTCCCTCTTACAAGGGACTTAAACATAACAGCTGGTGAACTGTGGACATATTATGTACACCTCTGCTTAACCCTTCGGGTATTAAGGCGTGATGGTATGTAGTGATGTTATGTTAATGTTAAGTTTGATCTTAGGATATATTCATTCCAACTACGGAACTCTTCATTGTCTGTGGTCTGACACGCACTTGGCTGGTTTTTATTCATCGCCCAGACAGCACCTGGCTATTAAATCACCCTAAAAATTGCAAAAGTAACCGGCTGGTTCTCTTCCTTAAGTCAAACGACACGTGTGCCTTTGTACTATGTTTAAGGAAATTGAACTGTAGGCAAACCTAACCTAAAGCAAGTCATTAAAATCCTAGGCTCCAGCCGGGCAATAATAACAATTTTAAGTATATTCTTGCACACTACGTGAGATCTCTAGGTACTATAAAATATCGAGTTATTCACTGCAAAAATAGAACGTCTACTTCATAATCAAATTGTTCGAGCCAAATGAGCGATTCCCACAACAATTCTCTCTAATATGCCAATTCTTCTAATATTTCATAACATGTCATTTTGTTGGCAATGAACTGGTAATTAGAACGAAAATTATCGGACAGTTCATAGATTACCATAAATTATACACTTTCAATGCAGTCTTCAGTTATCATATGAAATATAATTTTTCTTTATCTTGATGGAAAGGGTGTTTTAATTTTCCTTCTCTTTCAGAAAATGAAGTGATAATGGGTGATTATTCCTTGACTAACAATGCTTTTATATTACTTTTGACGTCATGACCATTTCCGCCATATTTATGTATTTCAATAAAAATGACAAATATACATGTTTTTGACGTTATCTATGGATATGGATGCTATCTAGTAGATGTTAGGCTTAATAATGAGAAAGTTATAAAGTAGGTACTGTTTTTATTATATCTCTGAAAAGCAGATAAGGTGTATTGTTTTATAACAGAGCGATTGTTTTGACGCATATGTAATCATCACAATCTTTCGAAATTTCTAATAGTATAATATGTATTTCAATACTACGCCGTTTTGGTGGAATTGGTCCCAAACTCAAACACACTGATCACACTGATCTATGATCTTCTTCAAACATCACTTCGAATTCTAAACAATGCTCGGATGGGGGTCCCTGCCAAGGAATGCCCAATAGTAAGAAGCCGGAAAGTCTGACAACCAGTCTTACCAAGGGGTATTGCGTTACCTCGTAGGTAACAGGGCTCTGGAGGTCTGATAGGCAGTCGCTCCATGTAAAATACTGGTATTCAGCTGCATCCGGTTTGACTGGAAGCCATCCCCGATATAGTTGGGAAAAGGCTTAGGCAGATGATGATGGCCACCATAATTTAAAACATTCTCGGTCACTAGAATGATTTCGAAGTGAATATACAGAATGGCTCTTCGCAGATCTCCACACAGCTTTGCAGTTTTCCCTGGCAGCTGGCCCACTTCTTAGTTTTGAGCAATAACCTCTAGCTGTACCACTGCAGTAACTTTAAGGTCATATCCGATTGACACTGCGTAATCCAGACACAATATACGATAATAGTTGGGAACAGGAACCCGCGGCGTTAACATAACATTACGCCTTGTTTTCCCGAAGGCATAGGCAGAGGTGTACCTATAGTTCACCCACATTTCGCCAGTACTGTTTAAGTCCAATGTAATAGGGGGCGAGCCTATTGCCACCTTTTTTTTTTTTTTTTTTTTGTGGATGGGAAATCATCAAATGACTTCTCCCGCTCTGGGCGGAGCGGGAGGGCGTGTCAGACTTTTACTGACTAAAACCCACCCGTGTTCCTTCTGTTGCCTGTGCCGGGGCCACGGTAACTCTTTCGAACATCCCGCAACCCTAGCTGGCATCGGCCCTAGCGGACCCCGTCAATAGTGCTGACATCTCTTTGAGGCGCGCGTGGAACACGACGCGCCGTCGACTCGGGCCTGGTCCTTACCGGACGGCGAGCTACCCATTGCTCGCCGTCCGCAAGCCCGCGCCTACGGTGGCCGGGAATCGGCTGCCGATTCCCGACGCCCAGGGCGTCTCCTGCGGCGACTAGGGGCGTGAGGGTGCAAAGCTTGCCTCTCCCTCACGCGTCCCGCCTCCTCCTTCACGAGCATTACTGCTTCGCAGAAGGAGGTAATGGCTTTCCATGCACTCTCGCTCCGTACCATGGCCTGGACCAGGGCCGGACGCGAGAGATCGCCGCCGCCGATCGCTTCCGCGAGGACACGGCGGTGCCCCGCCCAAGCCGGGCAGACTTCCACCGTATGCTCCACCGTGTCCTCCGGGCGATCCACACAGTGGTGACACCCGGGCGTTTCCTCCCGCCTTATCCGGAACAGGTACCTCCCGAAGCACCCGTGTCCGGTGAGGACCTGCGTCAGGCGGAAGGTGAGGACGCCGTGGCGCCTCTCCAGCCACTCCTCAAAGAGGGGACTTATCGCCGCAATTGTGGCGTGCCCAGCCTATTGCCACCTTGGCGTTATAATTTGTAATAATGCCACATTGGGCTAAATAGGTACCATTGACGGCTGATACCAAGAAACGATGTGCAAACGTTTGTTATGCAACATTTAACCTTAAAATTGATGAGGTAACTGACGGATCCGAATGATTTTGAGACTAGTCGGGCACTAACGAAATTAAAAAAAATCTGTATTGAAATTGTAAAACACGAACAAGAACTTTGCGGAAACATTGTTCCATCGAATTATCTGTACTCATATGTATGTAGTTTTGTGAATAGCGTCCAAGGAAATATCCATCCTGGTGTTGAGAAAAATCGCAAAAAGAAAAAAAAGAAAGAAAAATAGGTTTATTTGTCACAGAAATACCCCAATCCCGAATGCTATGGGTGGCGTGTGACGATGGAATGCTGTGTGACGCCAACACGATATTAAACATTCACATAAACCATTTATTACGGAATGGAATCCAAACTTTGTGGAGATCTGACTATTCCATAAAATTATTTTAAAAGTCTAACTAACTAGAATTCGTAGATCAGAAGCCCAATTCCCGTAACTAAAATGTCAACAACTTGTCAAAAATGTAGGGAAATTATAGGTATTTTTGACGTATTGAGACTGAGATCAGACTGCGAACGTTCTTAAAATTACGGAAATTACCCCTCAGATTTGTAAGAATTCTATTCATTTGCTATCAATTGTAAAAACTGTGTCAAACTTTCATGAATTCATAAATTTCGGTGTTGTTTCCCTTATCAATGAAATCGAGGTTTTCTCTCATATTAGATTCTGTTTGAGTCCTTCTTTATTCATGGTTTAATAAAGAAAGCGCCTCCTTAGATTTGAACCCATGACCCATGACTCATGACTCATGACCCATGACCCATGACTCGTAAGCTGGAGCCGTTACCACTGGGCCACCACTGCTCTCATCGATGGTTAATATTATACTTATTTAACATTTTGAAGTGAAATTATAAATACTGTACTTTATACAAATAAAATAATATTCTGTAATGTAGTTGCCATTGCATTATATTGTTAATGGATAGGATGCTGGTGCGTTCCATTCACGTCTTATCGTATCTCAATTAATTAATTGGAATTGCGTGATTCTATTTTCTAAGGTAAATAAATCTCGTAAACTCTATCGTGAAAAGATAATCAAACTCAATGTACAATAGATGAAGTGTACAGACTACGTGATAAAAGTGGGTTTTCAAAAAAGATGCTAGATAATGAAATTGTTATCAAAACAACAATTCCGCCTGACATTAGAGACTGCCAAACTGTTGCAGTGTTTAAAAGAAGAGTGAAAGAACACTATCTTTCCAATTCTTCATATCTGTTAGTATTTATTATATTATGCTTCATTATTATCGTATATATTTTAGTGATATTTATTTTGGTAGTATACATGTATGTATTTGTATGTACTCATATTTTATATTTATATTTGTTTATATTCATATTAGTGTATCATTTGTGATTATGTATTTTGTTTTCTCTTTTACTCTTACACACGTTATCTACATCTCTTTATCTACTTTCCTACCGCAGATATGCTGGAAGAGATTTCTTTACAAATAAGCATCACCTTTGTACGTATTTTTCTGTTCTTTTCTTCTTGTCTGTCTATATGTGTGTACATAAACTGTTAAAAAAATTAAAAAAAATAAAATAAACAATTTGTTTTTGTAGTTGGCCAATATCTTATCTTCAGTTCGTAAATGCCTTTTTGCCATCTCCAGTCAAAGAAAAAAAAATTGCAAAATTACGAGAAGGTACTCAGCGACTCTCAAAGTTAGTACTGCAAAAAAATCACCATAATAGACACGAAAAGGGGAATTCACAATGATAATAATTTTGTTAAGAATTGTATATCAAAAGTATCGGTTATTTTAAATATTCACTCAAAAATTATGATGACCAAACAGTGGCTTAGTGATGAACTTTTGAGTGGCTCAAATTTTAAATATTTTGGTTATTTTATCTTTCTTAACCTAAGTATCGTAGTTCACTGTCACAGATGTAAATTGATTTTGCTGCAAAATGGCAGTCAGTGTGATTTAGTAAAGACTGACGTTTTGCAGAAAAAGTTTTAAAGTTAAGGAATATTTCCGTCTCTTAGCTGGCGGGAAAAATGTAACAAGATAAAGAAATTTAATGTTTTATATTAAAGTTAATATAGTTGTTATATATTATGATACCCTCGAAAGAATGCGTTATCATCTCAAGGTAAAATCCAAATAAAGTCCTATTGACAAATTGCTTGAAATACCTACTAAAATGTAACAACAAATCTTTGTAGCGCTATCATTTAAGTAAACACATATTTCGGCAAAATGCAGATGACCGTATTTATTCTGTCTGTAATAAAGTAACAGGAATTAACTGACAAAATGGTGTTCTATACTTGAATTTTAATTATAGACACTACCCATCACCGCCTACAATAGAACGATAAAAACAGTCACCTGTACGAAGCACGACCTTTCCTTGTATTCAGCCAGAGTACAGTATCCGGACGTAGATATGACATGCTATGTGTTTTTGTAAGGGTTGTTACAAAAACCCTGTCACATGTAGTAAGAAACGAGGATCTACAATGCCTTACTAAAACTTAACCTCGAAAAGTTTACGGCCAGACAATGTTCGCTTTAGTATAGGAGAAAAACGCACCATCATCGAGATATCTACCCTTCGCTGTGAGCAAAGATATACAGGAAATGTTATGATGTAACACATACCCTGTATGTCCAAGCTTAGAGTGATCGGTGGATTTACACCATGCAGCACGCGGAGAAAAAATTATCCACACCGCAACACTTCATTAGTCCGGCAGAATATTATCAACTACAAAGAATGATTCATAATTTTAGTAGTTATGACTAAAATTGACTAAAATAAGACAAAGGATAGAGCTGCCCAGGTCCGCCCAGGTACTGATCGGACACAATATACTCATCGACAGGAGAAAAAGAAGCATGCAGTACCAGCACCGCCAAGTGGTTAGCTAAGTTAAAGTTATTTTTTAAAGATAAAAGACTATAATACCTCTCCACACTTATTACTTTTGAACTTGTGAGACCGGCTGACTGAATGTTGATGTCATTTTAATATTGTATAGCTGCTAGCATAACTTAGAATCTGAACAGTGTTTGATCTTAAGCTATTAAGTATTTTTACGATTCAGCTTGACCTTTCGATTGCTCTTATTAACCTCTAACTTGCTACGAGTGTGTTACTCATTTTTGACAAACAAAATCTGTCGATAGCTTTTCATTTTGCTTGCCGTTTTAATAACAATAATAATAATGATACACTTTGTTCGTCAAGAATGTTTTTGTGAACTTGATTGACAACGAACAAAATATCTTTGCATTATTTTCTATACCATTATTACCGTTATTATTCGCTTTACCGTTTTGAGCGGTCCTGGGTTCGATTCCCAGGTTGGGCACAGTATTATTGGGGTTTTTCATCAGGAAGTTCTCAGTAGCAGTCCGGAGTCTGGATCGGTGCCCGGTTGATGGCAATGTGCTTGCCCCCTCTTACAAGGGACTTAAACATAACAGCTGGCGAACTGTGGACGTATTATGTACACCTCTGCTTAACCCTTCGGGTATTAAGGCGTAATGGTATGTAGTGATGTTACATTAATGTTAAGTTTGATCTTAGGATATATTCATTCCAATTACGGAACTCTTCATTGTGCGTGGTCTGACACGCACTTGGCTGGTTTTTATTCATCGCCCACGTGAGATCTCTAGGTACTATAAAATATCGAGTTATTCACTGCAAAAATAGAACGTCTACTTCATAATCAAATTGTTCGAGCCAAATGAGCGATTCCCACAATAATTCTCTCTAATATGCCAATTCTTCTAATATTTCATAACATGTCATTTTGTTGGCAAACTGGTAATTAGAACGGTATCGGACAGTTCATGGATTACCATAAATTATACACTTTCAATGCAGTCTTCAGTTATCGTATGAAATATAATTTTTCTTTATCTTCATGGAAAGGGTGTTTTAATTTTCCTTCTCTTTCAGAAAATGAAATGATAATGGGTGATTATTCCTTGACTAACAATGATTTTATATTACTTTTGACGTCATGATCATTTCCGCCATATTTATGTATTTCAATAAAAATGACAAATATACATGTTTTTGACGTTATCTATGGACTCAGTAAGTAGTAGGTGCTATCTGGTAGATGTAAAGCTTAGTAATGAGAAAGTTATAAATTCAGATTCAGATTCAGATTATTTATTTGCCAACAATGTAGGTACAAGTATAAGATGGTACATAACAAAATGTTTCCGCTACATTCTACCTTACGGCATGCAAAGTCATAAAACCAAAAGGTACAGTTTTAATATAAATTTACAATTAATTAATATGTCATTCTGATTAATATAAATTCTCGTTTGTGTATGTCATTTACAATTTATTTTTATTGTTATATATTTTTATCATTTAAAAAGTCTTTTATACAATAATAACATTTTTCTTATAACAATGTAGTCAGTTTTGATTTAAATATCCGTATAGGGCTGTTCTTTAAAATTGTGCGGAATTTTATTATATATTATAGGCCCCATTGACATAATATTTTTCCTTAGTAATGTTGTTTTGTAATTGCCTGTATGTAATAAATTTTTATATTGCGTTCTCATGGGACCTGAACGAGCCTTAATATCGGCTAGTGACGGAAATAAATGTAAATTCGTAGGTAGTTTTCAGCAATAACCTCTAGCTGTGCCACTGCAGTAACTTTAAGGTCATATCCGATTGACACTGCGTAATCCAGACACAATAAACAATACGATAATAGTTGGGAACAGGAACCCTCGACGTTAACATAACATCACGCCTTGTTTCCCCGAAGGGTTAGGCAGAGGTGTACCTATAGTATACCCACATTTCGCCAGTTATGTTTAAGTCCCATGTAATAGGGGGCGAGCCTATTGCCGTCACCTCGGCGTTATAATTTGTAATAATGCCACATTGGGCTAAATAGGTACCATTGACGTCTGATACCAAGAACCGATGTGCAAACGTTTGTTATGCAACATTTAACCTTAACATTGATGAGGTAACTGAGGGATCCGAATGATTTCGAGACTAGTCGGGCACTAACGAAATTAAAAAAAAAATCTTTATTAAAAATTGTAAAACATGAACAAGAACATTTCCGAAACATTGTTCCATCGAATTATCTGTACTCATATGTATGTAGTTTTGTGAATAGCGTAAAAGGAAATATCCATCCTAGTGTTGAGAAAAATCGCTAAAAGAAAAAAAAAAGAAAGAAAAATAGGTTTATTTGTCACAGAAATACCCCAATCCCGAATGCTATGGGTGGCGTGTGACGATGGAATGCTGTGTGACGCCAACACGATATTAAACATTCACATAAACCATTTATTACGGAATGGAATCCAAACTTTGTGGAGATCTGGCAATTCCATAAAATTATTTTAAAAGTCTATCTAACTAGAATTCGAAGATCAGAAGCCCAATTCCCGTAACTAAAATGTCAAAAGCTTGTCAAAAATGTAGGGAAATTATAGGTATTTTTGACGTACCTATTGAGACTGAGATCAAACTGCGAACGTTCTTAAAATTACGGGAATTACCCCTCAGGTTTGTAAAAATTCTATTAATTTACTATAAATTGTGAAAACTGTGTCCAACTTTCATGAATTCATAAACTTCGGTGTTATTTCCCTTATCAATGAAGTCGAGGTTTTCACTAATATTAGAATCTGTTTAAGTCCTTCTTTATTCATGGTTTAATAAAGAAAGCGCCTCCTTAGATTTGAACCCATGACCCATGACTCATGACTCATGACCCATGACCCATGACTCGTAAGCTGGAGCCGTTACCACTGGGCCACCACTGCTCTCATCGATGGTTAATATTATACTTATTTAACATTTTGAAGTGAAATTATAAATACTGTACTTTATACAAATAAAATAATATTCTGTAATGTAGTTGCCATTGCATTATATTGTTAATGGATAGGATGCTGGTGCGTTCCATTCACGTCTTATCGTATCTCAATTAATTAATTGGAATTGCGTGATTCTATTTTCTAAGGTAAATAAATCTCGTAAACTCTATCGTGAAAAGATAATCAAACTCAATGTACAATAGATGAAGTGTACAGACTACGTGATAAAAGTGGGTTTTCAAAAAAGATGCTAGATAATGAAATTGTTATCAAAACAACAATTCCGCCTGACATTAGAGACTGCCAAACTGTTGCAGTGTTTAAAAGAAGAGTGAAAGAACACTATCTTTCCAATTCTTCATATCTGTTAGTATTTATTATATTATGCTTCATTATTATCGTATATATTTTAGTGATATTTATTTTGGTAGTATACATGTATGTATTTGTATGTACTCATATTTTATATTTATATTTGTTTATATTCATATTAGTGTATCGTTTGTGATTATGTATTTTGTTTTCTCTTTTACTCTTACACACGTTATCTACATCTCTTTATCTACTTTCCTACCGCAGATATGCTGGAAGAGATTTCTTTACAAATAAGCATCACCTTTGTACGTATTTTTCTGTTCTTTTCTTCTTGTCTGTCTATATGTGTGTACATAAACTGTTAAAAAAATTAAAAAAAATAAAATAAACAATTTGTTTTTGTAGTTGGCCAATATCTTATCTTCAGTTCGTAAATGCCTTTTTGCCATCTCCAGTCAAAGAAAAAAAAATTGCAAAATTACGAGAAGGTACTCAGCGACTCTCAAAGTTAGTACTGCAAAAAAATCACCATAATAGACACGAAAAGGGGAATTCACAATGATAATAATTTTGTTAAGAATTGTATATCAAAAGTATCGGTTATTTTAAATATTCACTCAAAAATTATGATGACCAAACAGTGGCTTAGTGATGAACTTTTGAGTGGCTCAAATTTTAAATATTTTGGTTATTTTATCTTTCTTAACCTAAGTATCGTAGTTCACTGTCACAGATGCAAATTGATTTTGCTGCAAAATGGCAGTCAGTGTGATTTTGTAAAGACTGACGTTTTGCAGAAAAAGTTTTAAAGTTAAGGAATATTTCCGTCTCTTAGCTGGCGGGAAAAATGTAACAAGATAAAGAAATTTAATGTTTTATATTAAAGTTAATATAGTTGTTATATATTATGATACCCTCGAAAGAATGCGTTATCATCTCAAGGTAAAATCCAAATAAAGTCCTATTGACAAATTGCTTGAAATACCTACTAAAATGTAACAACAAATCTTTGTAGCGCTATCATTTAAGTAAACACATATTTCGGCAAAATGCAGATGACCGTATTTATTCTGTCTGTAATAAAGTAACAGGAATTAACTGACAAAATGGTGTTCTATACTTAAATTTTAATTATAGACACTACCCATCACCGCCTACAATAGAACGATAAAAACAGTCACATGTACGAAGCACGACCTTTCCTTGTATTCAGCCAGAGTACAGTATCCGGACGTAGATATGACATGCTATGTGTTTTTGTAAGGGTTGTTACAAAAACCCTGTCACATGTAGTAAGAAACGATGATCTACAATGCCTTACTAAAACTTAACCTCGAAAAGGTTACGGCCAGACAATGTTCGCTTTAGTATAGGAGAAAAACGCACCATCATCGAGATATTTACCCTTCGCTGTGAGCAAAGATATACAGGAAATGTTATGATGTAACACATACCCTGTATGTCCAAGCTTAGAGTGATCGGTGGATTTACACCATGCAGCACGCGGAGAAAAAATTATCCACACCGCAACACTTCATTACTCTGGCAGAATATTATCAACTACAAAGAATGATTCATAATTTTAGTAGTTAAGACTAAAATTGACTAAAATGGGACAAAGGATAGAGCTGCCCAGGTCCGCCCAGGTACTGATCGGACACAATATACTCATCGACAGGAGAAAAAGAAGCATGCAGTACCAGCACCGCCAAGTGGTTAGCTAAGTTAAAGTTATTTTTTAAAGATAAAAGACTATAATACCTCTCCACACTTATTACTTTTGAACTTGTGAGACCGGCTGACTGAATGTTGATGTCATTTTAATATTGTATAGCTGCTAGCATAACTTAGAATCTGAACAGTGTTTGATCTTAAGCTATTAAGTATTTTTACGATTCAGCTTGACCTTTCGATTGCTCTTATTAACCTCTAACTTGCTACGAGTGTGTTACTCATTTTTGACAAACAAAATCTGTCGATAGTTTTTCATTTTGCTTGCCGTTTTAATAACAATAATAATAATGATACACTTTGTTCGTCAAGAATGTTTTTGTGAACTTGATTGACAACGAACAAAATATCTTTGCATTATTTTCTATACCATTATTACCGTTATTATTCGCTTTACCGTTTTGAGCGGTCCTGGGTTCGATTCCCAGGTTGGGCACAGTATTATTGGGGTTTTTCATCAGGAAGTTCTCAGTAGCAGTCCGGAGTCTGGATCGGTGCCCGGGTGATGGCAATGTGCTTGCCCCCTCTTACAAGGGACTTAAACATAACAGCTGGCGAACTGTGGACGTATTATGTACACCTCTGCTTAACCCTTCGGGTATTAAGGCGTAATGGTATGTAGTGATGTTACATTAATGTTAAGTTTGATCTTAGGATATATTCATTCCAATTACGGAACTCTTCATTGTGCGTGGTCTGACACGCACTTGGCTGGTTTTTATTCATCGCCCACGTGAGATCTCTAGGTACTATAAAATATCGAGTTATTCACTGCAAAAATAGAACGTCTACTTCATAATCAAATTGTTCGAGCCAAATGAGCGATTCCCACAATAATTCTCTCTAATATGCCAATTCTTCTAATATTTCATAACATGTCATTTTGTTGGCAAACTGGTAATTAGAACGGTATCGGACAGTTCATGGATTACCATAAATTATATACTTTCAATGCAGTCTTCAGTTATCGTATGAAATATAATTTTTCTTTATCTTCATGGAAAGGGTGTTTTAATTTTCCTTCTCTTTCAGAAAATGAAGTGATAATGGGTGATTATTCCTTGACTAACAATGATTTTATATTACTTTTGACGTCATGATCATTTCCGCCATATTTATGTATTTCAATAAAAATGACAAATATATATGTTTTTGACGTTTTCTATGGACTCAGTAAGTAGTAGGTGCTATCTAGTAGATGTTAGGCTTAATAATGAGAAAGTTATAAATTCAGATTCAGATTCAGATTATTTATTTGCCAACAATGTAGGTACAAGTATAAGATGGTACATAACAAAATGTTTCCGCTACATTCTACCTTACGGCATGCAAAGTCATAAAACCAAAAGGTACAGTTTTAATATAAATTTACAATTAATTAATATGTCATTCTGATTAATATAAATTCTCGTTTGTGTATGTCATTTACAATTTATTTTTATTGTTATATATTTTTATCATTTAAAAAGTCTTTTATACAATAATAACATTTTTCTTATAACAATGTAGTCAGTTTTGATTTAAATATCCGTATAGGGCTGTTCTTTAAAATTGTGCGGAATTTTATTATATATTATAGGCCCCATTGACATAATATTTTTCCTTAGTAATGTTGTTTTGTAATTGCCTGTAAGTAATAATTTTTTATATTGCGTTCTCATGGGACCTGAACGAGCCTTAATATCGGCTAGTGACGGAAATAAATTTAAATTCGTAGGTAGTTTTGAGCAATAACCTCTAGCTGTACCACTGCAGTAACTTTAAGGTCATATCCGATTGACACTGCGTAATCCAGACACAATAAACAATACGATAATAGTTGGGAACAGGAACCCTCGACGTTAACATAACATCACGCCTTGTTTCCCCGAAGGGTTAGGCAGAGGTGTACCTATAGTATACCCACATTTCGCCAGTTATGTTTAAGTCCCATGTAATAGGGGGCGAGCCTATTGCCATCACCTCGGCGTTATAATTTGTAATAATGCCACATTGGGCTAAATAGGTACCATTGACGTCTGATACCAAGAACCGATGTGCAAACGTTTGTTATGCAACATTTAACCTTAACATTGATGAGGTAACTGAGGGATCCGAATGATTTCGAGACTAGTCGGGCACTAACGAAATTAAAAAAAAAATCTTTATTAAAAATTGTAAAACATGAACAAGAACATTTCCGAAACATTGTTCCATCGAATTATCTGTACTCATATGTATGTAGTTTTGTGAATAGCGTAAAAGGAAATATCCATCCTAGTGTTGAGAAAAATCGCTAAAAGAAAAAAAAAAAGAAAGAAAAATAGGTTTATTTGTCACAGAAATACCCCAATCCCGAATGCTATGGGTGGCGTGTGACGATGGAATGCTGTGTGACGCCAACACGATATTAAACATTCACATAAACCATTTATTACGGAATGGAATCCAAACTTTGTGGAGATCTGGCAATTCCATAAAATTATTTTAAAAGTCTATCTAACTAGAATTCGAAGATCAGAAGCCCAATTCCCGTAACTAAAATGTCAAAAGCTTGTCAAAAATGTAGGGAAATTATAGGTATTTTTGACGTACCTATTGAGACTGAGATCAAACTGCGAACGTTCTTAAAATTACGGGAATTACCCCTCAGGTTTGTAAAAATTCTATTAATTTACTATAAATTGTGAAAACTGTGTCCAACTTTCATGAATTCATAAACTTCGGTGTTATTTCCCTTATCAATGAAGTCGAGGTTTTCACTAATATTAGAATCTGTTTAAGTCCTACTTTATTCATGGTTTAATGCACGGAGAGGCCACGTGCTGATGTGCCCACAATTAAAGAACAAAGTAATAGGGTTGATTACAGGGTCTAACTCTAAATAATTCCCGCAAAGCAATTTGCAATGTTGTGTAGATTGCGTTTAAATGCGATCAAACGAGGACATCAATAATCATAATCAGCTATAATATTCCCACTGCTGGGAAACCGGCCTCCTCTCTTCGAGAGGGAGTGGGCTGTAACCCACCACGCGGGCCCAGTGGGGGTTGGTAGGTCACGTGTCTTCGAATTTTTGTCTCTAGGACATGCCATGTCCTAGATGTTTTCATGTTCCTCATGATGTTTTCCTTCACCGTTTTGAGAGCAGGTGTGATGAAGTAATTTAGACAAAGTAAATCGCCTCCTTGAAATTAGAAATAGTGTACTTTATACAAATAAAATAATATTCTGTAATGTAGTTGCCATTGCATTATATTGTTAATGGATAGGATTCTGGTGCGTTGCATTCACGTCTTATCGTAACTCAATTAATTAATTGGAATTGCGTGGTTCTATTTTTTAAGGTACATAAATAAATCTCGTTAACTGTATCGTGAAAAGATAATTAAACTCAATGCCTAGTAGTACAATAGATGAAGTGTACAGACTACGTGATAAAAGCGGGTTTTCAAAAAAGATGCTAGATAATGAAATTGTTATCAAAACAATATTTTTTTTTTAGTTGGCCAATATCTTATCTTGAGTTCGTACTTGCCTTTTTGCCATCTCCAGTCAAAGAAAAAAAAATTGCAAAATACGAGAAGGTACTCAGCGACTATCAAAGTTAGTACTGCAAAAAAATCACCATAATAGCCACGGAAAGGGGAATTCACAATGATAATAATTGTTTTAAGAATTGAATATCAAAAGTATCGGTTAATTTAAATATTCACTCAAAAATTAAGATGAACAAACAGTGGCTTAGTGATGAACTTTTGAGTGGCTCAAATTTTAAATATTTTGGTTATTTTATCTTTCTTAACATAGGTATCGTAGTTCACTGTCACAGATGCAAATTGATTTTGCTGCAAAATGGCAGTCAGTGTGATTTTGTAAAGACTGACGTTTTGCAGAAAAAGTTTTAAAGTTAAGGAATATTTCCGTCTCTTAGCTGGCGGGAAAAATGTAACAAGATAAAGAAATTTAATGTTTTATATTAAAGTTAATAATAATAGTTGTTATATATTATGATACCCTCGAAAGAATGCGTATCATCTCAAGGTAAAATCCAAATAAAGTCCTATTGACAAATTGCTTGAAATACCTACTAAAATGTAACAACAAATCTTTTTAGCGCTGTAAACACCTATTTCGGCAAAATGCAGATGACCGTATTTATTCTGTCTGTAATAAAGTAACAGGAATTAACTGACAAAACGGTGTTCTATACTTGAATTTTAATTATAGACACTACCCATCACCGCCTACAATAGAACGATAAATACAGTCACCTGTACGAAGCACGACCTTTCCTTGTATTCAGCCAGAGTATAGTATCCGGACGTAGATATGACATGTTATGTGTTTTTGTAAGGGTTGTTACAAAAACACTGTCACATGTAGTAAGAAATGAGGGTCTACAATGCCTACCTAAAACTTAACCTCGTTAAGGTTACGGCCAGACACTGTTCGCATTAGTATAGGAGAAAAACGCACCATCATCGAGATATATACCCTTCGCTGTGAGCCAAGCTATAGAGGAAATTGTTGTGCTTAAATACACACCCTCTATAACTAGGCTCAGAGTGATCGGTGGATTTGCACCATG
Organism: Fissipunctia ypsillon; assembly: GCA_947568875.1. Taxonomy (NCBI): domain Eukaryota; kingdom Metazoa; phylum Arthropoda; class Insecta; order Lepidoptera; family Noctuidae; genus Fissipunctia; species Fissipunctia ypsillon. Next base: position 26,266,918 of record OX387643.1, on the reverse strand, counting down.
CAGCACGCGGAGAAAAAATTATCCACATCGCAACACTTCATCACTCCGGCAGAGTATCACCAACTACAAAGAATTATTCATAACTGTGAAGTTATGGAACCTATCAAATCTTCCGATTCGACTAGATGGGATAACATCGGCCCATCCCAAACAAAGTGTGAGTGCCAGAATCCTTGCAGTCGTCTTTTTTCCTGCCCGTTGTGCAACACTTCCTGTATCCTCCAAGACAAAATTGACCAAAATGGGACAAAAGACAGAGCTGCCCAGGTCCGCCCAGGATCTCGGCCAGGCTAAGATCGGACACAATATACTCATCGACAGGAGAAAAAGAAGCATGCAGTACCAGCACCGCCAAGTGGTTAGCTAAGTTAAAGTTATTTTTTAAAGATAAAAGACTATAATACCTCTCCACACTCATTACTTTTGAACTTGTGAGACCGGCTGACTGAATGTTGATGTTATTTTAATATTGTATAGCTGCTAGCATAACTTAGAATCTGAAGAGTGTTTGATCTTAAGCTATTAAGTATTTTTACGATTCAGCTTGACCTTTCGATTGCTCTTATTAACCTCTAACTTGCTACGAGTGTGTTACTCATTTTTGATAAACAAAATCAGTCGATAGCTTTTCATTTTGCTTGCCGTTTTAATAAAAATAATAATGATACACTTTGTTCGTCAAGAATGTTTATGTGAACTTGATTGACAACGAACAAAATATCTTTGCATTATTTTCTATACCGTTATTACCGTTATTATTCGCTATACCGTTCTGAGCGATCCTGGGTTCGTTTCTCAGGTTAGGCACAGTATTATTGGGGTTTTTCATCAGGAAGTTCTCAGTAGCAGTCTGGAGTCTGGATCGGTGCCCGGTTGATGGCAATGTGCTTGCCCCCTCTTACAAGGGACTTAAACATAACAGCTGGCGAACTATGGACGTATTATGTACACCTCAGCTTAACCCTTCGGGTATTAAGGCGTGATGGTATGTAGTGATGTTACGTTAATGTTAAGTTTGATCTTAGGATATATTCATTCCAATTACGGAACTCTTCATTGCGCGTGGTCTGACACGCACTTGGCTGGTTTTTATTCTTACCCAGACAGCACCTGGCTATTAAATCACCCTAAAAATTGCAAAAGTAACCGGCTGTTTCCCTTCCTTATGTCAAACTACACGTGTGCCTTTGTACTATGTTTAAGGAAATTGAACTGTAGGCAAACCTAACCTAAAGCAAGTCATTAAAATCCTAGGCTCCAGCCGGGCAATAATAACAATTTTAAGTATATTCTTGCACACTACGTGAGATCTCTAGGTACTATAAAATATCGAGTTATTCACTGCAAAAATAGAACGTCTACTTCATAATCAAATTGTTCGAGCCAAATGAGCGATTCCCACAACAATTCTCTCTAATATGCCAATTCTTCGAATATTTCATAACATGTCATTTTGTTGGCAATAAACTGGTAATTAGATCGGTATCCGACAGTTCATGGATTACCATAAATTATACACTTTCAATGCAGTCTTCAGTTATCGTATGAAATATAATTTTTCTTTATCTTCATGGAAAGGGTGTTTTAATTTTCCTTCTCTTTCAGAAAATGAAGTGATAATGGGTGATTATTCCTTGACTAACAATGATTTTATATTACTTTTGACGTCATGACCATTTCCGCCATATTTATGTATTTCAATAAAAATGACAAATATACATGTTTTTGACGTTATCTATGGACTCAGTAAGTAGTAGATGCTATCTAGTAGATGTTAGGCTTAATAATGAGAAAGTTATAAAGTAGGTACTGTTTTTATTTTATCTCTGAAAAGCAGATAAGGTGTATTGTTTTATAACAGAGCGATTGTTTTGACGCATATGTAATCATCACAATCTTTCGAAATTTCTAACAGTATAATATGTATTTCAATACTACGCAGTTTTGGTGGAATTGGTCCCAAACTCAAACACACTGATCACACTGATCTATGATCGTCTTCAAACATCACTTCGAATTCTAAACGATGCTCGGATGGGGGTCCCTGCCAAGGAAAGCCCAATAGTGAGAAGCCGGAAACTGGAAAGTCTGACAATCAGTCTTACCAAGGGGTATTGCGTTACCTCGTAGGTAACAGGACTCTGGAGGTCTGATAGGCAGTCGCTCCATGTAAAATACTGGTATTCAGCTGCATCCGGTTTGACTGGAAGCCATATCCGATATAGTTGGGAAAAGGCTAAGGCAGATGATGATGGCCACCATAATTTAAAACATTCTCGGTCACTAGAATGATTTTGAAGTGAATATACAGAATTGCAGTTCGCAGATCTCCACACAGCATCGCAGTTTTTATCTGGCAGCTGGCCCACTTAGTTTTGAGCAATAACCTCTAGCTGTACCACTGCAGTATTTTTAAGGTCATATCCGATTGACACTGCGTAATCCAGACACAATAAACAATACGATAATAGTTGGGAACAGGAACCCTCGACGTTAACATAACATCACGCCTTGTTTCCCCGAACGGTTAGGCAGAGGTGTACCTATAGTATACCCACATTTCGCCAGTTATGTTTAAGTCCCATGTAATAGGGGGCGAGCCTATTGCCGTCACCTCGGCGTTATAATTTGTAATAATGCCACATTGGGCTAAATAGGTACCATTGACGTCTGATACCAAGAACCGATGTGCAAACGTTTGTTATGCAACATTTAACCTTAACATTGATGAGGTAACTGAGGGATCCGAATGATTGCGGGACTAGTCGGGCACTAACGAAATTAAAAAAAAAATCTTTATTAAAAATTATAAAACATGAACAAGAACATTTCCGAAACATTGTTCCATCGACTTATCTGTACTCATATGTATGTAGTTTTGTGAATAGCGTCCAAGGAAATATCCATCCTGGTGTTGAGAAAAATCGCAAAAAGAAAGAAAAATAGGTTTATTTGTCACAGAAATACCCCAATCCCGAATCCTATGGGTGGCGTGTGACGATGGAATGCTGTGTGACGCCAACACGATATTAAACATTCACATAAACCATTTATTACGGAATGGAATCCAAACTTTGTGGAGATCTGGCAATTCCATAAAATTATTTTAAAAGTCTAACTAACTAGAATTCGTAGATCAGAAGCCCAATTTCCGTAACTAAAATGTCAAAAACTTGTCAAAAATGTAGGGAAATTATAGGTATTTTTGACGTATTGAGACTGAGATCAGACTGCGAACGTTCTTAAAATTACGGAAATTACCCCTCAGATTTGTAAGAATTCTATTGATCTGCTATCAATTGTGAAAACTGTGTCAAACTTTCATGAATTCATAAATTTCGGTGTTATTTCCCTTATCAATGAAATCGAGGTTTTCTCTCATATTAGATTCTGTTTGCGTCCTTCTTTATTCATAGTTTAATAAAGAAAGCGCCTCCTTAGATTTGAACCCATGACCAACAACTCGTAAGCTGGAGCCGTTACCACTGGGCCACCACTGCTCTCATCGATGGTTAATATTATACTTATTTAACATTTTGAAGTGAAATTAGAAATACTGTACTTTATACAAATAAAATAATATTCTGTAATGTAGTTGCCATTGCATTATATTGTTAATGGATAGGATGCTGGTGCGTTCCATTCACGTCTTATCGTATCTCAATTAATTAATTAGAATTGCGTGATTCTATTTTCTAAGGTTAATAAATCTCGTTAACTCTATCATGAAAAGATAATCAAACTCAATGTACAATAGATGAAGTGTACTGACTACGTGATAAAAGTGGGTTTTCAAAAAAGATGCTAGATAATGAAATTGTTATCAAAACAACAATTCCGCCGGACATTAGAGACTGCCAAACTGTTGCAGTGTTTAAAAGAAGAGTGAAAGAACACTATCTTTCCAATTCTTCATATCTGTTAGTATTTATTATATTATGCTTCATTATTATCGTATATATTTTAGTGATATTTATTTTGGTAGTATACATGTATGTATTTGTATGTACTCATATTTTATATTTATATTTGTTTATATTCATATTAGTGTATCGTTTGTGATAATGTATTTTGTTTTCTCTTTTACTCTTACACACGTTATCTACATCTCTTTATCTACTTTCCTACCGCAGGTATGCTGGAACAGATTTCTTTACAAATAAGCATCACCTTTGTACGTATTTTTCTGTTCTTTTCTTCTTGTCTGTCTATATGTGTGTACATAAACTGTTAAATAAATAAAAAAATATAAAATAAACAATTTGTTTTTGTAGTTGGCCAATATCTTATCTTCAGTTTGTAAATGCCTTTTTGCCATCTCCAGTCAAAGAAAAAAAAAATTGCAAAATACGAGAAGGTACTCAGCGACTATCAAAGTTAGTACTGCAAAAAAATCACCATAATAGCCACGGAAAGGGGAATTCACAATGATAATAATTGTTTTAAGAATTGAATATCAAAAGTATCGGTTAATTTAAATATTCACTCAAAAATTATGATGAACAAACAGTGGCTTAGTGATGAACTTTTGAGTGGCTCAAATTTTAAATATTTTGGTTATTTTATCTTTCTTAACCTAAGTATCGTAGTTCACTGTCACAGATGCAAATTGATTTTGCTGCAAAATGGCAGTCTGTGTGATTTTGTAAAGACTCACGTTTTGCAGAAAAAGTTTTAAAGTTAAGGAATATTTCCGTCACTTAGCTGGCGGGAAAAATGTAACAAGATAAAGAAATTTAATGTTTTATATTAAAGTTAATATAGTTGTTATATATTATGATACCCTCGAAAGAATGCGTTATCATCTCAAGGTAAAATCCAAATAAAGTCCTATTGACAAATTGCTTGAAATACCTACTAAAATGTAACAACAAATCTTTTTAGCGCTGTAAACACCTATTTCGGCAAAATGCAGATGACCGTATTTATTCTGTCTGTAATAAAGTAACAGGAATTAACTGACAAAACGGTGTTCTATACTTGAATTTTAATTATAGACACTACCCATCACCGCCTACAATAGAACGATAAATACAGTCACCTGTACGAAGCACGACCTTTCCTTGTATTCAGCCAGAGTACAGTATCCGGACGTAGATATGACATGCTATGTGTTTTTGTAAGGGTTGTTACAAAAACACTGTCACATGTAGTAAGAAATGAGGGTCTACAATGCCTACCTAAAACTTAACCTCGTTAAGGTTACGGCCAGACACTGTTCGCTTTAGTATAGGAGAAAAACGCACCATCATCGAGATATCTACCCTTCCCTGTGAGCCAAGCTATAGAGGAAATTGTTGTGCTTAAATACACACCCTCTATAACTAGGCTCAGAGTGATCGGTGGATTTGCACCATGCAGCACGCGGAGAAAAAATTATCCACATCGCAACACTTCATCACTCCGGCAGAGTATCACCAACTACTATGAATTATTCATAACTGTGAAGTTATGGAACCTATCAAATCTTCCGATTCGACTAGATGGGATAACATCGGCCCATCCCAAACAAAGTGTGAGTGCCAGAATCCTTGCAGTCGTCTTTTTTCCTGCCCGTTGTGCAACACTTCCTGTATCCACCAAGACAAAATTGACCAAAATGGGACAAAGGATAGAGCTGCCCAGGTCCGCCCAGGTACTGATCGGACACAATATACTCATCGACAGGAGAAAAAGAAGCATGCAGTACCAGCACCGCCAAGTGGTTAGCTAAGTTAAAGTTATTTTTTAAAGATAAAAGACTATAATACCTCTCCACACTTATTACTTTTGAACTTGTGAGACCGGCTGACTGAATGTTGATGTCATTTTAATATTGTATAGCTGCTAGCATAACTTAGAATCTGAAGAGTGTTTGATCTTAAGCTATTAAGTATTTTTACGATTCAGCTTGACCTTTCGATTGCTCTTATTAACCTCTAACTTGCTACGAGTGTGTTACTCATTTTTGATAAACAAAATCAGTCGATAGCTTTTCTTTTTGCTTGCCGTTTTAATAAAAATAATAATGATACACTTTGTTCGTCAAGACTGTTTATGTGAACTTGATTGACAACGAACAAAATACCTTTGCTTTATTTTCTATACCGTTATTACCGTTATTATTCGCTATACCGTTCTGAGCGATCCTGGGTTCGATTCCTAGGTTGGGCACAGTATTATTGGGGTTTTTCATCAGGAAGTTCTCAGTAGCAGTCTGGAGTCTGGATCGGTGCCCGGTTGATGGCAATGTGCTTGGCCCCTCTTACAAGGGACTTAAACATAACAGCTGGCGAACTATGGACGTATTATGTACACCTCTGCTTAACCCTTCGGGTATTAAGGCGTGACGGTATGTAGTGATGTTACGTTAATGTTAAGTTTGATCTTAGGATATATTCATTCCAACTACGGAACTCTTCATTGCGCGTGGTCTGACACGCACTTGGCTGGTTTTTATTCATCGCCCAGACAGCACCCGGCTAATAAATCACCCTAAAAATTGCAAAAGTAACCGGCTTTTTCCCTTCCTTATGTCAAACGACACGTGTGCCTTTGTACTATGTTTAAGGAAATTGAACTGTAGGCAAACCTAACCTAAAGCAAGTCATTAAAATCCTAGGCTCCAACCGGGCATTAATAACAATTTTAAGTATATTCTTGCACTCTACGTGAGATCTCTAGGTACTATAAAATATCGAGTTATTCACTGCAAAAATAGAACATCTACTTCATAATCAAATTGTTCGAGCCAAATGAGCGATTCCTACAACAATTCTCTCTAATATGCCAATTCTTCTAATATTTCATAACATGTCATTTTGTTGGCAATGAACTGGTAATTAGAACGAAAATTATCGGACAGTTCATAGATTACCATAAATTATACACTTTCAATGCAGTCTTCAGTTATCATATGAAATATAATTTTTCTTTATCTTGATGGAAAGGGTGTTTTAATTTTCCTTCTCTTTCAGAAAATGAAGTGATAATGGGTGATTATTCCTTGACTAACAATGCTTTTATTTTACTTTTGACGTCATGATCATTTCCGCCATATTTATGTATTTCAATAAAAATATCAAATATACATGTTTTTGACGTTATCTATGGACTCAGTAAGTAGTAGGTGCTATCTAGTAGATGTTAGGCTTAATAATGAGAAAGTTATAAAGTAGGTACTGTTTTTATTTTATCTCTGAAAAGCAGATAAGGTGTATTGTTTTATAACAGAGCGATTGTTTTGACGCATATGTAATCATCACAATCTTTCGAAATTTCTAACAGTATAATATGTATTTCAATACTACGCAGTTTTGGTGGAATTGGTCCCAAACTCAAACACACTGATCACACTGATCTATGATCTTCTTCAAACATCACTTCGAATTCTAAACGTTGCTCGGATGGGGGTCCCTGCCAAGGAAAGCCCAATAGTGAGAAGCCGGAAAGTCTGACAACCAGTCTTACCAAGGGGTATTGCGTTACCTCGTAGGGCTCTGGAGGTCTGATAGGCAGTCGCTCCATGTAAAATACTGGTATTCAGCTGCATCCGGTTTGACTGGAAGCCATCCCCGATATAGTTGGGAAAAGGCTTAGGCAGATGATGATGGCCACCATAATTTAAAACGTTCTCGGTCACTAGAATGATTTTGAAGTGAATATACAGAATCGCTGTTCGCAGATCTCCACACAGCATCGCAGTTTTTATCTGGCAGCTGGCCCACTTAGTTTTGAGCAATAACCTCTAGCTTTACCACTGCAGTAACTTTAAGGTCATATCCGTTTGACACTGCGTAATCCAGACACAATAAACAATACGATAATAGTTGGGAACAGGAACCCTCGACGTTAACATAACATCACGCCTTGTTTCCCCGAAGGGTTAGGCAGAGGTGTACCTATAGTATACCCACATTTCGCCAGTTATGTTTAAGTCCCATGTAATAAGGGGCGAGCCTATTGCCATCACCTCGGCGTAATAATTTGTAATAATGCCACATTGAGCTAAATAGGTACCATTGACGTCTGATACCAAGACCCGATGTGCAAACGTTTGTTATGCAACATTTAACCTTAAAATTGATGAGGTAACTGAGGGATCCGAATGATTTCGAGACTAGTCGGGCACTAACGAAATTAAAAAAAAAATCTTTATTAAAAATTGTAAAACATGAACAAGAACTTTGCGGAAACATGGTTCCATCGAATTATCTGTACTCATATGTATGTAGTTTTGTGAATAGCGTCCAAGGATATATCCATCCTCCTGGTGTTGAGAAAAATAGCAAAACGAAAAAAAAAGGAGGAAAAATAGGTTTATTTGTCACAGAAATACCCCAATCCCGAATCCTATGAGTGGCGTGTGACGATGGAATGCTGTGTGACGCCAACACGATATTAAACATTCACATAAACCATTTATTACGGAATGGAATCCAAACTTTGTGGAGATCTGACAATTCCATAAAATTATTTTAAAAGTCTAACCAACTACTTAGAATTCGAAGATCAGAAGCCCAATTCCCGTAACTAAAATGTCAAAAACTTGTCAAAAATGTAGGGAAATTATAGGTATTTTTGACGTATTGAGACTGAGATCAGACTGCGAACGTTCTTAAAATTACGTGAATAACCCCTCAGATTTGTAAAAATTCTATTAATTTACTATAAATTATGAAAACTGTGTCAAACTTTCATGAATTCATAAATTTCGGTGTTATTTCCCTTATCAATGAAGTCGAGGTTTTCTCTAATATTAGATTCTGTTTAAGTCCTACTTTATTCATGGTTTAATGCACGGAAAGGCCACGTGCTGATGTGCCCACAATTAAAGAACAAAGTAATAGGGTTGATTACAGGGTCTAACTCTGAATAATTCCGGCAAAGCAATTTGCAATGTCGTGTAGATTGCGTTTAAATGCGATTCAACGAGGACATCAATAATCATATCAATAATCATAATCAGCTATAATATTCCCACTGCTGGGAAACCGGCCTCCTCTCTTCGGGAGGGAGTGGGCTGTAACCCACCACGCGGGCCCAGTGGGGGTGGGTAGGTCACGTGTCTTCGAATTTTTGTTTGTGTGTGAATTTTTCCTCATGATGTTTTTCTTCACCGTTTTGAGAGAGGCTGTGATGAAGTAATTTAGACAAAGTAAATCGCCTCCTTGAAATTAGAAATAGTGTACTTTATACAAATAAAATAATATTCTGTAATGTAGTTGCCATTGCATTATATTGTTAATGGATAGGATGCTGGTGCGTTGCATTCACGTCTTATCGTATCTCAATTAATTAATTGGAATTGCGTGGTTCTATTTTTTAAGGTACATAAATAAATCTCGATAGCTGTATCGTGAAAAGATAATTAAACTCAATGCCTAGTAGTACAATAGATGAAGTGTACAGACTACGTGATAAAAGCGGGTTTTCAAAAAAGATGCTAGATAATGAAATTGTTATCAAAACAATAATTTTTTTTTAGTTGGCCAATATCTTATCTTGAGTTCGTAAATGCCTTTTTGCCATCTCCAATCTAGGAAAAATAAATTGCCAAAATACGAGAAGGTACTCAGCGACTATCAAAGTTAGTACTGCAAAAAAATCACCATAATAGCCACGGAAAGGGGAATTCACAATGATAATAATTGTTTTAAGAATTGAATATCAAAAGTATCGGTTAATTTAAATATTCACTCAAAAATTATGATGAACAAACAGTGGCTTAGTGATGAACTTTTGAGTGGCTCAAATTTTAAATATTTTGGTTATTTTATCTTTCTTAACATAGGTATCGTAGTTCACTGTCACAGATGCAAATTGATTTTGCTGCAAAATGGCAGTCAGTGTGATTTTGTAAAGACTGACGTTTTGCAGAAAAAGTTTTAAAGTTAAGGAATATTTGCGTCTTTTAGCTGGCGGAAAAAATGTAACTAGATAAAGAAATTTAATGTTTTATATTAAAGTTAATAATAATAGTTGTTATATATTATGATACCCTCGAAAGAATGTGTTATCATCTCAAGGTAAAATCCAAATAAAGTCCTATTGACAAATTGCTTGAAATACCTACTAAAATGTAACAACAAATCTTTGTAGCGCTATCATTTAAGTAAACACATATTTCGGCAAAATGCAGATGACCGTATTTATTCTGTCTGTAATAAAGTAACAGGAATTAACTGACAAAACGGTGTTCTATACTTGAATTTTAATTATAGACACTACCCATCACCGCCTACAATAGAACGATAAATACAGTCACCTGTACGAAGCACGACCTTTCCTTGTATTCAGCCAGAGTACAGTATCCGGACGTAGATATGACATACTATGTGTTTTTGTAAGGGTTGTTACAAAAACACTGTCACATGTAGTAAGAAACGAGGATCTACAATGCCTAACTAAAACTTAACCTCGATAAGGTTACGGCCAGACACTGTTCGCTTTAGTATAGGAGAAAAACGCACCATCATCGAGATATCTACCCTTCGCTGTGAGCCAAGCTATAGAGGAAATTGTATGCTTAAATACATACCATCTATTACTAGGCTCAGAGTGATCTGTGGATTTGCACCATGCAGCACGCGGAGAAAAAATTATCCACATCGCAACACTTCATCACTCCGGCAGAGTATCACCAACTACTATGAATTATTCATAACTGTGAAGTTATGGAACCTATCAAATCTTCCGATTCGACTAGATGGGATAACATCGGTCCATCCCAAACAAAGTGTGAGTGCCAGAATCCTTGCAGTCGTCTTTTTTCCTGCCCGTTGTGCAACACTTCCTGTATCCTCCAAGACAAAATTGACCAAAATGGGACAAAAGACAGAGCTGCCCAGGTCCGCCCAGGTACTGATTGGACATAATATACTCATCGACAGGAGAAAAAGAAGCATGCAGTACCAGCACCGCCAAGTGGTTAGCTAAGTTAAAGCTATTTTTTAAAGATAAAAGACTATAATACATCTCCACACTTTTGAACTTGTGAGACCGGCTGACTGAATGTTGATGTAATTTTAATATTGTATAGCTGCTAGCATAACTTAGAATCTGAAGAGTGTTTGATCTAAAACTATTAAGTATTTTTACGTTTCAGCTTGACCTTTCGATTGCTCTTATTAACCTCTTACTTGCTACGAGTGTGTTACTCATTTTTGACAAACATAATCAGTCGATAGCTTTTCATTTTGCTTGCCGTTTTAATAAAAATAATAATGATACACTTTGTTCGTCAAGAATGTTTTTGTGAACTTGATTGACAACGAACAAAATATATTTGCATTATTTTCTTGTATTGCGTACTTTGTTCTGGATATTAATATACGTATTAATGTTTAAAATAGTTCTAAAGAATTCTTACTGTAATTATTGTCAATGGGAAGACTATGTGGGTCATTATAATTATTTCAGATAGGAGTTTAAATTAAATACTTTATGCGGCCTACACAAATGTCCTTTCTTTTGTATTGTTCGTCGAGTCGTTAAGCTCCTCAAATTCTAAGCTGAGCTACACGATTATTATTATTGTATATTTTTATTTATTTATTGCGTTATCTATGTATGTATTTATAGTAATTGTGTGTGGATTTACACGTGGAAATAAAAAATAAATAAAAAAATTGCATAATGCGTGTACTGACTGGACAGGTTCACTCAAACCTGAATGGTTCTATCCTCAAAAGACTATCTCAGACACTAATCTGCTTGCGCCTCACAATTAAATCTCAAGATAATGTCTGGACTCTAAAAGAGAAAACCAAAAAAATAAAATAAAAAGTAAAACAAAAGAAAAGGGAAGGTAAAAAACAAATAAAAAGAAAAAAAGCAATGAAAAAAAAATTAAAGAATAAAAAACATTAAAAACTAAATAAAATTAAGCTAAGTGATTTGTTGAAATGTTACATTTTATTGCAATACAAAATCGAATTATATATTTTTGTTAAAATTATGTATAGTCGACTTCGTATTTACATTACCACCCTTTTTTTTTTTTGTGGATGGGAAATCATCAAATGACTTCTCCCGCTCTGGGCGGAGCGGGAGGGCGTGTCAGACTTTTACTGACTAAAACCCACCCGTGTTCCTTCTGTTGCCTGTTCCGGGGCCACGGTAACTCTTTCGAACATCCCGCAACCCTAGCTGGCATCGGCCCTAGCGGACCCCGTCAATAGTGCTGACATCTCTTTGAGGCGCGCGTGGAACACGACGCGCCGTCGACTCGGGCTTGGTCCTTACCGGACGGCAAGCTACCCATTGCTCGCCGTCCGCAAGCCCGCGCCTACGGTGGCCGGGAATCAGCTGCCAATTCCCGACGCCCAGGGCGTCTCCTGCGGCGACTAGGGGCGTGAGGGTGCAAAGCTTGCCTCTCCCTCACGCGTCCCGCCTCCTCCTTCACGAGCATTACTGCTTCGCAGAAGGAGGTAATGGCTTCCCATGCACTCTCGCTCCGTACCATGGCCTGGACCAGGGCCGGACGCGAGAGATCGCCGCCGCCGATCGCTTCCGCGAGGACACGGCGGTGCTCCGCCCAAGCCGGGCAGACCTCCACCGTATGCTCCACCGTGTCCTCCGGGCGATCCACACAGTGGTGACATCCGGGCGATTCCTCCCGCCTTATCCGGAACAGGTACCTCCCGAAGCACCCGTGTCCGGTGAGGACCTGCGTCAGGCGGAAGGTGAGGACGCCGTGGCGCCTCTCCAGCCACTCCTCAAAGAGGGGACTTATCGCCGCAATTGTGGCGTGCCCAGCGCTGGGTTGCGACAATCGCACTCTCCATGCCGCCATGAGATCCCGCCGGAGCTCTGTCCGCCGTGCTGCGATTTCTCGCGGCAACGGAGTTATGCCCTGCCTGTCCTGCCTCTTCGCGCCACTCCCAGATGTGCGCGAGGACTTTTGCCTCCAGATCCCATGGCGGTAATCCGGCAAGGAGGTTCGCCGCCTCCCCGGAGACCGTGCGGTATCCCCGGGCTAACCGGATGGCCATGACCCTCTGGGACGCGTTCAACCGACGGACCGGTCGCCGCCTCACGGAACGCGCCCACACCGGAGCTCCGTAAAGGGCCATGGACCGCACGACCCCCGCGTAGAGCCTCCGGCAGGAGGCGTTTGGACCCCCCAGATTGGGCAGGAGCCGCCCCAAGGCAGCCCCGGCCCGCTCCAGTCTGGGAGCCAAACGTCGGAAATGCTCCACGAAATTCCACCGGCTGTCGAGGACGAGTCCCAGGTACTTCATCGTCGACTCGACACCGATGAGAACCCCTCCTACCGTTATTTGGGAACCCGATGGTGGCGCGTTCCGAGGACCATGAAAACACATGGCCTCGGACTTGTGCAAGGCCACCTCGAGTCCCAATTGCCGGATCCTCTCTACGATTGTCGCAACCCCGCGTGCCGCTAATTCGGCCGCCGCCTGGTGCGACCTCCCCTGCGCCAGGACCAGCGTGTCGTCAGCGTAGCAAACTACGCTGACGCCACCAGGGAGGTTGGCGCGCAGCACCCAGTCGTACCCGATGTCCCACAGATGCGGTCCCAGAACCGATCCCTGCGGGACACCGCACGACATCTCTCGCCGGTTCCACTCTCCCCGGTGACCGGGGTAGATGACGGCCCTGTCCGTCAGATAGGCCTCGACCACGCGACAGAGGTAGGTCGGCACTCGGTGATACCGGAGTGCCTCCCTGATGCAACTCCAGGGCAGGGTGTTGAAGGCATTGGCGATGTCTAGAGACACCGCCAAGACGACCCCACCCCGGGCCACAGCATCCCCCGTCGTGAGGGCTCGTACGCGCATGATGGCGTCCACCGTAGAGCGCCCCTTGCGGAAACCAAACTGGCTCTCCGCCAAATCCGGCCCCACCCTCACCAGCCGCCCGACAAGGCGGTCTGCAATGACTCTTTCAAAGAGCTTGCCCACCTCGTCGAGCAGCACGATGGGCCGGTACACATTACCACCCTAAGGTTGAATGTGAAGACAGACAGTCTCTCCACAGCATAATAATTATAATCAAGTGACTATGTATGTTTAGTTAGTTAGTCATTTAATGTAGTACCTAGTGTAAATAATTAGTTGTATAATAATATTTTATGCACATAAAAAATAATAAATTCCATAGATTATAGTCATTTAACAAATCTAATAATAGATTTGTAAACCATTTTCTATTTTGTTAAGTATCTGGTATTTGTTGACAGGCCTACACTTTCCCCCGATACTTAAAAACACTGTAATTTGAAAACATTGTAAAAGCCAATTATTTTTAAAAGAGTAACCATGTAGTTTCTTGCCGGTTCTTCTCCATAGGAAACGACCAAGTGGAACCGTGCACCTAGCTTGTGACCTTTCATAAGTGCCCATGTAGGCTTATGTAAAATAAAATATTTTGATTTTGCATACAACTTTTTTCTTGTTGATCTCTCGATTGCTCCTACTAATCTCTAATTGACTTGCTATGATACTCATTTTTTTCAATTTGCTTGTCGTTTTAATAATACTACCTATCGTTAAAAATGTTTCAGTACATATACATAACATAACATCACGCCTTGTTTCTCCGAAGGGTTAGGCAGAGGTGTAACCTATTATAGTAACACCCACATTTCAGTACATATATTTATTTGATAACTACTAACAAAAGGAGAATGCCCATTTTTCTACGGATCGCCGTTGCGCATCAAAAATCCTTGTATGATAGCATAAACTGTATATTAAAGAAGGGTGATTTCGTACTTTCAAAGGAAATAAAAAAATATCCTTTTATTCTGTGGGGTTTTTGTTGTTCTTTGATTTTCTGTTCAGTTTTGAGATTAGTTTTGTAACAAACCTTCCACCAAAAAAGCAGCCCTTTCAACAATATGATTTGAATTCACATAAGAAGCAGCTATATTGTTGATCTACTAGCCAAGCAGGCCATATGAGATGGAATTCCTGTTAACTTTTCTCCTTACCTTACTAACTTTATTCCAAATATCAAACGGGATTGTTATTCGTTTTGGAAGGACTACTTCAATAAAAGATCACAAGAAAAAGGAGTCTGGTACAAAACGATCCAACCACATCCCTTGAACTCACCGTGGATAGATCATCATCTGTTGAACAGATGTGATACTGTTATCGCACTGAGAATTCGTTCCAGACACATTCCATATAATAAGTTCTTATACCTAACGGCAAAATCAACAACGACTAACTAAGATTTTTATTTTTATTCCGTTGATGATGTTTATCACATATTAACCGAGTGTGCTCGCAACGAGGAATTTAGAAATAGCTTAGATTGTAAGATTAAAGTGTTAAGTTACTGTAATAGTGTTCTAGCTGCGCCACTTTCTGATGCAGCTAGAGTACTTCACAAACTAGCTATGCTAAGGTTATGTTAAATAGAAATCAGTATGAATTTGGTAAGCCAACCAGGGCGGCATAATCGCATGTGTGACAAAGTCTTTTGCTTAAAAATAAAAGATAACAAAAAATGGTTCCAACAAATGAATGAATGATGCCAAATAAATAATATATTACCTACATAAGTAGTATATTACATAGGTAGGTCATGCTAAACGTAGGTTTGTATAGGAAGAAAATAAAAATGCTTGTATATAGCAATGAAAGTTTTATTCATTAAATTCTAACCATTACATCCGTAGCCTCCCCGACTTGACGAAGAGGTAGAGGATGTACCAAAGAAAGGGAACATTTCACACAGCGTGACATTTTAACGAAACCGTTGATGATTTACTGCACAGAGAACAGGGATTGTAGTCGTCAAAACGTTCTACACAATCCACACCACCAGCTCAGCAACAGTAGACACAATGGTCTTCAAAAAAGTTCTTGATCGTACAGGTATCCGAAGACTCAACTAGACAGCAATTTTATTCAACGCAATGATAAGTTATAGCACAACAAATTCAACAAATATCACGCATAAAACAACAAAAGTTCGTTGCCGAGTGCCGACACGATGGTATGCTTGACAGTGCACAGAACACACTTCTAGCAGTGGCAGTGACACTTTTGATAGTTCACCTTTTCACTATGCTCGCGATAGTGTTACCAACAGTTAATCTAAATCACCCTGACCATGAGTGATTTGTCAACTACAGAAAGATTTTTAATTAGGCCCACTTGCGTGTTCATGGGTTATCCAAGATAACTCTGAGCTAACTCAGCGTTAGTCAAATAATTCATCTTGCGCCACCAAGAGTTAGAGGTAAACCTAGAGTTAAACTTTTAAATATTTAACCCACTGATGTGGGAAAGTTAGGTCGCTTAACTCTGGGTCAGTGTAAGTAATATCAAAATAAATTGACGTTATGAGGTACCGCTGATAACATATGTTGTATTTTATATTGTTCGACGTTATAGTAAGTGGAAATTCGGTACTTTATCAGCAGGCAATATATTCATGAACTCATATGTATAAAAATAAATACAAATCATAAAAAACTTAAAACATATTTTCCTAATCTGACGTTTTCATCAATCACTAAACTAAATCTCCATGGAAAGCACATACAATACGATTAAAATTAAATGTTATGTTATAAAATTCAAAGACAAGAAAGTATTACGTATCGTAATGTAGTGTAAAAGAGATGAGTATACAATTTCCGTTGATTGTTCCTTCATTCATTTTTGGTCGGATTACATATCAGGGCACATACATTGCAATTCTATTGTATGTTTCGTCAATTGAATTGGAACTGAACTTTCGTCGTTCCCAACTTAAAAAAATACTTATATCAGGATATTTAACCCTGTGTTACTTTTAAGTGGCGCAATGCGTAATAAGAGTTCAAATGTTAATTACATAACTTCGAGTTTACAAACTCTATATTTATTTATTTGACCCGAATAAACGTGCAAGTGGGCCTTAGTAAAGTAACATTCTCCTGTTAAGACCGATTATGGGGAGGTTCTTAAAATTGGCAACACTAAAATACGCCATTTAAAAAAGTATGCAATTAAAGCGAATAAATAACTAATTAAATACAAAATCCCCACATACGATTTCGATCAAGTGAACTAAGAAAAGTTAAACAAATATTTTATAATTTATGACCATATTATGGCCAATATTTTTTATGGCCATATTCGTTTACTATAAAGCGATTTTGATTTTGGTCAATGTCTTTTATCTTTGCATTAATTTCTTGCAATTTAATGCATATTAAACAGTTCCGAAAAAACCGTACGATAATTTTTGTAAATGTGAGGACTATATAGGTCATTGTCATTATATCAGTTATATTAAATAATTGTCTGGCAGTTTGAGTACTCTATGCGGCCTTCCCAAAAACCCTTTCTTTTGTATTTTTCGTCGAACCGTTAAGCTCATGTTCTAAGTTGAGCTACACTATTACTGACAAATGCGTGCACTGATTAGACTGGTCCACTCAAATCTGTGTGGTTCTTTCCTCAAAAGACCATCTCAGACACTAATTTACATGGACCTCACATGGTCTGGACTTTAAAAAAGAACAAAATAATAAAGAAAAGCAAACATAATAGTGATATTGTATTGAATAATGGGTCGTATGTGAATTAAATAGATAAAACAAAACTGATTACAAAAATTAAAAATAATTTAATTTTTTCTGCATGGTCAAGTCCTACATTTGTGAATAATGTGCAAAAATTAGACTCGCCCAACCGCGTTTCTTCACTATCTGTGGTGTAAAATGGCGGCACGTCATCGTAACAGCTGATTGGTTGCTGTAGTGAAAGAATAGAATGTTGAATTTGGGTTCCATATTTGCGACATTATTTAAGTATTGTGTTTTTGATTAGATTGTATGAGTTTAGTTAAAGTAGTGTAAGAAATTACACATAACTAGGTATTAAAACACTCGCGTGATACCTACGAGATTGTAAAAGTCGCCAGTGGCTCGGTTTATAAATAATTATGTTTTAATAACCTCTATTAAGCAACAGTTTCATAAATAAACTACTAATAAACTGATTTCTGAACGCTCTTTTTCCAACAAAACTGTCAAACTTTATTTAAACGATTGAACAATTTAGTATAAAAGTCTTACTGACGCCTTGTCACAAGGTCTTTGAAATTGTGAGCACTGAATTGTCTAATGGGATGAGGCACTTTTGTTACCTTCGAGCTTCGAGATACATCTATACAAATGAATAACATTGAAGTATCTATTTGTAATATATATATAAAAACTTTTTAATAAATGCATATGAAAATATGTAAGAAAAAAAGAATAATGTTTGTTTGGACACAGTTCGTGAAACACAAAATACAAATAACAAAATAAAAAAGTGAAAATGATGTTTTAACAACAATAGTGTGTGCCTTACGGCTGCGCCAAAAAGGTTCATTTCAGCATTAATCCAGACAGATGCTGTCTGACGCTGGTTTTCTAATGATTATTTAGGGATAAGTGACGGAGAGTACAAACAGTTTCAACATACCTAATGTATAATACTATTATACATATAAATAAATAAACTAGTAATAAGCAAAAATTACATAAATTAAAAAAAATTGAAACAGCGAGACTTGTCTCAGCAAAACCTGAGACACCAAACCTGTATATACGATCCTTATAACAAAAAAACCACTTTTAATTATTTTTTCTGTCTGTCTGTTTGTTCCGTCTAATCTCCGAAACGGCTGGACCGATTTCGACGGGACTTTCACTGACAGATATATTATTATATATATACTAACACCAAACCTTTTTAAACCTGGATGTGCCATAGTTACGGCCACGCCGAGTACTTTGTTTTTCTAAGAAAGCGGTGAATAGCCACACGATCACGGCTGTTGGTTTTCTAAGTAAGCGGTGAATGGGCACATAGTAACGGCTGTCCAAATACAGAGAGTTTTTGACTCCACTGTACTTTAACACCCCCGTGTGCGAAGCTTTACAATGGAGACGGAAACGATTACATACAATCTTGGGCCTAAATGTAACGAGATGAAATTGGTGTGAATTAATAGATTTAAACATATCAGTCCCTCGCTGAAAATTCTGTAAGTTTTGACAATCTGAGAGCCGAGCTATTAGAAAATATAAAATAAGTAATAACAGTTAGGTTATGTCTTGGTTGGTGGTAACTAACAACTGATTCCTGAAGTGCAAAAGATGTTCTTTAAACACTAATCTTTATTATATTTCTTCTAAGGGTCGTCGGCCTAGTGTATTGCAGTGACTAGTTGCTATCCTTCAATTCACACAGCGATCCATAGTTTCAACAATATCCAATCCACAAGGCGGCGGTAAAATCCAAAATAACAATTCCAAGTCAAAAGTGTGAGCGATCTTCGGTGTCCAGTGTGACAGCAAGGGTCGTACAAGGTAGGCAGGGTCAGAATCTGTAAACAACAACGCAGTGGTCGTTAAAAATTAAATAATCTGGAAAGCATTCAAAACGCATCGGAAAACACGAAACGAGTGAACACAGAACAAGCAAGAGCAGTCGGCAACTGTCTATTGTCAATGTTGAGCTGACTCACAGCTGTCATGTCAGTGACATAGACTAAAAATAGAAAGCTGATTTTAATCGATATGAAATCGATATTCATTATATTGGTTTTTCAGTAATTACTTGATATTTAATTTATTAAGGCATGTGATTAAATGCACTTTATTGTATATAAGTATATTTAATGCCTTTATTTACTCGAGTTAATTACGTAGTGCGAAGGTTTTCTTTTTGTAATTTTGTAATCGATTACTTATAACTATATTTCTCCTAATTCTCCGCTTCCAGATTAAGAATTGAGCTGATTTTTGATATTCTAAGATAAAAAAATATGACTAATTTTTTAGATCATATCTCAACTTATTACATTTGGGCCCACCGTTTTCCATCTCCTTTATAGAGTATATATGTATGTCTTCATGTAAAACACTTTCGCAAAAATTCAGACTGCGCAAACGCCTAGTTTTTGAAAAATAAAAATCCCGAAGTTTAAAAAAATTCAACTTTTTACGTAATAAAATTGACATTTAACCACATTTTTTGTACGAATTTCACTCCTAGGTTGTTCCGTTTTAATTTCAGACAAAGTGACAGCGGATTTTAATGGTTTTTCGTATAAATATTGTAATTTTACCATTATTTTATTTTTAAATAGCTGATACGGCAATGAACTCAATTATGAAGCAAATAAAATATTATTAATGAAGTTAAAATGCTGAATACCAATATTTTACATGGAGCGACTGCCTATCTGACCTCCACAACCCAGTTGCTGGGTAACAAAATAACCCTTGGTAAGACTGGTTGTCAGACTTGCGGGCTTCTGACGACCCGTAACAACTGTCAAAGATCCACGAATGACAGTCGGGACCAACAGCTTAACAAGCTATCCGAGGCACGGAGGTGTCTTAGTATGTAAAGATGGTCACCCATCCATGGACCGACCGTAGCAAGCGTAGCTTAACCTGATCGGTCGACCCATGCGGCTGTTATTACGTAACCACAGGCTTCCATGGTACACAAGGAAATATTATATGGATAATAAATTAGTCATGCTAGTGTTTTAAGAGTTTAAAATCAGTAGACAGTATTAACGTGGTGCATCAAAATATTCAAGAATTTATGAACAAAGAATTAGAAGTAGAATTATTTATGAATTCTAATAGTATTGATATTCTTTGTATAATAGAACATTGGCTTAGAAGCCACCAGTCCTTGTTCAATTTTATTAATCACCAGGTTGGTAGTTCGATCAGTAGAGTAAATGCTATACATGGTCGTTCATTAATTTTAGTAAGTAACCAGCTTAAATTTAAAGACCGTAAGGATATTGTGAGCCTGTCTATTGAGCGGATAGTTGAAATAGCCTGTATATAATTGGAGCAGTTTATTCTATTAAGTGTGCATAGACAGCCTTCAGGATTGTATGACTGCTTTGAAAAGGTAATGGATGAAGTGTTGCGCAAGATTTGTAACTCGAACAAGTCCATTATCATTTGCAGTGATTTCAATGTTAATTTATTAGAAACCTCAGGTTCTTGTAGTAAAATACGTGTTTCAGTCCTACAATCTTGTAAGCTTATTTCTGGAGCCCACACGAATAACCCCCACTAGTGCCACATACCTAGATAATATTTATACAGATGTTATACCAAGTCACAAAGAATGACAATGCCAGATCCTGCCCCACCCTTACATTAATTTCCAAGAAATGTAAATTTATCAACATTATCGCATGAAAATAGGACCCTTGGTTACTTAACTATTATTCTTTTAATGATGCGGCTAAAAAAATAATGATAAAAGGAATTTAAAAACCCAGGGTCCATTTCCTGTTTATATCGCGACTATCTGCGTTACTTAGTACGTATACACGTGGAACCAAACGAGCTATTTCATAAAAAAATAACATCTATTAATGTATTATGAATGGATTGGATTTTAATATGGATTTGGTTTAAATATACATAGTTCATGAAAATAATGTTTTTTTAATAATATATATTATTATGAATGTATATTCTCATCATTATTTGGCATTTGAGCCCTAGTAGGTGATTAGGTGTAATGAAACGTCATTGACGTGCTAATATTAGCTATGTCAAAAAGTCATTCATTGACATTCGCTCTGTTCTGTTTGCATTGTTGTTTGTTTTTTAAGCTCCCTAATCTCTCTGCGATCATATTACTGTTATATTTTCACGCCGATTTTCGCTTTTGTACACGGACTCGATCTCGTCTACTCGCCGACTTTGTGCTATTTACTACGAATTTATATGTTATAAATTATTCAAAATTATTTAAAAAAAGTTTGTTGTATCGCTAAGTCGCGTTATTTGAGTTCGATGATTAAAAACAGTAGTAATGTAATAAAAACTACTTGGAATTTATTAATAGTGAAATGGGAAGGTCTAGTAACCGAAATACTGACTATAGCCTGTCTATTATTGACAACATAATAAAATCAGACTCACAAGTTGCCATGGCCTTTGAAAATTTCTTTGCAGATATTCCCGTTTCAACTACTAAATTCATTAACTCATCAACTTCTGTCGCTGAGTCTTTGTTTAAGGAAAATGTTGATGTTTGCGATACGGAATTTTATTTTGAACATATTACCTGTAGAGATACAATTAAAACCTTTCACACTTTAAATGTAAAAAAGACAGCAGATCTGTGGGGTAATTCTGTAAAAGTTGCCAAGTCTATTATTGACATTGTAGCACCTACTTTAGCTCTTATCTTTAATAATCGTATCGACTGTGGGGACTTTCCTGACCTTATGAAAAATAGTAAAATAATACCGTTGTTTAAATCAGGTAGTACATCCGACCCCACAAATTATAGACCTATTTCAGTACTACCGACCTTTAGTAAAATTTTTGAGAAATTAATTTTAGGACAATTGCAAAGATTTTTTAATAAACATAAATTATTACATAACAAACAGTTCGGTTTTACAAGGGGTCGTTCAACTACTGATGCTGGTGTTAAACTTTTAGGACATATTTATAATGCATGGGAAGATAAATGCGATGCCTTGGGCATCTTTTGTGATTTGTCCAAGGCATTCCATTGTGTTCTTCATGAAACGTTAATTAGGAAACTCCGCCACTACGGGATCCGGAACACCGTTCTGGATCTTCTTACTTCATACTTGAGTAATAGGATTCAGTGCGTTGACGTTAATGAGGAAAAGATCTCCCGGATCTACACTAAAAATGGGAGTCCCGCAAGGCTCAATTCATGGTTCTTTCATATTTCTTATTTATATTAACGACTTGCCTTACCTCGTAAAAGATGATCATGATATAGTGTGGTTTGCGGATGACACTTCACTTTTGTTTAAACTTAAACGTCAGCAGCTGGTTACTGACAATGTAAATAGCGCGATCTCAAAAGTAGTTCACTGGTTCAATGTAAATAATTTACTTCTTAATGAAAAAAAAACACCAAATTCCTTAAGTTTACGCTGCCTCACGTTACGCAGGTGAAAACTAAGGTGTTGATAAATGGCGAAGAATTGAATCCTGAAGATAGCACAGTATTCTTGGGCTTAACTTTGGGTGCTAAGATTCAGTGGGGCCCACATGTAGATAAATTGTCAAAAAAACTAAGCTCTGCAGCATACGCTGTTAGAAAAATTCGTAATTTAACTGACATACACTGACAGCCCGTTTAGTGTACTTTAGCTATTTTCATAGTGTAATGTCATACGGTATTCTGTTGTGGGGAAATGCCGCCGACATTCAGACTATCTTTGTTTTGCAGAAAAGAGCTGTTCGATCAATTTATAAATTAAGTCCAAGACACTCAGAGAGAAATTTAAGGAGATTAATATAATGACTGTGCCTTCTCAGTATATTTTTGAAAATCTTTTATATGCCCATAAAAATAAAAATTGTTTAAAAAATACAGTGATATCCATAATATGAACACTAGGAACAATTACAAATTTGTTGTACCTACAACAAGGCTCAAGAAAATAGGTGGCTCGTTCAGATGTCAATGTATACGTTTTTATAATAAACTTCCCAGCCACGTTCAAGATTTGAGCCTTAATAAATTCAAATCATTTATTAAACGTAAGTTGTGCCAGAAAGCCTTTTATACCGTTAAAGATTACATTGAAGACAAAAAGGCGTGGGATTGAGCTGTTTCAATTTTTTTTTTATTTTTTTTTTGTTCTTTTCTTTTTGCTAACTTTTTTTTTCTTCTTATATACACATTGACATTTATGAATTTTATATATACAATGACATGAATATTTACTTTGTAAAATGTTATATTATTTTAATTATTGTGAATGTGAAGATCATGTAGGTGCTTGTTTTTTTTTTCTTTTTCTCTCAGCTTTAATCATAGTTTGCCAGTTTGAGTAAATTATGCGGCCTACCCAAATGTCCTTTCTTTGGTATTGTTCGTCGAGTCGTTGAGCTCCTTAACTTTTTAAGTTGAGCTGTACAATTACTGACAGATGCTTGCACTGACCAGTCAGTGTCACAGGTCCACTCAATCTATGTGGTTCTTTCCTCAAAAGACCATTTCAGACACCAACCTACATGGTCTTCACATGATCTGATCAAGATTATGTCTGGACTTTAAAAGAGACTCTGACCTCTGAGTTTGTTTAGGCCTTTCTTCTCAGAGTAGTCAGATAGGAAACGCCTCATCTAGGTTAATAAAAAAGTTTGACGTGTAAAAGTGTTTGTATAAACCTACTTACAGAAATAAAATCATTTATCATTTAATTATGTATTTTTCTACGAATAGTGGTAATGTAATGTGTCTGATCTTTGTAATGTTACATTATGTAGGTATCTATCCCCCCTTGGGTTTATTTTTTTTATATTTTTGCGACATACTTTGTGATTGTATTTATAAACATTTTTCATTATCCAATTGTATGCCAAATTGCTAACGTGTAGATACAAATTCGCAGTAAACTCTTAAACAGTATTTTCTTCGTTTTTTTCAACTTTTTTTGTGCTCGTTTAGAAGCGTGAAGACAGAAACATGTCCATACCACCCAAGTAACTGTAATCAAAACCGCAAGTCTGATTAACTGTGTAGTCAATCATCTTTATAGAATGAATCGGGATCGCGATGTACATTAGCTGCGTAAGGGCGAATTTCACAAATGTAACTAAACGCGCAATATGGATATGGAACTTTTTTATGAAATCAATCATTGATCATTGCATCGAACAAATCGAACAAATCACTGCCGTACCTGGCCCACTTTTTGGTCGCTAGCGCTAGTGGACATGTGCTACCACAGGTTTAGCAGTGAACTCCGCGAAGATTAAAGAGAACCCTGAATGCTAAAGCGAGCGAAGCGGGTGCGAAAATTTTCGCAACCCGCCTCGGATTGGTTTGATTTTATTTTGGCCATTTATAGTATAAATTATTGGGCCATGCTTTTTTTAATTACGGTGCTCTTTCTTCTTAGCTTAATATATTATTCCAAAACCCTCTTGCTATTGAGGCCCTAGGCCGGTGCCTTGTTGACTTGGCTGACCTACTGTCCCGAACGGGCCCCATAACACCGCGGGCTCTGGTGCTCCGCACTACTTTGCACCTTAGTAGTTACGCCCCTGTATTGATACTGGCAGATTTTGGACGCAGTTTGGATATGCTGATCGCGTTCAGGGCCATTCTAATACCATATTCCATTGATGCATTTCGCCCTTTAAGATACGGCCATACCAACGTGTATAACATGCGTCGGCGATGACGTGCACTGTGGCGATCAGTGGTTCTTTATGAACTTACAGGTACTAATTCAAATCGGCGCATGTGATCGGCGCGATTACATCGGACGCATTGGTTTAGCCGTACTTTAATGGGTGCCATATACATATGTGAACTAACCTAACTGAATTTTGTTCTTGCAGCACGTCTTCAGCGCGAAGATCGCTTGGAAGAAATACTAGCGGACATGCGGTCTCGTCTGCAGTTCTTAGAGGCACAGTACAGAGGAAGGCAGGAAGACGTCATCTCCTTACAGGTTATATAGAGCATTGAATTAATTAAGCGTTGTGGTGGTGGTCTCAAGCAACTGCTGAGCTATCCTGGGTCCGATCCTCAGGTCGAACAGTCTTATTGAGTTTTTGCTTTAGGGATTTCTGAGGAACATCCCGGTGTCTGGATTTGTGTTGCTCGCCTCCTATGAGACTTAAACATAACCGGTGAAATGTGAGTGTGCTGTACATATACCAGGTGTATACAGGGTGTGGCGTAAATAGTAGTCCAACGTTAAGCGGTCGATACACCGTATATTCAGCTATCACGTACCACAATTTGAAACGTTTTTCCATAGATCTCAGAATAAAATATTTTTATTCTTTTTTGAAAGTTTTACTACACCTTGCTTTACTAATTGGGCTGTACAATTCAGCTCTTTTTGAATAGAAATGGCTACAACTTTTGTTTAAATTAAGGAGTCGGTTATTATTATACTATTTTAGAATCTGCATTAACTGAACAAGTTTTTAAAATAATGGTCACTGACAGTGTCGTACATTTTTTTTTACACCATTCGCACCCCAAGTCACATAATTTTCTAGACATATGAGTTACATTTTGAAATAAACACATTTTTCTTTATTACCTATAAAATTACATTTACAAAATTACTTGCATGTGATAGCACATGTATTCCACAGTTATACTTAAACAGAAAAAAATATGATAAAATAATATCTGTTTTAGAAATTACAGCCATATTAGTAAGCAAGGTGTACATTTTTCAAAAAAGAATAGAAAAATATTTTATTCTGAGATCTATGGAAAAAACGTTTCAAATTGTGGTATGCGACAGCTGAATATATGGTGTATCAACCCCTTAACGTTGGACCGCTATTTACGCCACACCCTGTATTTGTACAGTACACTCACATTTCACTGGTGCCTGTCCCTTCACTGGTGTGATGTTATGTATATATTTCCTTGTTTTGTATTCAAATCATACAACCATAGCATAGTACTTGCGGCAGGTGGGGTCTCTAATACATAAGATACACGAATCACTGATGGTTTTAACTAAAACTTTAGCTTTGGACATAAATATGAGCAACAAACGTGATCTTATTCATGCATGAAGCTACAGTAACATTTTTAAGTGTCTACCCCATTTTATTCTTCCTTTTCCTAGTTAATTGGTTTAACGTAGAAGAATTTGGGGTTATTAAAGAACCACGACCCTCGCCTGGTTCAGAAATAAAATATTCTTGCACCTAAAAGTGGTAGATCGCATTTTTTTTTAATTACTTGTAATGTCGTTCTACTGCGTCAATAAGGTTCATTTAAATAGTCTTATCGAAATCTTTTTCACAGGCTAAAATGTTTGTCGAGCGTGGTAACAATTCCTCAAATCATGTGACTGCACTAGTTACATCATCGACGACCGTCGCTCCCGCAGTATATGCCCTTCTAAAGAACTTGACAGGTAAGTCATAGAATAACCTATTTTTAAATAATCTATTAATTGAGAAATAATCTGTAGGAAAATTTAATATACATGATATTTACATGATATATAAGCTAACATACTTAAAATAATAATTATAATATGTACATATGTAAAAAAAAACATATTATGATTATATGTTTTGCCCTATGATTGGGCATCAAAAAATTCGTCCGCATCGCTGTCAACAGAAAAAGTGCCCAAAAGGCTGGCAGCATTGCCACGTTGTATGGCGATGCTGATTCTTTGGCCAAAGAATAGGCCAGCCCTTTGGTCATGTGAAGAGTCGACCAACCGCTTGGCGATGTCTCGGAAAACCAAGTGGGCACTCGGACTCCATGGCCCTAGTGTTTCAACCCCAAACTGCTCGAACATATAACTCCCAAAAAGATTGGAATATTTTCGCTGTTTGAAGTTTTCCGCACCTGCAGCAGCCGCCCCAGCACAGCTTGCCGTACTAGGAAGATGGGATGGCGCAAGGGTGTCGACACATGTTGCATCCCACACCAAAGGCCTGCCTAACTTCCAAGGCATTATAGTCATTCCATCTGGTTTCTTGCCATCGTCACGTGCCAAGCCGTTGGGTTATAAAACAGCTGGCACCCCGGCGGTGACAAGAGCACGACGGATAATGTCATTAATGCTGGCATGCCGTGCTATCCGGCCTGTGCTCTTGCGGCCATGATGTCCGAGGCAGTCGACAGCTTCACCGCACTGGCAGCGATGTGGAGCCCCGCAAAGAGCGCCCAGAAGCAGACAAGTAGCGAGCCGGAAGGTGGAGTCACCCAGCAAAGTGCCTATGTTGGGTGACAGTAGTGCTTGAAGCCAGAGGCCCGGCTCCCATTCACCCACAGCCAGCAGGCGGGCACGCTCAGCAGTATTGGTGGACGTATTAATAAGATTAATCCGTACCAACCTGCAGAGCGGCTCATCCCACTGTCTCTGGGAAGATGGGTTCACGGGCCGATCTGTATCCGGGCAAGCCACTATCCAGGCGTTCACCGCATCACTCAAACACGGCACTTCAGAGTCAACCAGGGAAGGAGCTAAAATTTTCCCGGTCAACTTTTCAGTGCTGTGGACAGAGGACAGAAACGCCGGTAAGCTAATGCTGGTAATTTTGCGGACACCGATGCTGCCAAAACGGATGGGTAGTGTGGCTTGAAGCCACGCTCGGTCGTCCAAGGCCACATTTAAAATGGATGTTAGTGTGCTGCGAATAATTTGGTCAATTTTGTGCAACAGAGGCTGCTTCCATAAAGAGGAAGAACGTAGAAAATATATAAAATTTGGGCCAAAACAACAGCATCTAATCAGGGTGAATGCCGAATGTAAATTAATTTTGGAGAGTCTGTCCGAAATATCGTTGAAGTTTTTGATTTTTTCGTCGATGAAAGGAGAAAAGCTGTCTTCTAAAATTGGGGAACCTAGGAGGTGCAGTGAACTTTTTTCTAAATTTTTTATTTGTTGGGCTATTGCATTAAATTTATCTAGGGTCAATTGTCTGTCAGTAATGTCAGAAACATAGATTTCACATTTTGAGGGGTTCAAGTCCAAGCCAATAGATTTAAATTCCTGTTCAAACAGGAATTTAGAGACAGCGTCTGCATCACCTCCTAGAGTTCCATTGTCTAATTACCACACGTTAAATTTTTAATTTAGTTTCTGGATAATTGGATGAATAGCTAAGCTGAAAATGACTAGCCCGAGAGGGTCACCTTGTTGGCATCCTACTGCAGATTCCGAAACATTATCTTTGTATAATAATTTGGAAGGGTATCTGTAACATTGCCACATAAAACCATAAATTTCGGGTAGTTCCTTTTTGACTTTAGCCAACAAAGTGTCCCGGTTTACAGAGTTAAAGGCGTTCTTCACGTCAACCTTGAGGATGACCTCACCTTTGTCGAGGTTTAAAAAGGTGGAAAGGGTATTTACGGCAGCCTCACAGCCCCCTTTCGAGCAGAATCTGTAGGATCAGTCAATTTCAATCAACATCTTATAATATTTGACAGGGATTCGCAGATTCTATAAAAATTTTAGCAAATACGCCCATTATTTCACACAATTAGTTATTTTTAACATTTTTTAGGTAGCTTAACTTAACGAAATAAACAACTTTAGCGCATTAAGTTTTTAGTTTTACCTAATACCTTACTAATGTCGTTTCCAGTCTTACCAAGGGTTATTGCATTACCCAGTAACTAGATTGTAGCGATCAGATAGGTAGTCACTCCATGTGACAAACTGGCAACATACGGTTAGACTGGAAGCCAGGCCTAATATAGTAGGGAAAAGGCTCGGATGATAATGATAATGAACTAATGTCAATAAAGTATAATCATGTCATCCACATAAAATAATTTCATTATTATTTATTTATTTAACTTTATTGTACACTAGAAAATACCTAATAGAAAAAATAAATTTAACACTACAAAACATAATCATTATCTTTCATTACGAATAATGTAGCTTTTATACCCTCCGTTTATGTGATAAATACAGTTTTCAATGCAATTTGATAGTAAGCATTGGTGATATCTAACTTTGCACCCTTGCCTTGGTAGTAGACTCGAATATTTGTGTGCTGTGCTGCTTTCTCCATAAGTTAGACTTGATTTCGAAGTACTGCCAACTTGCTATAGCATTATTTCATACTTTTAAAATTATAAATGCGCAGCAAATCTGTCTATCGTCTGTCTGTTATTTCCTCACGCCTAAACCAATGCACCGATTGTATAACAGATAGTTAGGTAGTCTAGGACCTGGAGAAAGACAAAACCTACTTTTCATCCTAGCGGCGCCGACCCCGGCGCGGGCAACAACTATTCATACTAGTGGTGCCGCCGCTTGCGCGAGAAATTCCTGACTAGAAACAAATACATCACTTGGCGTAATTTATTTTGATAATGTTTGAGTTTTCTAAACGTGGGAAACCCAAACATTCCCTAAATTCCACATAGAACATTGTAGAAAAGGTACTAACGACTTTTATTAAAAATTAAAAGCCTTAACAGTTCCGTGACATACATTTCTGAAAATAAGTACTGTTACATAATTAATACTGCACGATTCCCTCACAATTTTATTGAATCAATTTTATTCTAACGGAAAATGTGGTTCAAGTCTTCAGCCGAATGCGCTAAGGTAGCCCGCAAAATTCAAATTTTCATGCGTGTTTTGCAATTTGCAGTCATCATATTTTGTTCAAGATATGACCTGATACTTACCTGAAAATTGCAAGAAACGCAAGAAAATTTCATTTTCGCGGGCCACCTTTCCGCATCCACCTAAATGACTTCTTCTCGAATTCAGCAGGAAACTGAATATACTAAATTTTTGAAACATGGCGCACTGCTTTGACCACTATCATTATCATCATACGAATGAGAATCTCACACGAAACAAAGAGGCCAACATTGAATAGTCCATGTTTGAAATCTAAATCAACAAAATGCTTTAATAATTCAAAAAAATCATAAACTTGTTGCTGTTATACTAGTAAATAACTTGTTGGTCTTGTGATCGTAAGCACTACTGCTGAGCATGAGGTCCTGGGTTCGAATCCTGGGTCGAGCAACGTGTTATTAGATTTTTCCATTAAGATTTTCTCAGTAGCAACCCGGAGTTTTGATTTACGCCCGATTGATGGCTTTAGACTCGCCCCCTATTACATGGGTCTTAAAAATAACTGGCGGAATGTGAGTGTATTATAGGCACACCTGTGCCTAACCCTTTGTGGAACACAGGCTTGATGTTATGTATGTAAATACACATATTTGCTACATTTTACAAATAAATACAGTTATAGAGTTTCAGTATAAAAATGGTTTCATTGTAACATGCTTCGCTCATTAACACATTGCATGTAGTAATTCAATTGCCATGCCTTTGCAAATGATAACATTCAATAATTTAGAAATAAAGTAATATTTGATCTTCTCTCTCTCTATTATTTTCAGTTTTAAATGTTTTTTGTAGCTTAGACCCGGGTTCAATTCCCAGGTCGGCTTAAAATTTTTCATATAGATTTTGTACATCATTAGAACTTTCTTCTTCTTAGTTAAATAGATAATTTATTATTCTTATAATCTTCATTAAACTCTGTCTCGACGGTGTTGTGGAAGCAAGGCTCCTGAGTTTGATTCCTAGGTAGGGTAAACTGTTATCGGGATTCCTCATAAGAAAGTAAATAGAAGGCCGTGGCTAAGATTTTTCGATTTTTTCTTGCTCCAATAACACCTCTGAGGAATAAAACGTGTAAAACTATAATACTACTACTACTACTATAATTACTTGTCCTGACTGATTCATCAATGCAGAGCCGAAACTACTGAGACTAGGAACGTGAAATTGTGCACACGGGTTCCTTTTATAATGTAGAGGAGCACTAAGAACGCGTTTCTGGAAATTAGACTTTTAAGGGGGTGAAAAGGGTGGATTTCGTTAGTATGAAAAAAATTTTATTTCTTGAGTTAATAAACTTGAAACTTGGCACGAATACCAAACTAAGTACCTAAATTATGAAGTTTGTCATTTTTTGTTTTCCTAAACTATCCCCTAAAGGAGGATTGGGGGTATCAAAGTTTGTATGGAAGAATTTTAACGCGCGGTCTGATTAACTCGAAACTCAGTATTTATACTTAAGACCAAAAATAAAGAATAAACGTGTATCAGGGTTTTTTAGGGTGTACTAAAGCACGAAACCCACGCGGACGAGTTGCGTGGGAAGTGTTAGTATCATGTAAAATAATAATAATAATAAGCGAAGCATCTGGTCGGTGCCTGTCAGTCACACCGAAGGTGATTGGACTGGGGGGCTCGAGCGAGCATGCGATCAAATATCAGAAATGGGGGCACTAACCATCAGCCCCCAAGATGTAGCTCGTGCAGTCCGTCCGTTGCCCAACTGGAAATCTCCAGGGCCGGACGGGCTACACAACTTTTGGATAAAGTGGCTGCAAAGGTCGCACGCCCGCTTGGCATCCCAGTTCCAGTCAGCCTTAGAATCAGGATCGCTGCCCCAGTTCCTAACGACAGGAATAACCCACCTGCTCCACAAATCAGGTAGTACTGCGGAACCTAAAAATTATAGACCGATCACTTGTCTACCAACGGTCTATAAAGTTTTTACATCCATTTTGAGAGCTAAAATTAACAAACATATAGACACTAACTCCATCATGTCTGCCTCTCAAAATGGATGTAGGAACGGATCCCGCGGTACTAAGGAGCTGCTCCTCATCGACATGGCCATTAGCCAACAGGTTCGTCGATCCCGCAAGGATCTGTCGACATGCTGGATAGATTATAAGAAGGCCTACGACTCAGTGCCACATACATGGCTCATGAGGGTGCTGGAGTTGTACAAGATTGATGCAACTCTATGCACCTTCCTTGAGTCGTGTATGGGGCAATGGAGGACGGTTCTCCGCTATCCAGGATGTCGACATATCCAGAGGAATAGCGAACCAATAAGGATCGAGCGAGGTATTTTTCAGGGTGATAGTTTGAGTCCACTTTGGTTCTGCCTAGCCTTGAATCCTCTAAGTACACTGCTGGAGAATTCAGGTCTAGGTTACCGATTGAAGAGAGGTGGTCAGGTCATATCCCACCTCCTTTACATGGATGACTTGAAACTTTTTGCCCCCAACAATTTGCAACTGCTGGAGCTACTGAAGGTAACCGAAACTTTCAGTAGCGCCATCAGGATGGAATTTGGTGTGGACAAATGTGCGGTCATGCATGTAAAGCGAGGCAGGATTATGGAATCCGGGGGAACGCAACTCTCGGATTCCATAAACCTTAGAGCCCTCTCCGCAACCGAAACCAATAAGTATTTGGGTATGTCGGAAGCGTTGGGCATTAATGCTGCTGACATGAAGCAATCGTTGAAGGAGCGCTTCTTTGGCCGCCTGAATAAAGTATTAAACAGTCTTTTATCAGGCGGAAATAAGACGCGAGCCTTCAACGGTTGGGTCATGCCGGTTTTGATGTACTCTTTCGGCATACTCAAATGGACTCAGACGGAACTAGACGCCCTGGATAGGAGGGTCCGTACACTGCTGACCGCAAACCGGATGCATCACCCACGGTCATCGGTGATGAGACTGTATATCCCGCGGAAGTGCGGAGGTCGAGGTTTTTTAAATGCTAAGACCCTGCACAATCGTGAAGTATGCAGTCTCAGGGAATACTTCCTAGAAGCCGACGTGGGGATGCACCGAGATGTGGTCTCAGTGGACAAGGGCCTCACCCCGCTCTCCTTGGCTAACGAGAACTGGCGCCAACCTATAGTATTAGATACTAATGACCGCAGGGAGGTATGGCAGAGTAAAGAGCTTCACGGGCGCTTTTACCGGGTCCTACATGGGCCCGATGTAGACCTCTTAGCGTCCGTATCCTGGTTGCGATTCGGAAACCTCTTTGGGGAAACCGAAGGTTTTGTCTTTGCGATTATGGACGAAGTTATGATGACGAACAACTACCGGAAATATATTGTGAAGGACGGCACGGTTGACATCTGTCGGGCATGCCACCGTCCCGGGGAATCAATCCGACACATTATTTCTGGCTGTTCTCATCTGGCTAACGGAGACTACTTGCATAGGCATAACCTTGTAGCCAGGATTATCCACCAGCAACTTGCTCTGAAATACAGCCTTGCGGAATCGGAAGTACCGTACTATAGGTATGTGCCCGACCCAGTTCTCGAAAATGACAATATTACGTTGTATTGGGATCGATCTATCATCACTGACAGGACTATTGTTGCCAATAAGCCAGACATAGTGGTGATAGATCGAATAGAGCGTCGCACAATGATTATTGATATAGCGGTTCCGCATGACGAGAACCTCGTGAAAGCTGAAAAAGATAAGCAGATTAAGTATCTTGACCTGGCTCGCGAGGTTGTCGACATGTGGGATGTGGATACAGCAGTCATTGTGCCGATAGTCGTATCAGCCAATGGCTTAATTGCCAAGAGTCTCGACCAACATCTGAGGAGGCTCTCGTTAGGCAGCTGGATCAAGGGCTTGATCCAGAAAGCGGTACTTCTCGATACGGCACGTATCGTCAGGAGGTTCCTCTCTCAGGAGCCCTGACCACCGGTAGCTTGGATCCTATTCCCGATATCGGTGGGTTACTATTTTTTATATTTTTAAATGTTTTTTTTTATGTTTTTATAAAAATATTTAAAAATGTAAGATATATGTATAAAAATGGAATAAAGGAGATAATAATAATATTGTAGTTTGCTGAAATATATTAAAACCCGCTTAAATGCGGTTGAAATAAGTACCAAAGTATTAAGTATTGTGTAACCTAATCTCACTGCGAATAGAAACTATTGTAATACCACTAATCTTATCCAGTAACTATCTGTTTGTTTACCCATTATATGATAATTTACAAAATACCACTAAACAAAGCAAACGGTATGAAAAAGGTAAACAGTATAGTATGAAAATTTCCAAGGATTCCAATTATATTTAGCCAGCGACCCGCCCCATCTTTGCTCGGGTGCAATGGCGACATGTCAAAACATCGAAATTACTGTGCCGTTAATATTTAATTAAGAACAGATCATTGTTTTCCTTGACACTACGTCATTTAGATGTATAGTTTAGGAGCTTACACAATTTTAATCATTACGCTCAATACCGTAATTACTGCAGACTAGCAACCGTTCATTAGACTGCTCAGGTGTTCAGTGTAATTTAGTACGGAACCCTACTTGTGCTAGCCCAACTCGCTCTTAGCCGGTTTTCTGTACTACATACCTACAACTTTATACTTTACAGATTAGTTTACAGACAACTTTACAGAACTCCGAAACAAATAATTATCATCATCATCATCACCATACTGACCTCCTATTCCAATAAAATTAGGGTCTAAGCATGTTTTTTTCTTCCATATATCACTATCAGCGGTTATCTCAGTATTTACTTTATTCCTAGCCATATATCATTACTTCTATTAATAATGACTTTTAAATCTAGCCCTGAATCCAGATTTACAGATTATTTCGCAATTATTCTTAATTACTGCACTTCCGGTTATTTAAGATGGTTACATTGCCTTATTATATCATTAATCATGAATCAGCTGCTAAGCGATCCTGGGTTCGATTCCCAGATCTAGTCATGTGCCATGATTGGATCGTTCTATGAGGAGACCGCCTGACTGATGATCTATTAAATTGGACTGAAAGAATGCACATCGTATAGGATTTATATAATAGGGTCTGAATTCCAGAGTTACTTAAAAAAGGGATATTGGCAGTACCATAACCAGCCTACAACGTTCCCACTGCTGGGACACAGGCCTCCTCTTTATTTTTGATAGAAAGCGAGCCGTGATCCATCACGTGGACCCAGTGCGGGTTGGTGAATGTCACATGACTTCGAATTTTTGGTTCTAAGACATGGCCGTATTTTACCCAAATGGATTATGCGACCTACTACCGAAGAGACCCAGATAATCTTAGACAAAACCAGTCTTCAGGCTTTCAGTTTTTTTGTTGCCTCTGAAAAATGGACAGTAGTCTCCATTATCGCAAAGGGCTTTTCAAATTCAAAGTATCCCAAGAACAAGCATGTTTACTACCAGTAGGTACCTACTACTGACCTAAGACAAGTGAAATACTTAATATTATGATTAACTCATGAGTTCTCTCCATCCACAGGAACCAGAACGGCCGCTGGTGTTCACACGAAGCACATACAACAGCTGAGGATTCCATTTGTCTACCAGCTCTTGCCGCACTTGATGAATGACCCTAACAGCTTGAAACCAGCATACCATATGAGAGGAGGGCGCCATTTCTCCGATATGGTCGTAGGCATACCAACAGTCAAAAGAGACAAGGAGAGCTACCTAATGTTAACCTTGACTGTAAGTATTCATTTTTGTCTTTATTGCCAGGAAATAAGGCTCAATTTTCATGTTACTGAGACCGGTCGGCGTCAGTATAGATGGAGTTAGATACTTTTATTTACGACTGATTACTTCGGAATTCTCAATATTAATAATAAAATTGTAATTACATAACTATAAAAGTAAACAATCACTTGTTTATAAAAAAGGAAAGTTCTTATTTTTCACACACTTAAGAGCGTTTACGACTAACGGCATTTGTATGAAACTTCATACTCATAAGCAGGTTACATAGGTCTAAAAAGTTAGTGAAGAACATTTTCAAAATGTTTTATTTAAAAAAGATAATTGTAAATCTCTGTTTCTATGGAAAATTTAAAATCGGTCGAATTTAGCTGTTACACTATTTTTCGAAAATGATCTTAACACACGTATCTGAACCATTTGATGTCACGCAGACTTGCGCAGGCCTATATTTGCGCAAGTAAATTGTAAAGTGTGTGGCTAGCTTAACGGTGAACGTGTAGACGAAATTTTATTGAAATTGCTTTAATTACAATCCAATAAAACATTTTTTTTTTCTCATAAAAAATGCTAATTTTGAGGAAACTGTGATTTTTTTGTAAAGAGCCAAATTGTGTCAACCGTGTTTTGCCCCTCATAATTCACTAAAGAAAATCTTCAATTTTATTAATCGTGAAAAAATAAGGCAGTCGTGTTTGAGGACAAAGATTGATTTTGCGTGCAGCCGAAATGCGTCAAAATATTTTCTTTAGAATAGGACCAATTCGTCTTAAAGACAAACACAATACTTTGTTATTATCTATTTATTTTGTTTATCTTCTAACTATAACGGAACATCCCAATAATAATACTACAGATAGGCACAACACTAAAGATAATTCTAAATGTTTTTTGTATTTTCATATTAAGTTGTCTTAGAAAATTACGTTGTTGTCTTTATTGTGAACGCTGAACGTTTTTGATAGTAAGCTCACTCATCACTATGGTATGGGTGGATCACTAGGGTATTCCCTACAGATATTATATTAAGACCTAGCAAATTTCCACAGCATCTCGTTAGTGGACTGACTCCAGCTGATATTAACAGCACTCTCATCGTTGTCATGATTGGTGAAACGGACTTGGAATACGTCATCAAAACGGCCCGGCAGATAGAAGTCATGTAAGTGTTACTCTACACATAGTACCTGTTATTTTTTTAAATGCCTTTGTCATACCTTGGGACCCTGGGGTCCCGGACCTTTAGAAGGCGTACGAGGAGCTGAAGGCAACTCGCAGAGGCCCGTTAGATGTTTTTAGTTAAATGAGTCACCAACCAACGATTATCCCTGTTCGCATTATGTAATTGCACCCATGAACATTCCCCGGTTGGTGTAGGACTATTGCAGTATATGGCCACAAAGATAGGTATTAGATTGTGGGTTTGGGTGGCTAAAGTGAACTGGAACGGAAAGAGTATGACTCCTGCCTAACCAATGTTATATACATATAAAATACACAGATTAAATGGCATAGGGTGATTTGTACACTCAACACTGGGCCCCCGAAAACGATCTCTAGCACATAGTGTCGTAGCGACAAAGGGGCAACATGTCATGAGGTGCTTATGAGGAGTGGAGAGCTATTCCACGGCTTTCAGGATCATCCCGGATGTACGGTCAAGATCCCTACCAGCATCTTACTGGAATACTTCCTTCCTCCGAGCACGTTTGCTCTTGCTCAATCCGGCCAGTAAAGACAAGAAAGAGGTTAGAACAGGAATTCTCCCGGGAGATAGGGTCCGTGGGGTCGCTGTTGCCCAACAGCTCGCCACATGCTGTGCTGTGGGTTTATATCTGTCTTGGTCTGACTCCTCACCCTAGAGCTGTTTGAGCAAAGTATACTGTACCGGCGCAGACCTAGAGTTCAGGAGTGCCCCACCACGACGTCAACGTAGAGATACGGTGCCGACGGTGGGGTCTAGTATTATTATTAATAGATGCACAATTGGCAAAAGAGCACGCACGCAGGTTAACTTGCAACTGCTTTTTACATATGGTATGTGTGCTGAATATTTCAGAGCTTTGGCATCACTCTTATGTTTGAGTATGTATTAAGTTTAAAAAGTAAATTTTCATAATAAGTACATACTATTTACAACATAGTGCTTTATTTTTACGTGTATAGGTACAGCTTGGCCAAAAAATCGTGAAAATAATGGAGGCGCCACTGTCGTGCATGTTGTAACCCTATATAGTACGACGAAAACGGTTTTGATACTTAGTTTTTTTGACAATTAAAGTAAATATTGGAGGGTTTTATGAAAAAAAGAAAAGCTCTGAAACGCTTGTTCAGCCACTGCCTAGAACATTACATTATTATTAGAACATTTGCAGTTAATTATTTTAATGAATTAAAAATAAAATTATTAGGTGTTTCAAAATACCTTGATGTCAACTAATCCCACATTATATGAGACAATTTTGTGTTTTACAAGACCCCAGATCACCTTATAGTAACCCAAACCCCAGATCGCCTTATAGTACTGATGGATTTACCTAAAAATATAGGTATTTTTGTTCAGTGATTTATGCAATATTAACAAAAATTATCAACATTATACGAACGCGCTACATTGCGAATGTGTTTTGTAAACATAACCTCAAATTCGTGAATGTAAATTTCAATCATTGTATAGTGTTGTGTTGTATTGTATAGTGTATTGTTGTGTTGGTTTATATTAGATATTGCACCTTGATATATACAGATTACATATGATTACATGTATAAAATATCATTTTACCTGTCATTTCAGCGGTTCTTTTATACACATTGTTGAGATTGGATAAAATTTGTCCGGCCTCGAGTTCCGCCAAACATCTCACGTACACTTTATAAATTATCGCTTTTGCGGAGCTGCGGATAACAGATCTGTTCATTATGAACACAATGGGTCACCAGTAACACCACAATAACGCAAATAAATAAAATAAACACGAGAAACAGTCACCGATTACAAGAAATGACAGAATATGTACCTTACTCGACGAGGTAGAGCGAGTGTTGCCAATGATTAAATATTTTAGTTCCGTTTCAGGACTTTCTAACCAAACTGTACTTAATTCTTTTGTTGACTGTACTGTGATCTAAACTATTTCAGTGTGATAGAGAGGGCGCTTCAAAAACGGAATGTCGTTATGCCTTTTTAGGAAAACATCGGCCCTCATTAATTATTATTCTACTTTACTTCAGTAGTAATTGTGCAGTGAGCAACGACAAACAAAAGACCAATAATGCAGCTAAGCCATTTAAGTTATGTCCTATCCTTTGTATTCAAGAAAAGCCGTTTATGATTTACTTTATTTCTACAACAGACTACTATCCGCTTAGTACAAATCTTAAATTCACTCACTGACAATAACATACAGCCTAAATCGCTGGGTCTGTAGAATTATTAAATTCAGCAAAAGAGCTCCTTACGAGAGGGAGTACTAAGGAAGGATTTAGAAAATGTATGCCCTAAAAATAAAGGATTGAAGTTTGTATGGAATTTTATCATTTTTGCCGATGGAAACCCCATGGGGGGCGCATGGGTTGTTCATAAATCCCATGGGGTAAGCGCACGGGTTGTGCATAAATCCCATGGGGTAAGCGCACGGGTTCTGCATAAATCCCATGGGGCAGGTGCACGGGTTGTGCATAAATCCCATGGGGTAAGCGCACGGGTTGTGCATAAATCCCATGGGGCAGGTGCACGGGTTGTGCATAAATCCCATGGGGCAGGTGCACGGGTTGTGCATAAATCCCATGGGGCAGGTGCACGGGTTGTGCATAAATCCCATGGGGTAAGTGCACGGGTTGTGCATAAATCCCATGGGGCAGGTGCACGGGTTGTTCATAAATCCCATGGGGTAAGCGCACGGATTGTGCATAAATCCCATGGGGCAGGTGCACGGGTTGTGCATAAATCCCATGGGGCAGGCGCACGGGTTGTGCATAAATCCCATGGGGCAGGTGCACGGGTTGTGCATAAATCCCATGGGGTAAGCGCACGGGTTGTGCGTAAATC
Organism: Fissipunctia ypsillon; assembly: GCA_947568875.1. Lineage (NCBI taxonomy): Eukaryota > Metazoa > Arthropoda > Insecta > Lepidoptera > Noctuidae > Fissipunctia > Fissipunctia ypsillon. The sequence goes on along the minus strand of OX387643.1, from coordinate 26,227,053 downwards.
CTATGGGGCAGGTGCACGGGTTGTGCATAAATCCCATGGGGCAGGCGCACGGGTTGTGCATAAATCCCATGGGGCAGGTGCACGGGTTGTTCATAAATCCCATGAGGTAAGCGCACGGGTTGTGCATAAATCCCATGGGGCAGGTGCACGGGTTGTGCATAAATCCCATGGGGCAGGCGCACGGGTTGTGCATAAATCCCATAGGGCAAGCGTACGGGTTGTTCATGAATTAAAGCCTAAAATAAAAACTTCCTTGTTGTTTTTAATCTAATAAAGTTCAAACCGGCCAGTATCAAATAAAACCAATAACAAAGCGTGTTCTCGATACGTACGTGCAAAGAGCTCTGTTCTGAGTTTGATTTCCGTTTCAGTGAGTTCTGTATGGACACAGATGTTGCTATAGAATCTAAAGTCTGGACAATGGGGAAGATCGGGCAAAGCTAATTGTAGATGGCGTGATCATAGCTAGGTGCCCATGGCCTACAATAAGTTTGAAATTTCGTTCAGTCATGAGTTTACTTTTATTTCGCTATTTCGTTATATTCGGTGATTTCAATATTTTAAATCAAGTAAATAATATGAAAAGTGTCAGAATTTAAAACTATAAATACATCCTCAGTCACTTTCTTCAAAATGTTTCTACTCTGTTTAATTTATAAAACATCTCTACGAATAGTTTTAAGCCATCATCTTTTAATTTTAGGGTCTCTCGGGAAATGGTGGACTCCAATTTCGGAGTATTTAGGAATACAACAACGCACCATTTTCGCAAAAATAAAATAAAACCACCTCACGCCTTGTATTATTGGCTTGTGTTGGGAACTAGCTACGACAGCGCCATTTTAACAGTTGCCTTCCCCATTGTGTTTGTCATTTGTTGATATTGTCACTCGACGCGGTAGGAAACGCTGTCTGGCTTTGAACGTGTTTGACGAAATGTTGCAAATAGGAAAGTTTACATTAACATTGGATTAATGCTTGTCTAAAATTTTATAAAACTTAGGCCCGTTGTCCAAGACGCTACTTAAAACTGACGGAACGGGTTTCATTACATTTATCTTTCATTTATCATTTATCACCCCGGGTCGCCATTGAAATACTAGTGCTGAAACATTCTGGCTACTCATTGGAGATATGAGTAAGTAACGGGTTACTTTTGAGTAGCGTCGTGGACGAGGGTCCTTATTTCCAAAATCTATTTGAGACATTTAAGGTTCTTGCTTTAATTATTGCAATAATGAAAAAATCCTTAAAACTCACAATCTTCTATACAGGTTCCCAAACCACGTAGAAAATGGCCTCATTGAAGTCGTATCACCATCAGAAGCCTACTACCCAAATTTTGACACTCTTCCTGTTTCCTTGGGTGACTCCCATAAGAGAGTGAAGTGGCGAACAAAGCAGAATTTGGACAACGTATACCTCATGGCCTATGCCCAGTCCAAGGGCACCTTCTACCTCATGCTAGAGGATGATGTCATCGCCAAGAAAAACTATGTCCAGGTGAGTTCGATTGTCGTTTTGTTTACTAGATTATTTAGAGTTACTAGATACTCAATAGAATTATTAGATGTGTATTGGTAATGCACTTTATGATGTCTTTGTTTCGTCACCTTCTCTCGAAGCGACCATTTTTATGAGATAAGTTCAGGCCTTGGTAACATTTTAGTCGTATGAGCATGGTGGAAACAGGGCTTCTTTTCATCGTGTTGATTTCTAGGGGCAAGATTCACGAAGAAGAGTCACGCGTTGACTTTACCAGTAAAGTAATTGTTCTAAACGATTTTGAACATTATTTTATACAACTACTATTTTCTTTCGTTTGCTACACTTACTTTAACTCTGACTGCGCATGGTGGGGACGACGACATTTTGGTAGCGGAGACTTAAAGGTTTTCATAATGCATGTGCATTTAGAATAGAGAGAATACACATAAATACTGTAAAATACAATTTTTTAGGTATATAGGGGTTTTGTTCAATTATTTGATTTGTAGTTTACCTAAGGCCAAGTATCTAATCAAATTTAATTTTTTTTTATCTTCTGAATCTGGGGTTTTTGCAAAAAAAAAAATATGGTCTCTGTGCATTTCTGTTGTAAAATATTCTGATTAAATACCTGTATTTCATAAATATGTAACATAGATATTTTTTTAATTCGCATACGGGCCTCGGTCAAATAATATATTTTAGAATACAAATCAACTTAGGCGTGTTTCTATTTAAGAGCGCTGACCAGAACAAATGCGAAATTTCGCGATTCTTTGATACTTGGATTTTTTATTCGATTTAAAAATATGCACAACAATAATATTCTACCTTCTTTTTAATATTCTTAACACACTGCCTCATTGTTTTAGTAGTCGCAAGCGCTACTGTTGAGCATGAGGTCCTGGGCATGTGGTTCCCAGGTCGGACAACATGCCATGGGGTTTTTCTATCTAGAATTTCTCAGTAGCAGCCTGGAGTCTGGGCTTGTTCCCAGTTGATGACATTAGGCTTGCTGAGTTAAACAAAACTGGCGAAATGTGGATGTACTATAAGTACACCTCCAACTAACCCTTCGGGGATCACAGTCGTGATGTTATGTTTATGTGTTATTTTCACAATTTCTAAAACGCCATTTCTCATCATTATCCAGGAAATAAAGCAGTTCACAGCATCGACCACAGTGGTCAACCCCAACTGGTTCTTCATCGAGTATTGCCATGTCGGAGGCATAGGCAAAATGTTCCGTTCAGCGGACCTGATACACTTCGTCACCTACGTGCAGCTGTTCTATAGCAACATGCCCATCGACTGGCTTCTTGAGAGTTATTTGGCTGACCGGGTGTGCACTATTGTTAAGACTTCGGTAAGTTTCTTTATATTAAATATAGGCGAAGGCCACCGCAGATCGCAAACCGCGCCGGCTTTGACTGTTATGCCGTCTGCGGTTGTTGCTCGACCGCAGCAACATTCAGCAAAGTCGACATCTACGGGAGCGTTTTCATAAAGTTTCATAGATACATAGTGTCGCTGCGATGTCTCATTGCAGTAGTCTGCGATCACATTCGAGATTGTATCTTAATAATTCTAAGTTATAGATTTTTGAGTTTTCAGCACTGAATGCTATAATGATAATTATCATTACTTAGACCTTGTCAACGTGTAAATAATAACAAAACATTAGTGACCAAGACAGTTCACAGTCGCAATCACACAGTTTATTATAAGTATTTGAGCAAAAGATAACCGTCGCATCATGTTGCCAAATAAAAAAAATAAAAAAATAATTTTACTTCCAAGTTCGAAATATTCGAAGATTTCCTTAACCGTACATTTTCTAAGACGCTGTAACCGAACTTTTAGCTACAGTGATTTGGGTATACTGAGATAAAATACTTCATTAAGACAATCGCCCACCAACAACAGCAACACAAATAAATTATTATTTTTTTGTTGTGAACCGGAGTGGGTACATTTATTTCATTTGAATTAAGACGCGGTTCCCACTGCCACGCGTAGGCACGGGACCAAATACACCTCGCGGGAACGCATTTTAATTGATTTTGTTTATAAAAAATCACGCGTGGCTGTGCGAACGATACCTAAGGGTCAGCACAGATAAAGCACCAAGATGCTCGAGAAATTTTCAAAGATTAATTGATAATAACCTAAATTCCAAAAAGAATACTTAGAGTTGCAAAATATTCTAAAACTTTTAAAAGTATGTGCAAAACAGCTAAAGCTCTTTATATTAGCAATAAAATAAAATCAGCTGATTATAAAATAAAAACTACCTGGCAAATAATAAATAATGACCGAAATAAAAATCAAGTGAAATTCAGTATTACGCTGTTTTTTCTTACCTGTTAAAACAGGTAGGAACAAACAGCGTAATTTGGTACTATATGAAAAAGAAACCAAATGCATTAGATTCAAATTATCTAATGTCAGAAGAAGCGAATGTGACATCTTATTGAATGGAGAAAAACTGGAATTTATTAATCAAACGGTTTTCCTGGGAATAACGCTAAACGAGACACTACAGTATCGAGCTCATATTATTTGTAACATCTCTTGCGGCGCGGCTAAGTTCGGCCGCTTAGGCTGTTAGAACGCTAAGACAGTTAGAGATCGTCTAGTTTAAAACTGCACGCCCGTCCACTGCTTTGTGCATACACATTTCAAATGTTTGTACTGAAATTTCAGTGGAGGGGCGTGCAGTTTTAAAATAGTTGATCTCTACAGATGTAGAAACCGCGCGTTCAAAGCTGCTTCCACAGATTATATCGTATGGTATTTTAGTGTGGTGTCGGGCTGCTGACATTGAATCCATGTTTATTTTGCAAAAGAGAGCTATCAGTGCCATTTATAATCTACGTCACCGCGAATCTCTCAGGGAACTATTTGAAAAGATTAATAATATGACTGCACCTTGCCAATTCATTGATATAAATATACGTATTATGTACATACTTGTATGTAATAAAAAAAATCTACATCGTTTTAATAAAGTAAAAGATAGACATATTTTTTACTTTACTCCACCGCCAAGTAGAAGAGTCTAGTTGTCTACTGGTCATCACTGTGACAACATTGATGGGACTGATTGAGCGCGCGCGCGGCATCTCAGACATCCGCTGCGTCCGAATCCGCTGAGTTTACACGACGGATTTTGCTCGAGCAGTTTCCGCTCTGTCTGTGCTGACCCTAAGATAAATTAATTATAAAATCTAATGTTTCTTTTTATAGCTTTGACTACTTTATAATCATCGTTATCTCTGTTGTCTCAGAAAAAGTGTTCGGTGGCTAAGGATACAATTCGGCCGAAATACAAGTCATCTTTATTCCAACACATTGGTCTTTATTCATCACTGAAGGGAAAGATTCAAAAGATTAAGGTACGGTTTACTACTCTACCTATTTTTTAGAATTTGATATGAACAGTTTCACTGGAAGTATCTCTGGTCTGTTGTACTTTCTAAAAGCTCTACGTTTTAAGTTTTATCAGTAATAGTGTTCAATATTTCACTATTAGAAATACTTTTTATGTATGCTTCTCCTGGCTGACGAAAGTGACCACCCTGAGCTGAGAAGATGCCACAATAGCTTATTTTTGTAAGCCAAGTTTATTTTGAAATAAGCTTATTTTTTTCTTTTCATTTCTTTTTCAGTAGTGTTGGCCCAGCAGTGGTAATGACCTCGACTTACAAGTTTAGGTCGTGGGTTCAAACCCAGGCAGGCGCTTTACTTTGTGTAAATAATTTCATCAATGCTCTCAAAACGCTAAAGGAAAATATCGTGAGGAAACCGGCATGTCCTAGAATCAAAAATTCGAAGACATGTGACATCTACCAACCCCCACTAGGCCCACGTGGTAGATTATGGCCCACACCTTCTCACCGAGAGGAGGCCTGTGTCCCAGCAGAGGGAACATTATAGGCTGATTATGAATTTGTATCATGGAAAACTTTTCTAGTACCGTACCAGACCAGCCAGGATATGTACTTAACAGAATAAATTATTGTTAGTAGATAATTAAACGTATGCAGCTTATCTTCAAATATTCCTTGACAGTCTTCCTATGGAATACATTTGCAATTTAAATATCAACGTCAGGTATATTAAATTCTTATTTTAGGTGCCTTTAGTTTTGAATTATTTTCAGGACACGCAGTTTGGAGCTGTTCCAACGTTCTACCCACACACTTCGAACCCACCTCTTCAGTCCCTTAAAACCGACATTTCGATACACCCAGGGCATCCCTTAAAGGGGGCTTATGATGGACATTCATTCTTCTGGGGCGAGAAGCCGAGGAAAGGCAACATCGTGGAGTTTTGGTTCGAAAAGCCAATCGTTCTTGCTCAGTGAGTACCTAGCCCAAAACTTTGTTTTACATACAATTAAGTGTAGGTAAATACATGATGGTCTATTTAATTTTCGACGTATAATGATTTTTAATATGTCCTTGTGGCTAAGCAATAACAGCTGCACGGGTCAATTCATCAGGTTAAGTTACGCTTGCCGGGGTTGTCCGTGGATGGGTGACCATCTTTACATGCCGAGACTCCTCCGTGCCTCGAAAAGCACGTTAAGGCGTTGGTCCCGGCTGTCATTCGTAGATCTTTGACAGTCTTTACGGATCATCAGAAGCCCGAAAGTCTGACAGCCAATCTTACCAAGGGGTATTGTATTACCTAATTACTGGGTTGTGGAGGTCAGATAGACAGTCGCTCCATGTAAAATACTACAACAACAGTAGTATTCAACTGCATCCGGTTAGACTGGAAGCCGACCCCAACATAGTTGGGAAAAGGCTAGGCAGATTGATTGATATGGATAGGTATGCATGTGATAATATAACATATGATATATCGAAAAACTAAAGATTCTAGTTAATAAGAGAAGCCCCATGGTGAAATTAGTTCTCACATACAAGGGAGCGTGTCCATGTCATGGTGACTCGGCGACAAATCAACAGCTGAGATTTACATTTTTAATCGATTGCCCAACTTACAATCGCTGCTAACTTTTCTTGAAACTATTTGTTCCAGCTACATATTCCGTAGTGGGAATGTACAACATATTAAAGATAAGTTCTATGACACCACTGTCGAAGTGCTACCAGCCAGAGGTAACATCACCTTCACACCGATTAACACTTTTGATGAGTTTGGTCTTGCTGAGGGAGACTTGGCCATGGGACACATCACGGCGATCCGGCTGAAAGTTAATAAAAACAGCAATTATTGGGTCATACTCAGTGAGGTAAGTTAGTAAGATAGTAGAGGGGCTCGTGGCTAAGTAAATAAGCAGGGGCGATCCATGGTTAAGCTATGCTTACCGAGGTCAGTCCGTGGGTGGGTGACCATTACATACTTAGACCGCTCCGCGCCTAGAAAGCGCGGCAGGCCGGTCTGGTATTCAGCTGCATCCGGTTAGACTGGAAGCCGACCCCAACATAGTTAGAAAAAGGAAAGATGACTCAGGTATGATCTATTCTTTAAAATGTTTTCTGTTGGAAATTGTGTCACTTGTGCCATTCGTGTTCGTCTTACTTGTCGCCAATTTATATCCAGACTCGAAAATCTCTCATAACAACACTGAGACAGATTGGAAGTAGTTTACAGATAAAATAAAAGATTATTATGTAAGTCAAAGCTTATCAAATAGCAAAGAGTTTCCTTGAGCTATTTAAACAGTAAATGTAATAATAATGAAGTTATAACGATACACGCCAAAATTATTACTTAAAAGTTACATCGTTGATCACTTTAATTTGAAGTGACGTAATTCACATTCTAATGACTAAGACTGACTCATCACGACACACCTCATGAAACTATCAACAATACAAAAGTAAAACCGTTTTATAACAACTTTTACAAGACAAAGTAATACCTATGGTAACAACCCACATGAAGAAACTGACAAAATCATAGCAAATAATTCTCACCAATTTTGACGTAAAACGTCCTTAGATTCTGTTTTGTAATAAATTTTTAACATGTTGATTGCATCTTCGCTGAAACGTGCAAATATCATCTGACCTAAATACTTGGGCGAACTCCCAAAATATTCGTGATTCGTCATCCTACAATTTTGTTCATGTTTATAGAGTGTTAAAAACGAAAAAATTTGGCGTAGTCAGCGACATCTGTTGTTATTCGTGTTAATCTTTTCATATGATAATAGTGGCAATGTTGTAGAAAGCAATTTTACGACTATAGCAAAGAGTTGGTATAATAATGTCATTATTCCCTTATTTACTACTCATAAAACCTATTCATGAAGTCTAACCGAAAATGGATTTTTTGATCTCGGCCAGAAACGAAAACGAATTTTAGCCATCGGCCGAAAACCGAAAATTAAAATAAAAAAAAGTTTTTGGTTGATAAAGTTTTCTTTGGTAAAAGTAAAAGAAATGCAGTGTCAATCATGTAACCATTATATTTAACCGTTTAAACTTAAATCACATTTTTGCATTTCTCGAGGACATAATAATTCAGACGTAATAATTAACAATAATGGATGAATATAAATATGAATAGTGTCAATCATGTAAACATTATATTTAACCGTTTAAACTTAAATCACATTTTTGCATTTCTCGAGGACATAATAATTCAGAAGTAATAATTAACAATAATGGATGAATATGAATAAGACGAAGGTCATGGTGTTTGAAAGAGAAGAGGATGTGTCGGTGTGGGTTGTGAAAACAAATGATAGGGGTGTGGAGCAAGTAAGTGAGTTTGTATATTTGGGGAGTCTGTTTTGAGTCTGCCTTGTATCATGGAAAGATTGATGAAGATGTGGAAAGTAGAGTAAATGCGGGAAATAAAGTGAATACATGCGATTGTGACCAACCAGTTGAAGTCCAAAAAGGCCCAACTGGCGGTTCACAATGCTTACGCTTATGTATGGAAGTGAATATTGGGTGTGGCAAAAGAAGCATGAAAGAAGAATAAATGCTGTGGAAATGCATTCCTTGCGAAGCATGTGTGGTGTGACTATGAATGATAGGCTGAGGAATGATGTGATAAGGCAAAGGTGCGGTTTAAAAGAAGATGTAGTAACAAAAATTGAAAAGAGTTTGCTTAGATGGTCCGGTCATGTTGAGAGTATGAATGAAAGGCGACTAACAAAAGATATTTTTTTATTACACGGCAGATATGAGTGGAAACGCCGGGCGGGGCTCCCTAGGAAGATATAAGTGAGCTTATTGGTGATGTTCTTCAGAACGGTCAGGTGTGTAGTGCTCGCATTCGGCGTGCGTGTATGACCAGATATATGAACGTAAAGGCAAAAGGAGTATGTAAGAATGTATGAATGGGATATGTACGTGAGTATGTGAGGGTGTAGCTGGCGTTCTGTAGTTTCTGCCTACCACCATGGTAAGACGGCGTGAGTTTTTGTAATAGTTAATAATGAAACAATCTGGTGTTCAGCTATTGTGCTTTTAGTCGTGGTAACTATCGATTATTAAAATATTTATTTGCCAGCACTCCATTTCTGTCGGACTCTAACCTTATTCACTATCGAAAGAAACTCAAACAACACACATCGAAATCTTATTCTAATCAACAAAACTTATCTAATGAAAATATTTTCTATTTCAGATCGAATTGAAAGAGTATCAGCCTCTGGATAAAAGTAGGTGACAGACAACCAAAACACCATGGGACCGGATTCTACGCAACCTGATCAGAACACCTTTAATGTGAGCGGTACCAGGTAGGAGCGGCTACAAAGATAGATATAAGAACATATATTAGAGATCATACAACCATGTATCTAGGACATAAGTAATTATTATAATTAATGAAAATCACTGTAAATTATATCATCATATATAGAAGAACAGAACATACAGTTACTCCATAAGATTAATACGTTCATAATCAATTAAAATGGTAAACGTAACTATATAATTATGCTGCTAATATAAAGTTTTTTGGATTTAATGTTTAAAAAAAATATAAATTATTTCATTTTGAATCAAGAAAAGATCAAACGTCTTCCAGTACCGGCAGTCTGGCCACAGATGCTGGACTTTTGGGGAGTAGATGTTAGTTTAGAAACTTGATCGATAGGTAGTAAAGATCTTCCTTGAGCTTCAAATGGTGCTATAATCAGTAGCGAAGCCTCGATTGTGGCTGCCTTATATTTGGACACCATTACTTTCCGTTTAATATCGGTCTCCTCTATGCTTTGTAAAGAGCTTGTTCGTCGTAGTTTTTTTTAAGCACTGTTGGTACATTGTAGATAAAATAATTTGTAATGAATCCCGATTCCTTCGAATTGGTCTAATTCAAGGCAGCTTGTTGTACGTTTACGTGCTCTCTGAGGCACGGAGTAGTCTCATTCAAGGCAGCTTGTTGTACGTTTACGTGCTCTCTGAGGCACGAAGTAGCCTCATTCAAGGCAGCTTGTTGTACATTTACGTGCTCTCTGAGGCACGAAGTAGTCTCATTCAAGGCAGCTTGTTGTACGTTTACGTGCTCTCTGAGGCACGAAGTAGCCTCATTCAAGGCAGCTTGTTGTACATTTACGTGCTCTCTGAGGCACGAAGTAGTCTCATTCAAGGCAGCTTGTTGTACATTTACGTGCTCTCTGAGGCACAAAGTAGTCTCATTCAAGGCAGCTTGTTGTACATTTACGTGCTCTCTGAGGCACGGAGTAGTCTCATTCAAGGCAGCTTGTTGTACGTTTCTCATGACTGCTGTAATCATTTATTACATTTGTGTGTTTACGGACAATATGGCGCTTTTTATGCCTCTTTTTGGGGATTAGTACAGACGCGGGAAGATAGGGTTATTAGAATAATTGTTATTTATATTCTAAGGTTATTTGTGATATGCACTTCTATTTCATGATTTGCAGATTGTATTTATAGTATGAGACGAGTTTAGTAAAACTCGCTAATTATGATATATTTTTAGTGATATGATATAGGCTTGCCATTTTGATTGCTTGCGATTGCACAGCTTATACATATAATCGTAGTAAAGCATGAAGTAGTAGTGTAGTAGTGAAGTAATTATATCGAATCTTTTTATAACACTTTGTGATTACTAATAAATCTTTCATTATGAGCATTTTTTTTAAACTCTCAGTCGTTGTACAGATAATTGTAGGTTAACTTAATTATAAAATATTAATGAAAATTCATAAAACCAAACATTAACTAAAGCTGTTCTTCTCGTATTCTCTTCTCTCTTATTAATATTTAAGGCAGAAGCGCTAGGGTAGCCCGCGAAATTCAAATTGCCTTACGTTTTTTTGCAATATGTAGGTCAGTATTAGGTTGTATGTTGATTAAAATATGATTCGCGACCGTAACAAATACGTGTTCTAGCGACAAGCACCACATAGATGCACATAGACAAACCTCGTGCATGATTAGGGCGGGCCGTATATACAATACGACTTACCAGGAAGCTAATATCGATCTTTTTAATACTGGAGTGAGTAAATGAAAAAAGACTCATTGCCTGCAGCCATTTCTTTAACGACCTAAAATAGTCTCAACTTTTGTTTATGTATATTTAAATCAACAATATTTAACACCGCACCGCCTACTACCTTAACTCATAAAGTCATAATTATTTGTTTAGTATTTGTGAAAACTTGTAATTGGCCATATTCATGTTATTAACAAATGCACTATGCATAGCTGTAAGATTTTAAAATAATATAAAATCTAATAATATAAATGTAATATATAAACTAAATGTATATTATGTAATTGCACATGTTTTTTAATAAATAACAGTAACTAAAACTAAAAAAACAATTGATGGAAAAATATAATATAATACATAGGTACAGTATGTACATAAATTGCTAAGTACCTACGTAACGGAAGATTCGAGGTGCCTATTATATAAACTAGCGGTTTGGCAGTTAGCCCGCAAAAGGAAGATTAGTTTTAAGATAATAAATTTATTGCAATTAAATTATATATCCACACAATATCGAATCTAATTATAAAAATAATTATAAATATACACTACACACACTAGTCATAATTATGATTCATCCTTCATCATCATCTCTATTATCATTCAGATTATTCCTTATTAGGTTGTAACTCCGATCCACACAAATAGCAGAGCCAATAATTGTTTTTTCCTATATTTTCTCGCACTAGATAGGTAATTACACTGCATGGATGCTTATACATCAAGTCTATTATGTCATTCAAAATTGTTGGTCAAAATCGGTCGGTCCAGCCGTTTCGAAGATGAGCCGGAATAAACAGGCAGACACAGACAAAAATTTTAAAAATTGCTTTTTTGTTATAAGTACCGAATATACTTTCTGCAGAACCGAATATACTTATATGCATTTAGTACAAAGCTGTTATTTTGACATTACAAACAGACACTTCAATTTTATTTATTTATATAAATATATAACTGGCGAAATGCGGGTGTATTAGTTCGCGCCACTTCTACTTAACTATGTAAAGTACTAGGAAGTGGTGAAGGCCGGGCGTTTTGGGGGATTGTCTTATGTAATTCTAGTTTGAATAAAAGACGATTTCGATTTTGAAACAAAAGTGCACTTTTAGATTTTCAACTCTTGGCACTAAATCAAGCATTGAAGCTTGACTTAGTGCCGAGAGTGGCGAGAGTTGAAAATTCGAAGATCAATAATATTTACGCATTACATTTAGATGTGCCCTAGTGTTAGTGAAATCAGTTATTAGACCCTTGTGTGCAATAGATACAGATCCTAAAAACGTTTTGTGAAATTATAGAAACATGCTTCAACGTGAGATATTGTTACGGGTAATCATAAATATTAAAACATAACATATAACATCAATTCGCCCATTTTCTTAACTTTTTAAAAATAAGTTTATTAATAAAAAAATATGTTGGTGTTCTTCGTATTTAATATTAATGGTAGGTAGGATAAAGTAAAGTAAAATTGTATTGAAATAAAATAAATAATTATAATCAGCCTAAAATGGTTCTTAATATTGTTATAAACCCGGGAAGCATCCGATCACTTAGAAAATTAGTTCTGTACAATATCAACGATTTCAATATTGTAATTAATTAACTAGGCTATCAATTAATTAAAATTAGTCGCTAGTTGTATATAACACATATTTGCTTATTTTCATACAAAATCAAATAAATCATAGTTAAATGATTAGAAAAGAAATGGTATACCACACAGTTACGATATGGCAAGGCAAACGAAGACTGTCGATTTTTAATCGTCGAATGATTATGTGCAAATATTACCACTACTTTCCAATCACATTAGCATCAGTACAAAAAAAAACAGATAAAAACTAGTTTTACTTGCATAAAAAACCTGATTCTTTTTGCATTACTTACCTACTTTTAAATTTCCATATTCTACCATATTCCATTGACGCGTCGAGTAGGCGAATCTTCTGTGCCTTCATGCCCTTATCGAGACCGAACCATTTCACTTCTTGGTGTTCTACCTCTAAGCAAGATGTCTTTACAATAATTGTACAGTTAATATTAGAAACAATAGTCAGATATAAACTTTATGGCAGATTATGTCCCATTCGAGCAGAAATTATTGTTTTCAGTATCGCTGCTTCTTGCATGATATTTATATAAGTTGATTGACTTTCTCCAAGTTTTCATTTAAGATTTTTAACATCTTTATTTCAATTCGACCCCTTCCCGTGGTCTTACCCTTTACGATCTTTTATTGAATGTCACTCGCCAACAAAATGCCCTGCGCCAATGTAAATAATGTCTTAAAGTCTTTGCGTTTCGTTTGAACCGCATAGGTTCAAAGTCATTTGTTCACTTACTTTGTTGTTTATGAATCAATAAAACTTATTACTAATTATTGTGTCTGTAGTTATGACATGCGAAAGGTTAAGTAGGGAAGGTATATCAGCGAGTATAAAGGACGTCTTGAGGTGCGTTTCCACTGACGCGGAGTTGGGCGGAGTGGAGAGGAGCGGACCAATCACAGTGCTCGAAATCTCCACTCCGCGTCAGTGGAAACAGTGTACCTAAGTGGAGTGGAGCGGACTTTCAAATAAAATATGTGATCACGCTCCCCGAGCCGGAGAGAATGGAGTCGAGCGGAAGGCAGGGAAGCGGAGGGTAACGGGATGGTGCGGTGCTGCGGCGGAGAGTAGACTTGTCAGGGCAGGACTTGCGCGCTGCATTTTAATTAATATTAAAAAAAATACGATATTATGTCATAAGCTTCACACGTTATCGTCATGAATTTGACTATCGAAACACGGCTCAATGCAGCTCCGGTCCGCTCAGCTCCGCTCCACTTTACTCCGCTTAGCTCCGCTTTAGCTCACTGAATGAAGCTAAGAATCAGGAGAAGAGTAGTGAAAAGTGGCAAGTGTTTCCAAACAGTTGCCACTTTACTGCTTATCTCCACTCCGCTCCACCCAGCTCCGCGTCTGTGGAAACGTATCCTTAGGGTCTCCTTTGGGTAAACTTTGGTTAATATTTGGTGTTTATTGTTTTTCTTCGCTTTATGAAAGGATTGTAAGTTTGTATATTTAGCTTCATTGGATATCTATGGTAATCGCAATATTAAACGTAACACGTCGTAATGTTAAGCATTACATTACGTACCCATCTTATGGCGTAACTGTACAGCGTCGAGGCTGCCTCGAACTGACAAATTAATGTTGATCATCTCCTACGTCATAACGTGGAGTAGGTATATTATGCCAAAGCTCTGAAGTGTATAGTAGTTAACAGTCCAAGGCTGCCTCGATATGATAATAAATAATTTTACAGGTTCGATAATTTTGGCGGAGTGTTGTATAATTTTAAGCAACTATTTTAGGTGGACAACCTTGAAATATATTTGACATTCATCTCCATGTCCGCCGTTGTGTATTTGTCCATTTACAGAAATGTTTAATGGGTGTATTTGACAGAGATTTACTTAGGGCGGATTCTACCAAACAGGAATAAATTTTAGTCTCGGAATAAATCGCTACTTACTCGAGAATGGATAAATTTCACGTTTAACCAACTACTATTCGAGGATTAGCAAGTCTATTCTGGAATAGTCACTATACCACTGTTAAGCATGGATAACGGAGCTATTCCAAGAATAACATAATGGCGCCCTGTTGTTTTTTGCTGTCATTTCAACTCAACACAAGGAGTTATTGTGTTAAAAATATAAGACGCAACGTTTAAACGATTTAGCTAATCCAAGTATATATTGAATGGAAAAACGACTGTTGATTTACTCGAGAATAAAATCGTGAAATAGATTATTTCTGGTATAGTTACTCGTGTATAAATTCGGGTTTGCTCGAATCCGCCCTTAGTTCCTTCAGAGAGTGCAATTTTTAAATAGGTGGAAGCGTTAATTCCATACAAAATGTATTTGTGCCTGCAGGCACGTAATGGACTTGAATAGTTAATTTACGTATTATAAATCATCAAACCAAACCATTAAGGAAACCAAATATTACACTAAGACTTAGATAGATACATGTTTGTAAAACGTTTTGCATTTAAAAACCAATGATTTTCGTCCTTTCTCGTAATTATTTAATAGATCTTTAAACAGCATTTTTAGCATGTAGTTATTTTACGAAGTTATGATGCAGCGAAAATTTTCTGATCATAATCTGCTCCCTATTGATACCCTTTTTCATTGAATGGTCTCTATCTGTGAGGTTTCGCAATGTTGCATAATTTAGCAACCATCGATAAATACTTAGCCTTACGCCACACAAAATTAACTAATGATTCTTAATCATCAATTCATCAACTATGACACCATTGCCTACATAAGTACGTTAACATCATTTAGAATGTCAATTATTCTTTTAAAACTATTGAAAATCTCCTTTCTTACTGATCGTCGTGTGGTTTCAGGCTGAATAGACCTAGAATATTAGGAGACGGTGCTATTGCTTCATTCATTAGTTCGCCAGAGGCCCTAGGCGATGTGACATTCTCAGCGATAATACTAATAACCCCACCGCTGTGTCTCGACGTTGACGTCGTGGTGGGGCTTGCGCACTCCTGAACTCTAGGTCTGTGCCGGTAGAGTTTACTTTGCTGAAACAGTTCTAGGGTGAGAAGCCAAACCAATAGAGTTATAAAAACCCGCAGGACAGCATGTGGCGAGCTGTTGGGCTGTTGGGCTCACGTACCCTATCTCCAGGGAGAACTTTTGTTCCTCACCTCTGGCTTGCCTTTATTGGCCGGTTAGAGTGATCACCGATGAGGATCAGAGCTCCCACCTCTTTCTTGTCTCTACTAGCCGGCTTTTTTTTTTTTTTGTGGATGGGAAATCATCAAATGACTTCTCCCGCTCTGGGCGGAGCGGGAGGGCGTGTCAGACTTTTACTGACTAAAACCCACCCGTGTTCCTTCTGTTGCCTGTGCCGGGGCCACGGTAACTCTTTCGAACATCCCGCAACCCTAGCTGGCATCGGCCCTAGCGGACCCCATCAATAGTGCTGACATCTCTTTGAGGCGCGCGTGGAACACAACGCGCCGTCGACTCGGGCTTGGTCCTTACCGGACGGCGAGCTACCCATTGCTCGCCGTCCGCAAGCCCGCGCCTACGGTGGCCGGGAATCGGCTGCCAATTCCCGACGCCCAGGGCGTCTCCTGCGGCGACTAGGGGCGTGAGGGCGCAAAGCTTGCCTCTCCCTCATGCGTCCCGCCTCCTCCTTCACGAGCATTACTGCTTCGCAGAAGGAGGTAATGGCTTCCCATGTACTCTCGCTCCGTACCATGGCCTGAACCAGGGCCGGACGCGAGAGATCGCCGCCGCCGATCGCTTCCTCGAGGACACGGTGGTGCTCCGCCCAAGCCGGGCAGACCTCCACCGTATGCTCCACCGTGTCCTCCGGGCGATCCACACAGTGGTGACACCCGGGCGTTTCCTCCCGCCTTATCCGGAACAGGTACCTCCCGAAGCACCCGTGTCCGGTGAGGACCTGCGTCAGGCGGAAGGTGAGGACGCCGTGGCGCCTACTAGCCGGCTTGAATGGAAATTCGCAAGAGCAAACGTGCTTGGAGGAAGGAAGTATTCCAGTAAGATTGGTAACCAATCCACTATAGCCACCAAACCCATAGCCCCATATGTTTTGCTTCCATGTCCTATAGTAGTCCTGCACCAACCGGGGGTTGTCCTTGGGTGCATTTGCATAGTGAATATAGGGATAATTGTCGGTTGATGCCTCCTCATCATTTAAAATTATCTAAGGGGCCTTTGCGAGTTGGCAGGCCAAAGCTAACTCGCACAGGCCCTGCGAGTTGGCTTCGGCCCCTCGTACGCCTTCCAATGGTCCGGGACCCCAGGGACCCCGGGACCCCAATTTGTAATATCCAACCTTCATTAGTAGTATAAAAACAATACAAATAATCTCTAGCTCTAGACTTTAACCTATCCACTTACACGCAAACGATGAGTAATCGTAAAGATACTGATTCGTCAAAGCTGAGTTTAATCTTATCCACGTAATTAGGTACCAGGATTGATCCACCATCCAAGCAGTATACTTGATTGGTTAATATCCCTGATGCGACCGTTACAGGAGGTCGTATCTCTTGTAGCGGTGCATGAGGGTGGGGTGCAAGGGGTGAACGCACACTTACTAGTTTACCCAAGTCAACCTCTCCTGCACGTGGTGCACCCCGCCTAGACAAGCGAGGCTCTGGCGACCGAGAGGTGGTGGTATATCAATCCAGCAAGCTGTGACTAAAGACAGTCCGAGAACTGTGGCAATGCTGATCACCAAGCAATCACCTTTAAAGGCTTGGAAAGCCGCTATTTTACACCATCCCTAATCGGAAAGACTTATTTCGTACTTCCGTCTTTATCTTTCTCTTTCTTTAGTCTGTGCCTTTTTTCCTTCAGGTTCTTACAATGCCTTCTTCTTCTTTATTCGAAGTATAGTCTATCGTTGGCCTATCTTTCGTTTCAACATTTCACTACAAGTTGGGATTAGGCATTTGAAAGTATTGTGACAACATTTTCGATGGGTACCCTTTCGCATTGCTTGGGTAGGTACTGGAGTATTCAGTACGCCGGCAAAGCCATTTCAGAAAGCTTCAATTTTTCGTGGCCAACCTGTCATTGTTACACCTTAGTAGCCGAAACCGTTAGGTGTCTTCGCGTCTTATTTTAATTGCTTCCCTGTGTTGTGTGCCAAAGACGAATTAATACGTATTTCTGATCTTGTTCTTATTTCTCGTTTTATTATATCCCTTCTATTATGTTGAGTACCAGTAGAATGGATCTACTTTGCTCCAATATTTGCTCCAAAAAAAGGGAATTATGAATATTGTTTAAACTATTAATTATGAAATATACTCAGATGTATTAATTTAAAGCATAGCATGTTATCTAACATATTTTTAAAGTTAAATCTACGTAATTAAGTATTTCATAATATATATAAAACTATGAATAAGGCGCAAAGTTACCCATGACCATGGGTAACTTTGCGCCTGGGTATATTTCACAAGCAATCTCCATTGAGGAAGCTTTTTGAGCAAAGTTATACTTTCCTTATTAAAAAAACAAACTTTTAACGTCTTGCACTACAGCTGCACCTGACATAAGAAAAAAATGGCGGATGAAAAAATTGCCAGTTCGGTGTTGCCACTTATTAGTAAAATTTTTCTGATGCGTTCACAATTAAATGAAATCTTGCACCGATTTGGACATATTATGCGATAAAACATTTAAGATAATTGGAGCATAATTAACTATATAGGAGATAAGTAGGAACATTTTACGGTACTCAGCTTGGCAAGATGTGTCTATATGGCTCCACGTCTGCATTCTACGTTCCAAACCGCTACAAGTTACATTTTCATATTACTTTACCGGTGACAAGTCTTTGTTCACCTGTGAATAATATGAATACCATCAACAAGAAGTGCTTGCTTGGCCTCTAATGGAAAAAAAAAACATGTTCCTTTAATTTTTTCCTAACCTATACCTATATTTTTAACGACTTGTCCAAACAACAAAATTGCCTTTTCATTTCTATTTTAATATATTATGATAGTTTTTTTAGTTTCCTTAATTTTATTTGAAAAGGGGTGTAAGGGGGAGCCATACAACATCCAGTTTTTTCAAAAGCCATCCTCACCTGCACGCGGCCATCCCGCTGCTACCGACGAGGCGCTGGCACCCGACAGATGGCGGATAGAAGTTTTGTCTGTAAAAGCCCGTGTTCAAGTTCATAAAAAAAAATATGGACTATTATTATAGTTATCACGTGTTTTAGTTTGTTTCACGTAATCATCTATGCATCCATCGCTCACAAAAACGTGTAATCGTTTAGATGGTTGCTTTTCATCCGGTTGAAAAACATTCGCTGTCTATCAAAGCGTCTGTTAGCGGTCAGTACAATGCACAGGAAGGCCAACAGGTTTCCACAGTACCCGGGTTCATTTCATTATGTAGGTACTTTCGTCTAGAAAGTGAATCATACTAAGCACAGAGATTTGTTACCTCTAGGGTTTGTGGCTGATACCTCTTGTAACTGCAAAGTCTGTTATGTGTGTGGACTGTTTGTGAACAACGAGGTGCTGCACATTTTCTGGGGTAAATTGCCGTTAGACCTGGTTTCATAGTCTGATTACCAAGCGAAGCGAAGTGAAGAAACTCGGCGATTGCATTCAAAAGGGTCTGCCTGAGACTAGCGGTCGCGTGGTGCGTCAGATAACATCTAATCTGTCAGACACAACTCAGCTGCGAGTGGGCTGACTCTGCTGATTGCCATGAGTTCATCATAACGCTTGATGGTAATCGTTTTATGCTAATTTTATTCGCCATTAAGTTGCTAAAATTGCCACTTTTCGTGGCTCCTGGTTCACACACGATCTAGTGAATCGGGTTAAGATTATGAACAAGACACTTCGGTGGAAGTGAAGCTACTTGAACCGGGGGGTAGTGCGCGAAGTCCACCTGGTTTCCAGGACACCTGGATATTTTGGTGATTTTCTTGTTTTTTCATTAACAAGCGTAAATGTGGCACTATGGAACATAGCATCCAGAGTGTGCGCCAGCTGTTCCCTGTTTTTTCAAAGTTAATATTGAAAAAACACCTTACAAGTCGTAGCATTCTTCGAAGTTTAAACATTATTTTTGTTTCATCGAAACTTACTGCCGTTATAAAAAAGAGTATTTCATTAATCTTCAAATGTACTGCATCTAATCGTTCGACGTATTTGACCAGGCTGCCTCTTTAATGTTTAAACGTTAGGATTTTTTTTTAATCATATAAGTAATTGACTAAACTCATCGAGGCGGTTCATGCTGTGTATATTTTTAATATTGGTTCTAAGTTTGTTTTAAATCCAACAGCAATTTTGGACAAAACTGGTTGTGCGAAAACGTTCTACTTAAGTCCAGCGCACACCGCGGGACGGCATCGAGGAGGTTTTGTAGTAGGCCAGCGACTTCTGATGATTTGTAATGCCGCCAACGGCGGCCGGCGCACTACTGGATGCTGCGGCATGCCAGCTCCGCTTGCACTGCCTCTCCCCCGCGATCGTACGCTAACGGACTCTGGCGCAAACCATCGGGCGACCGACGATTTGCGCCAGAGTCCAGGCATGCGAATGCCTTCGCTTCCCGCCGCATTTCCTCGCATCCCGTAGTGGTATCCTCTAACACGCTCTTCAATACTGGAGAAGGGAATTCTCTTTGATGCTCCGTGGTCGGTCTCTGAACTTTGGAATCTATATGTTGTTACCAATACATAAGTTCTATACGTTGATATCTAAATTTAAAATACCCTGCCCCGCCGTCCACCGATGTCCGCTGGCCTTTAGTTGGTGTTTCTGTGATACGTGCAATATGTTTTTTTAAGTGTAACTAAAACAACAGAAATATTAGATTAATTCAAGAACATAACCAAACCATGTTTTAGAATACTACGACTTCGAGGTTAGTTCGTTTCAATTGACATGATAACTAAACGGGAATATGTGCTGTAGCAGATGTCTGGAGCTAACGATTTTGTGTGCGCCGAAGGGCTTTCGCGATACTGCATCTGCCCAAATATCGAGGTTCATTTTATGAGCTCAGTTCGGGCCTATGTTCAGAAATGAACATTTGTGGAATTATGAACTATTGTTCAACAAGACACATCTGCATCAAAGTCAGGCGGCATACACAACAAAACGAATGTCAGCCGCCAACCATGTACGAGCGTTACGCAGTGGGTCTTTTTACATTCCGTATGTGTACAGTGAGCCTGCTCACAAACGGCGGCTGACTATACGTTTATGTGAACGCGGCCTAATACCGCAATGATTATAGACCACCGATAACAAGATGCTTGTTGAATGATTGAGCCCTCGGTGCGGTAGGAGTCAAGTGCTCCAAGTAATTGACCCTACCACTCCGTGTAGCCAGTACATCCGAGGCTACACGGCCCCACGACCACACTCGTCCCGCCGTGGGTGTCGAAAGACTAAGGGATCTGATACGTGGATAGATAACAATATCCATTCGTTAACTGATAACACCTGTCTTTTTCCCAAACTGTTGTTATTAGTACTAAACTACTGACATTTGGGACAGTCCATCTTTTGCATTGGACGACTTTTCTGTTTCCTTCGATTAAAAACTTTACTAAAAACATTAAAATGTCTTCATGCCTGTATCCCGAAGGGTTTAGCAGGGGTCTTTAGTACAACAGCACAAAATAAAACCTAAAAATGATAACTAAAAACTACCTACCACTAATTTTATAACTAACACTGTCTAACTGTCTGTCTATAACTTATTACTTTATTAATAATTAGCAATGCCCAATATCCAACTGACCGAATTTCGGTCACGGCAGCCAATCTCAACGGAGACTAGCTAATTTCGCAGGAGGCTTAGTGCCCAAACACAGGTGCCCTCTATCTTCCCTCAATATGATAAATCAAAATTTACAAATATGAATTTAATAACAAATAATATATAATTCTATAGTTACCATGCAGAGGCCATAATACCTTATCTTCTTCAATTCCCTCAATTTTCGAAATAGCGTAGTTATTAAAACAGCACCCTAATTGCGTAACACACTATCAATCACAATCTGAATGATTTTGAAGCATATTGCTAATCCATTGCTTCATATGTTCGAAAAATTTGTCTGCTCAACAACGTAAATAACGCAATGAATGTTGCTGAACTGTCAAAATGAAACCGATTCCTACCGTAAGTGTGTTGAACAGAACAGAACGCATTATCTCTAAAATATTATGCCAGCTGCTATGGGTACTTCCCAGGAGCTCCAAAAATGTATAAAATAAGTGAAGACTAGGAAATTCATCAGCTGAATCAGAAGTTCAGTCATTTGCCACAGACATCAACTGACCAACTTCAGGTTCCGCTACCGGAGTAGATCCAATATCAACTCAATTTAAAATTAATTCACTACCAGACTGCTTATGAAAAACTCTAAATAAATAAAATCTTTACAGTGAATGGCACGTTCCTATTCCTGTTGAAATCTTTCGCTACGACATAGATGCACAACGATCTATAACCTGTGTGGCACGTACCTGCTCCTGTTTGAAAGCCTTCCCAAAAACAAAACGTGCCCGGACCCACTACCGAAGCATCTCCAATGCCACTGGTGCACCGTACTAACACTATTGATGTTGTTTTTGATGATTGGACACATCATTCAAAGGCAACCGAAAACTAGAAAATATGAGGGCAGTCTCCAGAGCTTGGTCTTTATTCACAGGCAGAAAAAAGTAAAAACTGAAAATAAGATAACTTAGGCCTCGACATGAAGCTGCATTTTTTTACAGGCGTGAAGACATTTTAATATTTTCACATCATCGGATACGCAGAGAGTCTATCTGGTTTCCAAAGCACTTTGATATATGTACGCCTAATTCTCGTATATATAACTTTTTTCCTCTTAAAAAAGCATGCCAACTCAATAAACCCGCCGGTGGCGGCAGCAGCGTCACCGGCATGGGGGAGGGGGAGGGGGGGAGTGCTGCTGATCACGGAGAACCCATTACATAATTACATAATTTCCACTTTGAAAGTTCAATTTCTCAAAAATTTACAGTTTGACCATTACAACAGTTTTAGTTTGAAAATATATTATGCCTAGAATTCACAGTTTTGAGTAAAATTCCTGAATTTTGCTGTAAAGCCTGTCAGTCACTAAACTGCACTGATCGTTCTTGAAAAATGTGATAGTACCGATTAGATGGCGTGTTTTCCATCTGATGGAATTGAGTTAATAGTCACATCAAGGCGCCTGTTAGCGATTGCAGTCAGGCCACCAAGTTTGAAAAGCAAAGAGGTTTATTTAAGTTATGTGATGGAATAATTTTGGAGTTCTTGTTACCCCTAGAGTGCGTGGCACATGCCGCTTAGGTATATTATAGTCTCTAACTCATTGTTCACACAGAGGTGTTAGCGGTACCGGTGGTGAATAGTTTGATACTAATTATAATAGCTGAAATTATTTCAGACAGTACAATTACTGACAAATTGCCCGCCATCGCTACTGCCACCGCCTCCGCTGAACGATACGATAGTGGACGACGGTATACAACGAGATGCTGGGGAACACCGCAGTGAAACCTGATTATTCTCAGATTTCACGAGCCCACGATCATACTTTTCCCGCCGTGGGAGCCGATGTACGAAGGGAGCTAACAAGTGGAAGCGTAGTAGTTAACCGACATCAGCTGAGTCACCAGACAGAAAGTACTTGAACTGATGTTTGGGAACGTCCATAATTAGCTATGGATGTTCTGTCGGTTACCATCTATCACAGAGCCTCCTTATGCAAAACCTTGGCAACGTATGACTGTGCTGATATTATACGATCGCGTGTTGTGTTGAGTGGTACCAACGACTTATCTGCCTGACACAATTCCGCAATTGCTCGACCCCACTGCTGGTCACCATGTTGATATTCGTAGGAGCTTGATGTTGTTTAGAAAAAGGCGACGGCAATTACATCCTATGTCTGGAGCTAGACCACCACCTCTTAAAGCAGTATTATTGTAATCTTACTTCAGTGTGGGAAAGAGATGGAGCTAGACGTCCTGTATAGCTCCATCCCTTTCTCGCAATCTTTAGTGCGAGAAAGAGACCTCTTAAAGCAGTATTATTTTAATGTTACTTTTAACTTTAAAATAATACTGCTTTAAGAGGGTGGTGGTTGGCACCCTGAACAACGCATGATAATTCTTAAGTTTTTGTTGAAAAAGTCTAATCTTTGTTTGACCATCTTGCGTTATTTCTAACTCTATGTTTGACTTTTTTGATAATTCAAATTATTTCACATTTCGTATTTTGTACAATAGCAGAAAAACCCGGTTTCATTTTAGAATCTACCTCTGTATGAGGTTACATTGTTCACGCAAATTCAATTTTGCAAATAGATATTTGTCTTTATTATGTACCTACACCATAAAGAAGGAGGACAGATAGGCAGTCTTTCCATGTAAAATACAGATGTTCAGCTGCATCCGGTTAGACTGGAAGCCGACCCCAACATCGTTGGGAAAAGGCTAGGCAGATAATGATGATATACCTGGCTACACCATAAACATTACAGCTATAAATGTAGAAATTTTACAAAGGGTGACACAGATACCAATGTTTAGCTTATTATTAACCTTGCGGGATGTTCGAAAGAGTTACCGTGGCCCCGGCACAGGCAACTGAAAGAAAACGGGTGGGTTCATCCAAAAAAAAAAGGGCTGATTTAACCAAATTGACGGATGACGGTTTTTGTATGGAAAATCTGTCAAAAATGAAAAATTTATTCGTTGGATTAGATCAGAGGTTCTCAGACTTTTATTCTCATAGACCACTTTCAAAATTCAGCTGGGTCCGGTGGACCCCCTGCAGCTACATTTCTACCATATTCCCAAAACTGTGATAAAAAATGTGAAGATAGACCCCAACGTAGACCCCCGTCGAGTCTCCCGTGGATCCCTGGGGGTTCACCTGGACCACTTTGGCACCTAAGGGATACTAGGTATAAAAGGTGTTCGACTTCACCCTGAGATGAACTGTAAGTGCCAGGCAATATGAATGTATTGAATGGATTTCCTTACGTCATTTGCTTTACTCCTGCGCTAAGTATACTTCACCAGTTTGCCAGCTCTTTTTAAATTAATATATTCAAAGGTTTGATTTAATATTTTCACCTATTGTTATGCGAAAACCTCATCCATCATCATAGTTCATCATCTACATGTCTCTTGATTTATTTACCTTTTTGTTAAGTTCACTGTTTGGCAGTCCTATGTCCGTGGCCGGTGGCGACAGCAGCGTCACCGGCGGAGTAGGGCTGAACTACTGCTGATCACGAGATACCTCTTTTTGGTGCTCTGGTGATTCCTTGGTTTCCTATTTTGTTTTCTTCTCTTTTTTAAGTGCCATACTACATCTAATAATAATATACTCTTTCACTTCCTCCGTTTTTTTCTTCGTCTCCTTTCGCGTATTTCTGTTAATATATTTGCTCTTTTTATGGTTTTCTGTTATTATGTTCGTTTTTTATCTAGGATCTTCTTGATTTGCTCACCAATATTATCATCACCTCATCATATACCTTTCGCTGCATCATAGTTTTAAGAGTAATCCATTATATCTTAATCTTAAGTAACTTTGAAGTTAACGAAACTTTCGGTGTTTGGAGGACTGGCAGGATTTAAATTGGATATTTCTGGATATTTAGCCGGATTCAGAGTAATAAGGAAAAAAAATTAAATGCAATAGTTTTTTTTTTGCTTTAAGGTTAATTTTATGTTCTTCACATGAAAAATTGTCAATAATAGCTGAATTGCATGAGCGTATGATGTTGTTGGTATTTATACGCTGTGACTGCCTTAGTTGATCTTCAATAGAAACCATAATGTGGTGACATGACGTTGTTCACGCTTGTTTGATCATCTGGTAGGACCGAGAGGCAGCCACAACGAATGGTCGGTTAGCAGAATGAGACAGTTGGCAGTAATATGTAATTTTTGCAACGTCATTGTTAGCTGTTATCTTGCGCAGCATTTATCACAATTACTATCCATTTCATAAGGTTGGATGTTAAAGTATTTGCCATCAACCGACAGTTGTTAATTGGAACCCTTTAATTGTTATTTGTTACCTGGGTTCAAGTCGAAAGGATTGGATTGGAGATCTGTTCCTATGGCAAAATAGTGTGTAATTTGAGTCGTGGGTTGGTTTTCGACTACACACTATTTTTCCTATGGGCTGTCCTCGCCATGCATTCAGCTCCTTATTCATAAAATATCAAAATGCATGTCAGTCATTTAATTATTTCAATTCAATTTTCAATTCAAGTTATTTATTTCAATCCATTGCAGATCATATTGTTATCGTTACATTAATTGGAATAAAATTACATATATTAAATATAATAATATAATAAATATCTATATATATATATATATATATATATATATATATACATAATAATAATCAATCAAATAATATAAATAAAAATTAAAAAGTCAAAAATTAAATGAAATTAAATTAAATATTAAATTAAAAATCATAAAAATTAAATTAAATA
This sequence comes from Fissipunctia ypsillon, assembly GCA_947568875.1. Classification (NCBI taxonomy): domain Eukaryota; kingdom Metazoa; phylum Arthropoda; class Insecta; order Lepidoptera; family Noctuidae; genus Fissipunctia; species Fissipunctia ypsillon. Next base: position 26,201,008 of record OX387643.1, on the reverse strand, counting down.
AAAAATCATAAAAAATTAAATTAAATTATAATCATGGAAATTAAATTATAGTCTAATATTTTGACATTAACCATAATTGTATAAGCCACAAACGGACTGGATTAGATCTGTCTAAAAGCCATGAGCAGAGCTACGATGCAGTATTTTGAACCACCCTGCAGTTGGCTGGCTGTCAATATACAGTCCGTCTGTGTGCGATCGTCTCCCGTGTGCTAGCTTGGCAACGTATGATTGTGCTGATGTTATACGATCGCGTGTTGTGTTGAGTGGTACCAACGACTTATCTGCCTGACACAATTCCGCAACTGCTCGACCCCGCTGGTGGTCACCATGTTGATATTCGTAGGAGCTTGATGTTGTTTAGAAAAAGGCGATGGCAACTACATCCTATGTCTGGAGCTAGACCACCACCTCTTAAAGCAGTATTATTGTAATCTTACGTCAGTGTGGGAAAGAGATGGAGCTAGACGTCCTGTATAGCTCTGTGGCGGCATATCTGCATCGCCACAATGGAACGCGTCACACTGACGTCACGCAAAATCCTGCATCGCGCAATCAGAGTTTACCGCGCGACTAGCATATATACAACATCCCGACATCAACCGTCGGGCAGTAGCCCACCAGACAAAACACCCGTCTGGTCAGAGGATCCTCCCTTTTTATAGAGGATGAGTGAACTTTACACCCTGTTCCTCATGCCTCTATACTGGTGACCCCGAACATGAACGTCAGCGTAGCCTTCGTGCAACTACTACAGCGTGACGTCATTATCATCACTTCCTCAAAGCTTTCGAGCGGCGAGTCACACAGCCAGCCAGCACCCACGGCTTCAACGGGTATCCTGACCATCATGCAGCGACGGCGCATACCTGGTCATCACCCTCAGCCTCATCCAACCTTGGCACAGCACATTGCACTCTTGGCCGGTCAACAAGCAGAGCCCTTCAAACCTCTCCTGGTCGACGCCAGCAGTCAGCCCCAACCCGGCGCTGTACCACATCCGACGCACTGGAGTATAAAGCAGCGCCACCCCGACTCACTGGGGGCATATCCGAAGACAGTTCCGACTCACCGCGAACTATGTGGCACCCGGTTCCGACTCACTGGAACCTCAACTGGCCCTGGCAAGCATCGCAAGATACACGACTCTGCCCACTATCGACCTCCGGTCTCCGGAGGGGAGTGATGTGGCGGCATATCTACATCGCCACAATGGAACGCGTCACACTGACGTCACGCAAAATCCTGCATCCCGCAATCAGAGTCTACCGCGCGACTAGCATGTATACAACATCCCGACATCAACCGTCGGGCAGTAGCCCACCAGACACAACACCCGTCTGGTCGGAGGATCCTTTCTTTTCTATGGAGAATGAGTGAACTTTACACCCTGTTCTCTTTCTCGCACTCTTTAGTGCGAGAAAGAGACCTCTTAAAGCAGTATTATTTTAATGTTACTTTTAACTTTAAAATAATACTGCTTTAAGAGGTGGTGGTTGGCCCCCTGAACAACGCATGATAATTCTAAAGTTTTTGTTGAAAGAGTCTAATCTTTGTTTGTCCATCTTGCGTTATTTCTAACTCTATGTTTGACTTTTTTGATATTTAAATTATTTCACATTTCTTTTTTTGTACAAATAGCAGAAAAACCCGGTTTCATTTTAGAATCTACCTCTGTATGAGGTTACATTGTTCACGCAAATTCAACTTTGCAAATAGATACTTGTCTTTATTATGTACCTACACCATAAAGAAGGAGGACAGATAGGCAGTCGTTCCATATAAAATATAGGTGTTCAGCTGCATCCGGTTAGACTGGAAGCCGACCCCAACATCGTTGGGATAAGGCTAGGCAGATAATGATGGCTACACTATAAACATTACAGCTATAAATGTAGAAATTTTACAAAGGATGACACAGATACCAATGTTTAGCTTTTTATCAACTAAGGGCTGATTTAACCTTGCGGGATGTTCGAAAAAGTTACCGTAGCCCCGGCACAGGCAACTGAAGGAACACGGGTGGGTTCATCCAAAAGAAAAGGGCTGATTTAACCAAATTGACGGCTGACGGTTTTTGTATAGAAAATCTGTCGAAAATGGCAAATTTATTCGTTGCATTAGACCAGAGGTTCCCAGACTTTTATTCTCATAGACCACTTTCAAAATTCAGCTGGTTCTGGTAGACCCTCTGCAGCAGCTAGACCCCAACGTAGACCCCCGTCGAGTCTCCCGTGGACCCCTGGGGGTTCACCTGGACCACTTTGGCACCTAAGGGATACTAGGTATAAAAGTTTGGTCGAATTCGCCCTGAGATGAACTGTAAGTGCCAGGCAATATGAATGTATTGGATGGATTTCCTTACGTCATTTGCTTTACTCCTGCGCTAAGTATACTTCACCAGTTTGCCAGCTCTTTTTAAATTATTATAATCAAAGGTTTGATTTAATATTTTCACCTATTGTTATGCGAAAACCTCATCCATCATCATAGTTCATCATCTACATGTCTCTTGATTTATTTACCTTTTTGTTAAGTTCACTGTTTGGCAGTCCTATGTCCGTGGCCGGTGGCGACAGCAGCGTCACCGGCGGAGTAGGGCTGAACTACTGCTGATCACGAGATACCTCTTTTTAGTGCTCTGGTGATTCCTTGGTTTCCTATTTTGTTTTCTTCTCTTTTTTAAGTGCCATACTACATCTAATAATAATATACTCTTTCACTTCCTCCGTTTTTTTCTTCGTCTCCTTTCGCGTATTTCTGTTAATATATTTGCTCTTTTTATGGTTTTCTGTTATTATGTTCGTTTTTTATCTAGGGTCTTCTTGATTTGCTCACCAATATTATCATCACCTCATCATATACCTTTCGCTGCATCATAGTTTTAAGAGTAATCCATTATATCTTAATCTTAAGTAACTTTGAAGTTAACGAAACTTTCGGTGTTTGGAGGACTGGCAGGATTTAAATTGGATATTACTGGATATTTAGCCGGATTCAGAGTAATAAGGAAAAAAAATTAAATGCAATAGTTTTTTTTGCTTTAAGGTTAATTTTATGTTCTTCACATGAAAAATTGTCAATAATAGCTGAATTGCATGAGCGTATGATGTTGTTGGTATTTATACGCTGTGACTGCCTTAGTTGATCTTCAATAGAAACCATAATGTGGTGACATGACGTTGTTCACGCTTGTTTGATCATCTGGTAGGACCGAGAGGCAGCCACAACGAATGGTCGGTTAGCAGAATGAGACAGTTGGCAGTAATATGTAATTTTTGCAACGTCATTGTTAGCTGTTATCTTGCGCAGCACTTATCACAATTACTATCCATTTCATAAGGTTGGATGTTAAAGTATTTGCCATCAACCGACAGTTGTTAATTGGAACCCTTTAATTGTTATTTGTTACCTGGGTTCAAGTCGAAAGGATTGGATTGGAGATCTGTTCCTATGTGGCAAAATAGTGTGAAATTTGAGTCGTGGGTTGGTTTTCGATTACACACTATTCTTCCTATGGGCTGTCCTCGCCATGCATTTCATTTAATTATTTCAATTCAATTTATTTAAATTAAATATTAAATTAAAAATCATAAAAATTAAAAAATATAAAAAATCATAAAAAATTAAATTATAATCATGGAAATAAAATTATAGTCTAATATTTTGACACTAACCATAATTGTATAAGCCACAAACGGACTGGATTAGATCTGTCTAAAAGCCATGAGCAGAGCTACGATGCAGTATTTTGAACCACCCTGCAGTTGGCTGGCTGTCAATATACAGTCCGTCTGTGTGCGATCGTCTCCCGTGTGCTAGACTGTAAATTTTATTATTATGTATTAGCATGTAATGCTGAGACAGCAAAATAGATATTTAAGACTAATAGCAGAGTGTCAGTGGCATGCACCTAGTAAAAAAAAGTATTGCTTTGTATTGTGAAAACGATTTTCGCACGATTGTCGAGGTAACATTTTTAGGTATATGTATGTAGAAAGTGGTAAGGAAACATCTGTGTTAAGAGTTAAAAATAAATTCGAAGTTTGCGTTTGTGTTCCATTGCGTCTGGTAATAGAAATTGATTACAAATTATGAAAAGAAGTATTTATAAGATTATTAGTTTTAAGTGAAAATTTTGTCTTCTCTTAAATATTATAATAGGTTAATAAATCATTCATCTCTCATTAAAATTCATTCATCCATATTTGAGGTCTTTTATTGCTCCTTAAATCCCATTGAATCCAGAAAGAGAAAGAGGTATGTGTACCTATGTAAGCTTTATTTTCAACTAGCTGACCCGATAGAGGTTGCCCTATCAAAATTTCAATAATATGGTCTTGAGTAATTTTCCCATTTTCCGGGCAACTTTTCCAAGCGCTGTCGAAATTTTAACATGAATAATTATATCAATATTTTTGGAACGTAGATCTTTTACGCGGCTTGCGGTAGGAGTAAACTGGCAGAAATCGTCACGCGACAAAGCTTTCATACTTGTATGGCCAAGCGACTTTCTTCTTTCGAATTCAGACTTTCTCGTGAGAGAGAGCGGAAGCGGGCCGGATTGATTCGACTAGTCCCAAAATGAAAATTTGCGCGTAATTCAAAACTATAGTATGTTGCTATGATCAGCTAGCGAGGTCCTGGCCCTTGGGGGCTTTAGTATAGGAGTTAGTCTGGCCCTTGGGCTAAAAAGTTTGGCGACCCATGTATTCAATGCCTGCAATATTGCTTAAACGTGTCATGTTATCAGTCCCTTATAATCATCTTAAACAGCCAATATCTAGACTGTTTCAACCGGGCGTCTGTTGGCGTCGAAGTATAGTATGTGCCAAACTTTATGGCGGCTCTGAAGTGCGCTACTCACTGCGCACGACCGCACCCCGCACCCTCGCTGACACATGAAGTTGTTACTGCGCAGTGACTCGCCTCATATTCCAAGCAGTCATAAAGTTTGAATCGGGCTGTAATATTTTGTGGCACTAATCAGTGTCTAGGATGTGTGGGTGTGCGTGTGTGTTCAATTTGAAACTATCTGACTTGGATGTGTTTAATGGTCCCCTGCTGTAACGGCTAAGGCTTCGCAGGTAGGCTGCGTAGGCCGTAAACAAGTTAGGTAGTAGAGTGAAATAAAACTAAGACGGTAGGTTAATACATATAATAAAATGTCTAAGGTAACACGGCTAGCTCGTGGGTAGTCACTGTACTGTTCTGAGCACTCGCACACTAGGTTAGATAGGAAGGTGCCGTCCTTGGCTGTAGCTGGCAGGTGTAGGGGCCTGTAGGACAGGCTCAGCGGCGCAGCGTGGTTAACGGCTGTAGTCCCCGCACGACCGTTCGCAGCGTAAGCGCGTGCAGCGCGCGGTCTGGTCTGGGGTAGCTTGCTTTATTTTGAAGTCCTGCCCTCAGCCTGGACCTAGAACCCTGGAAAGCGCGTTATGGTGCGCATGTTAGATGCGGTGCGTAAGTAGCTAGCCGCAAGCGATGTGTTCAGCTCCATTCCCCCCATTCAGCAACCAAGGAACGGTGTGGGAAGCAGGGTAGGCAGGAAGCTTAACACATCGCAGCGGCTTACAGGCAGTCAGTTAGGCAGAAAGTTTGCAAAGATGGCGTGTCACAATGACAGATGCAATATCAGGTTAAGTATGTGACACGCGAGCATAATACAAGGTAAATCAACAGACATCTCAGCAGATGGCTTGCAATATCGCTTATAATACACAGTGAGGACTTGCACAGCCCGATGTAACAGCAATACATACATATATCAGTCTTCTGCGCACTGGATAATCCACAACCGCATGGTCAGACATTGACCATTGTAAAATCAGATACTACATTGGTGATGATAACAACGTAGATTATCCAGCGCATAGGGTCCATTATAAATCCTAATTAATGAGGAACTCACCCTAGATTGGGGCACAAAGAATCCTGAGGGTCAGGGATTTACTCCTGTCAGCGAGGCGGTCAGCGATCGAAATGAACGAGTGATCCTTAGACAACTAGTGTTGTACCCGGCTTTTAGAGTTGTAACACTTTAAGGTTAATTTGTGAAATGGTTAGCTCACTCGACTAATTGCTATTGTAAAAGCAATACAAAGTTACACTGCCGATATTCAGAACCCTCTTGCGCAGTCATTTAAGTGGTCAAAGTCAAAGTTAAGCTTATTTTAAAATATCGATAACGGTGTCGCGTCAGATTTTCTTTATTTTAAGACTTTTTAGTCTGAAATCAAAACAGGCAGGCAGGGAAGACGGGGGGGGGGGGGGGGGGTTAGGGATTCCATAATGTTATCAAATGTTGAAGACGTTCGGTACGACAGAAAAACAATAATGATGTGAAAGTCGTGAACATCTGTAACTGGAATATACATAACATAACATAACCTCACGCTTGTATTCCCCGAAGGGTTAGGCAGAGGTGTACCTACACCCACACACATATCCGACACCTACACCCACATTTCGACAGTAATTTATATGTAAGTGCCATTGTAATAGGAGGCGAGCCTATTGCCATCAACCGGCGACTACTCCAGGCTCCGGGCTACTACTGAGAAATTCCAGATGGAAAACCCGAATAACGTTTTGCCCGACCCGGGAATCGAACCCAGGACCTCATGCTAAGAAGTAGCGCTTGCGACCAGTAGAACAACGAGGCAGTCAATAAATATAAGTATGCTATTGGCGTACCTACCAATGTTTAAATAAATAAAATAAATTGTATGTTATATTAAAGGTAAGTAAGGCGTATTCATTTGTCTGAATGAATAAAACAAACCGTTTCCTTTTTAAGATTTCATTTTATTTGGTTGAACCTTTTCGGAATTAAATAAAACTACAAACGTTAAAACAATGGCTGCAACTACATGTATAACATCAAATATTCATATTTCATATTTTTAAACAGTGAGAGTAAATAATCTTATACTAGGTAATATTTTGTGTGTCTTGCCGCTATATTGTATGACACAGCTACGAGTGACAGAAACGACGTGCGCTCTCAAAAGCCGAGCTTTTTCTAAAACTATGTGCCATATTAACAGTCAGGTACTGAAATTATTCTAATTAAACATTCTTCCAAGCGTGTAGACAAAAATACAATCCATTTCATTTCAATTTCATAAATAAAGTACTGCCTTATCCTAGATCAGTCATCGTTCTCTCTTATCTAAAGTTGACAAAAAAAGACAGGAGGTGTCGTGGGACACCCGGTTGGAACGTAGTTCCTTTCGCTGTATACTATGTAAGCATATACAGAGCCATCTATGGTATCAAGTTGTAAGTGTCGAAACAAAAACAAAAACTTGTCACTTGAAACTGACGGCTTAATGATTTTTCCATAAGTTACAGTTCCTGCTAGTTTACAGGAGTAAACTGGCATCACAAGCCGTGTTAAAGAACTCCGTTGCAAAAACACAGAGTACCAAAGAAATGGAAGTTTTCACCCTGTGGTATCCTGACTGGCATTAAGTACGATTTACTGCAGTCTATAAATTCTCGTATTCAGCTGCATCCGGTTAGACTGGTAGCCGACTTCAACATAGTTGGGAATAGGCTAGGCAAATGATAATTACTGTAAAGTCCATCAATTTGTTACTCTGTGATAAAATTTCAGTACAATATTCAAACAATTCAATCAAAAAACGTCTTAAAAACCTCAATATTTTCTTTAAATGAAGTTGCAACTGAACTTTTACCTCTACACAACGGTAACTTTTTAAGAGATATATCTCAGCAAATGGACATACCTACAATAAAAAACGATCTCGAGAAGTCGGGAAGACAGTCTTTAGTCTCACACTAGAACTAAAATTTAGTCTACTAAAATGGTCAAATTCATTTAACTACACATTTAAAAAAACAAGGATTGTACAAAAATAATGACATGTAACTTGATTGTGGTCGAATGACGTCAAGCTGTCGATATAATGTATTTACACGTGGATTGATGATAACCCCCCATAGTAACCCCACACTGGATCTAAACATTTGACGTCAACGATCGACCGCAATTTAATCGCAACTTTACTACGAGTATGTACAATTATAACGATTAAAATTCTCTTGGAACCACTAGTGCTTTGAAAGGAGCAGCGGAAGGCGTTGCTCCGTCTACATGATCAAGAGATGGCAAAGGTTCTTCGGGAGCCGGTAAGAAAGAGAATCTCTGCAACATCGTCGTTGTGAAGATAAAAATGTTGCATTTAGCTAAAACGTCGCCCATACATCTATGTTTGGCTAGTCCAAACGGAAAGTAGTGATCGGGGAGAGAGATTCTTCCCTCACACATGAATCGTTCTGGCTTGAAAGAGTAAGGCTCAGGGAACATGGCCTCGTCCATCAATATGTTCGTGAAGTTGCTCAGCACCATCGTATCCTGAAACGAAGAGATGATGTTAAGATACTGGTTGATAATATTATACAGAAGACCGAGATTAATAAGCGTTACTTGGACCTAGTTTTAATCTCCTGTTAAAATGTTAACGGGACATTAAGAGTAGCGAGTGTTTCATCATGCGCTAATCTGTCTTAATCAGGCGTTAAATTTAATTGCTGCCCTAGAGGTCCATTAACTTCCTAATCGACATTTAGACAGTTGTCAAAATCATCGAACTAAAAAACGTGAGTATAATAGGTATACGGCTAGCTAATATGATGTATTCTCAGTGAACCTTTACATGTGACATTGCGACTTTTTATTTTGGTTGCTTTGACAACTGACCGATATAAGAGTGAATGATACATCCTAATACCAGGTTTCTTAATGTGGAGTTATTTTTTTCTGGCGGAACGTAAATACCATTAACATAGATGTTTATTTTAATGGCTGATTTACTAATGTCCAATTATGAACAGTTTGGTGAAATTAGCTCGTATCGTACTTTTATTTGACCACTGGTTAGTTAATATTTTCCTATATCCTATTTACTGCAACATCTGTAAGTCAGAATCTGTAGTAGTTACAAATGGAGCTTGATGACTTCCAGAGAAGAGATTCAACTGTCTTGGGTCCCTCAACGGGAATAAAATCCTAGGAGTAGGAAATAGCTACCCATAGTTTTAGATCTATAGCAAGTAGAAAATATATCTTACCTCTGGTATGAAGTAACCAGCCAGCCAGGTATCTCTCAGAGCTCGATGAGGAACTCCAAACGTTCGTCCCATAAAATGGCGTACACATTCGTGGACAATTGCTTCGTTGTACGGCATACTGAAAATGATGATGAATGATATTTATTCCTGTAAATTGGTTCAAAAAACACTTTTACACGTATTTTTTTTTAAGTAAATGACTTCGGTGTTTCCTAACTGACTACTCCGAGAAGAAAGACTGAAACAAACTCGGAGGTCTCTTTTACAGTCCAGACATAATCTTGGTCAAACCATAAGAGAGTTTAAAGAAGCAAAGTGTTGTTTGCTGGAAGCTTCGCCGCGAGAGAACGCCGAGTGCTTGTCACTTGTCAAAGTAAAAAAGTATATCTATAAAAATCGATGTGTGTATGTATGTAAGTTCCCTATGGACTCCAAAACGGCTGGAGCGCTTTTGATGAAATTTTCAGGAAATCTTCAAATTAGCCCAGCGACCAACCGATGATGATGATGAGATGATGGTGTTAGCGCCATCTCGCGGCAAAGTTTTCAGCTAGGAACTCCAGTGGCAGCTGAATACAATTAACAATCACTTAGCGCCATCCATGGATAATCTACGAGAAGAATTTGCATCTAGCAGATATTACACTATTAATGATAAATGATAATGGTTCATCTTAGCGTAGCTTCTTTTAACAATTTATCAAACTTATAGCAATAGGGAATAGACAGGTACATGACAGAAGAAAATATTGAAAAACTGTCAAAAACATTTTCCCACTAACTATATAATTAACAATTATGTATTGGTTAGAATATTTTCCTACTGGTAATAGTAATTACAGTCTATCGTTAGTAAACGATAGACTGAATCGGCTGTCCTTTTGTCAAACACTACACTACTCTAAAAACGAGCTTCTAATTTACCTCGGTCAGTCACGCCTACTTCAGTCTAGGCATGTTGTTTTATTTAATGAACACTACTTACTTGGGACGATCATCCAAGTTGGGCGTTCGATCTTTGCCGACGATTCTATCAATCTCTTCCTGAGCCTTCTTCTGTACCTCTTGCTCCCTCACCAGGTAACTGAAGCAGAAGCTCATACTCTTGCTGGTTGTCTCCGTGCCTGCCATGAACATATCCATGCACATGGCCACGAGCTGACCTTCAGAATAAGTGTCCACTTCTCCTCTCTCCTTCAAAACTCTTATGTACACATCCATAAAGTCCCTATCTTCTTGAGAAGAATCAAATCGATCTTTATGTCTCGCCAACTCCTCTCGAAGAAACTTCCAAATTCTTTTGTGCGTTCTAATAAAGTCTTTGTATCCCGAGAGTGTGGGAGTCACAATGCTGAGGATAGGAAAGTGACTGAAGAGAGTGCCGACCATATCTACAGCGGCGAATAAGTCAAATAAAAGGCTTTGAAGTACCTTCATTTGAGGATCGCTAGGCTTATATCTGATTCCCGCCATCATCGTCCACAGAGTGTTTAAAATATAAACATTAAAGAAATTATGCATCTGAATTACGGCTGTTTTGCCATCATTGTTAACAACTATCTCAAAGACGTCGTGCACCATATGCGATGCTTCTAACCGAGCAATGTCCTCCATTCCACGTCTTCCGAAGCCAAACTCCTTCAAATGCCGTAAAAGGAATCTCCTCTGTTCTTTCCATAGCTCTCCATCAGTGAGTAGTACTCCACGACGTTCTCCCCAAGTTCTTGTTTGATAGAAGATTCCTTTCGGTCTACCATCAATGTCTTCGTTGAAAAGCATCTCTTTGTTGGCTTCTAGACTGTTCACCATCACAATTCTGTCCTTTCCAATTCTAAGACCAAGTAGTGATCCATCTTTGGAGTAGGCTAGAGACAGTTCCTTTACAGCTTTATACAGGTAACCTGTTTTTTCTCGAAGTTTGTACACTTCGTTGGCACAACCAAGGATTGGAACCCATTTTGGACCCGGAGGGAACTTCTTAGGCTTATAAGTATCAAAATATAGATAAAAGCAGGCCGCTACCACTATAGTCAGCGCTGCAAGCCACATCTGAAACAATAAGAAACGACCGCAATGAATGATGTAGATTAAAAAAGTACCTAAGTAACATTGCAAAGCACAAAAAATAATGAAACTTAGACCGAAAAATATCGCTTAGCATCTTCGATCAAGAATACACTCTTGATAGAGCTAGCTGGCATGGAAACTTACTAAAATACCCATTTTATACAATTGTCAGTATCTTTGCCAGAATGTACCTAGTAGTCAATTACTTCGAATTAATTCAGAATAATACATATTTTGAAAATTCTACTGATATCGATCGATAGGTTTTCCGAACCAAATCAGTCGCGAACCAATGCACCACGTAATATGTCCAGCCAGGCGTGTCTACCAACTAGTGCGTAACATGTTACGTGCAATGTTATGTGCGTTCGCGTGTCAAGACACTAATACACTGTCAGTACTAAGAAAGGGAACAGTCACGTGTTTGCTACAAACGCACATTAATTTGCACGTGAGTGTTTACGCAGCTGATAGGAAAATGGGTTAGTAATTTTCGTTACAAGTGTTAATGAACTCACCCCCTATTACATTACCCCATATTACATACCGGTTTCCAAAAGACTCACGAACAATTTGATAATACATATGTTTAATTGAGTGAGTGTGGTCATAAGTCGAGGAATGATAGGTTAAACGTAACTGGCGATCTCTGAATTGATTGTACACACGCTATTGCTAAACCCTTCGGGAAAACAGGACGGACAGACATTGGCAAAATAATATCGTATGTAACTTTCCCGTGAAAAAAACTTGCGAGCGATGATTTCACTGAAATCGCCTAAATTTTCAATTAACAACGCCTTGAAGAGAAATGCGCATCGCCGCAAGATTGCCTGCTTGACGGTCTTCTACAGATTATACTTCGGGGAGTGTGCTCAAGAACTCCACGACCTCATTCCGCCGGTCCCCTTCTATCAGCGGACATCTAGACGCACTGCAGGTTACCATCCTTACCTAGTTGCTATCCCACCAATACGCACTAAGCGTTTCCAAATGTCTTTTGTGATGCGCACAGCAAAGGAGGGGAACTCTCTGCCTGTGTCTGTATTTCCGAACGCATGCAACCCCGATCTCTTCAAAGTGAGAGTGAACAGGCTTTTTCTGGGTAAGCTCGCTCCATCGTCGACTTTGTCTCTGTCATCTCTGACCTAGACTAGGGTCAAGAGCAAACCTATCTCAAATAAAAAATAAAAAAAATATATATATTTAAAGTAATCTTGCTTTTCAAGAGATTCTTTGACGTTTGAGCACAGAATAGGTACATATACAGTATAAGTATTTGAGCATGATACGTACCTACCTCAAGACAGTTATAATAGGTAGGTATGTAGAAATCTGTGAGAATAAAATCATAATCACTATGTAATCGCAGTGTGCACCTACTGCATTACATATACATATGTCGTGGCCAGATCTTAGAATTGATCATTTCATGAAGTGTTCGACCATTTCATGAAATGGTGGTATTTCATGAAATAGAACATCGACCGCTGGTCACATCATGATGTGGTCTGGCCAGATCGTTGAATACTCAACATTTGACGATATACTTCATTTTGTGGCCAAAATTAGTGGTCATATCGTAAAATAGTTAGATTATCCACCGGTAGAGGCGTTGATGTCGCCTTGTTTTTGTTGTACATCTACTCTTACTCGAATAATACCTATTTTAGGGTCCTAAAAATACTAAATAGCCATGTAGCGCTGCCGCGGCGCCGTGCACCGCTCGCTTCGCTCGCTTGCCGCGCGCTCGGTTGGTGACAGTTAAGTATAATCTAACCTAAGCCATTAGGTCGGCGTGCCACAGTGGCGTGAAACGCAACTACTTAGTGATATGCCCAGTGGTCAGCTGGTGAAATGCCCGTCCTACCTCTGACAGAGAGGAGGCCTGTGTCCCAGCAGTGGGAACGTTATAGGCTGATTATGCAGCTGGTGAAATGGCCAAGCAGATCACGATAATATGACCATTTCTACGATCGGACCACGGCAGATACCAGGGACATTAATGATATGGCCAAACGTCGACTGACATACCATTAAACGTTGACGTTTTACCGAAATGGTCAACTTTAGCTGGCCATTTCATGAAACACAACCCTTTCATGAAATGACGGAACACTGGAATGATCAATTCTAAGATCTGGCCACGACACACATAGACAACAGTTGCCTTTTTGAAACAAAGAATATTGGCCTGTTTTTGATAGGCGAAATCCTACGTACGTTTGAATGGTTTAGCTAATTAAATAACTTTTAATGCTTAAAAGACGAAGAAAGGTAAGCATTAATGCAGTAACATAATTAAAATATTTCACTTATTGATCAGCATTATTTACCTAAACGAGTTGTTAACAATCGTGCCATCTATCAACAGCCGATTGCACTTCAAAACACAAGGACTGTTTTTGCTCGCAGAAATCCTACGTCCCCAGTCTTGCCGCCGGGAATGGCACGGTTTGAAATAATCTGTAAAACTTGACCAAATATAAACGTAAGCATCAACAAAATAAGCTTATTTCCTAAACGAAAATTTTTAACAGTAGCGTCATCTATCAACAGCCGATTGAACTTAAAAATTCGTGACAAAGTAGTACAAGGCCTGTTTTGCTCGCCGAAATTCTACGTCCCTCCCTCGTCGTTATCCGCTTAGAAAGGCACAGAAAATATTCTGTTAAACTTTTAAGACCAATTTAAAGGTAAGCATCAACAAAAGAAGTAAATAAAATATTTCATTAATTTTTATGCATTGTTTTCCAAAACGAAAATTGGACATAGTGGACCACCTATCAATAGCCGATTGAACTTTTAACGTCGTGACCGGAACAAGGGCTGTTTTAGTTCGCCGAATGATTTCATTAAAATATTTAAGTATAATTTTGATTGTTTGTTTTTCGTATCTATTTCCTAGCTCTAAAACAAATAAACTAAACGATTAAAGTTTTTTATAGGTATTATAAACTAAATATTTCATACAAAGATCTGCATTCCAAAATTTTTTACCGAAGTAAAGATTGGAAACAGTGCCATCAATCAACAGCCGATTGAACTTTGAACTTCGTGCGTGCGTGACCCTCAATATTATTATTTACGTAGCTGTACGGTGCGCGCTAACTTGGCACATACAGAGATGGCAGGCTTTGAAAACTTCCATTTTACGCTACTAACGCATAGGTGGCGGTGGCTGTAGCATGTTCAGAAAAGCAGTGATTTGTGAAAATGGTGTTTTCAGCTTCTTAAGATGGCAGATATTCGACAAGTGCTTTAATTAAATAATACAGTTTGACTATTAAAGTGGCAGTTGTTTATTGTAGTTTTGGTAAATTAAAAAAATAGGCAGTCAAGGGGACTGCTGACAGAAGTGTAAACTTAAAACTAACAGTTGCATGCGAATATGATATCTATTTCAGAGACATTAGCGTATTAAATATAGTAATTTGGTTACAGCGCCATCTAGCGTTAAGTCGTTGCACTCGTTGGCACAAGTCGCATGTCGCGAACCCTTATGATTTTCCCCTACCAAAAAGTGCTCAACGCGCCTAAAGAAGTTTTCACTTCAATAACAAAATGTTAACAAATTTGGCAGTAAAAACTGAGCAGTAGTTCCTAAACAAAAATATTTAAATGGATAATTTTATATAATGTTAGGGTCAGTCGGGGTCAGTGTAAGTAATGTCAAAATAAATTGACGTTATGAGGTACCGCTGATAGCATATTTTGTATTTTATATTGTTCGACGTTATAGTAAGTCTTGTGGACGTACTATATCAGCAGGCAATATATTCATGAACTCATATAAAAATTAATACAAAAAAACCTTAACACATATTTTCCTTGACGTTTTCATCAATCAATAAAGTAAATCTCCTTGGAAACCACATAAAATACAATTTTATTGAAATGTCATGTTATAAAATTCAAAGAGATGAAAGTATTACTTACGTAAAGTAATGTACTCGTAGGAGATGAGTATAAAATTTCCGTTCATTGACATTGCAATTCTATGTTATGTTCCCAACTCAAAAAATACTAATATCAGGTTATCTAACCTGGTGTCACTTTTTAGTGGTTACTGAGGATGACGTTAGGAAATCTGTACTTGCGATTACTTCTTCAGCGGTCGATAATGATAAGTTGTGTTCAAGAATGATAACTCTTATCCTTCCGTCATTACTTCCTGTCCTCACCCACATCTTTAACCACTCGTTTTCCTCTTGCTCGTTTCCGTCAGTTTGGAAACAGGCTCACATTATACCTTTACCTAAAACTAACGATACTTCTCTATTAACCCACTTTAGACCTATTCCTACTGTCCCTTTCCTCTCTAAAGTTTTTGAGCACATAGTTCATAGACAATTATCATTTTTCTTGTTGTCGAACTCGATAATATCCCCTTTTCAATCTGGTTTCCGCCCAGGTCACAGTACTGTATCCGCGCTTTTGAAAGTAACTGACGACATCCGCTGGGCAATGGAGAATAAGTCCCTTACTGTTCTTGTATTACTTGACTTTAATAGCACCTTTAACTCCGTGGATTTCAAATCTATCAATTTCTCTTCTTCCGCTCTAGCCTGGTTCAGTTCTTATCTTCGGGGCCGCTCTCAGTGTGTTCGCCTTGTGGAGTCTTTCTCTGTGTAGCCTCACTGAAGGCGTTACTCAGGTTAGCGTTCTCTCTCCAATTTTCAATTTCTTTCAATTTTCTTTCAATTTTTTTTTCAATTTTCATAAACTTTGTTACCAGAGTAATCTCCTCTAGTTTCCATCTCTACGCAGACTTGCAGGTTTACCGACATTTTACTGTAGCCGACGTGGGTTCTGCAATTTCTGCTATGAATCGTGATCTGGCTTGTATCAGCGCTTGGGTTCAGTCTTTTGGTTTGAAAGTTAACCCAACTAAATCCCAGGCCATGATCATAGGCAGCAGATTCGTTCGCAATGCGGCTGATATTGCATCTCTGATGCCTTTATATCTCGATGGTGTACCCATTGACTATACCGAAACCGCCAAAGATTTGGGTGTTATTATTGACTCCAATCTTTCGTGGCGTGCTCAGGTCAATGAGGTCAGTAGAAAGGTACATTTATCTTTTCATTCGCTGAAATGCCTTCAAAGTCTCCTGCCCTTGAAGACTAAAATTTCTTTGGCACAAACACTTATTCAGCCGATTATAGATTATGCCGACGCCTGTTACCTGGATGCTACTGAGGAGCTATTAAACAAGCTTGAGCGCTTCCAAAACTTGTGCATTCGCTTTGTTTTCGATCTGCGAAAGTATGACCATATTTCTCACCTTCGCAAGGAACTCAAGTGGCTCCCAATCTGCCTTCGCAGGAACACTCGAATTTTATGTCTCCTCTTCAACATCTTACACAACCCGTCTTATCCTTCCTATCTGCGTGAGCGATTTTCTTACGCTCGCCCTAGCGATGCACCCTGTAGATCACACCTTAGATCCCTCCTTAAATCCCATCTTCATAACACAAGCTACTATTCTTATTCCTTTTCTGTCCATGGTGCAAGATTGTGGAACTCACTTCCGCCTAGCATTCGAGATTTATAATCTATTTCGCAATTCAAATATCGAGTAAAAGAGCATGGTAATGCTCTTTTACCTTTTTCTCTTTCTCCTCTCAACTGTGATAATTTATATATACAATTATAGCATATTTATTTATTTAAGTATTTGCTAATTTTTGCATTATAGTATAAGTATAGGTATATATATTTTAGTTTAAGACGTCACTAATCATATTCTTCTCTTCTTGTTCTCACACACTATTGTCAACATTTCTTTTTAATTTCTCTTTTCACAGGTCTGCTGGAAGAAATTTCTTAAGAAATAAGCATTACCTTTGTACTCAATGATCATAATGTCTTAACTGTATAATGTTTTATTGTGTGTACATAAATAGTAAAATAAATAAATAAAAATAAATGAAACTTAAAATTGAAATTAATGAATTGAAAATTAATTAAAATTAAAAAAAAACAAAATTGCTCTTTGTTACTGAACGTATTTTGGCCTTGTTTGGGATTTGATTACAAAGTACTTCTCGTGATTTGGAGGCCCCCAGGACCGGGGGTCGGAAGGAAATAAATACGAATAATTCTAAACTTTTATTAACTTGTAAAACTTTTTTGCGAGGCTCCCAAGCGCGAGGCCGTTGCCGGTCGCCGACACCTAACCCCGCATCCTATTTAAAAGTGAGCAAGTCGCAAAGTCGCATGCATATGTCGCTTTTGAATAGAATTTCGGTTTTCCGAATATAAATGTCACTTTTTATTCGGAAAACCGGAAAAACTGTCGCCGCGACCACGCGTTCACGTTCACCGGACTAACTAAAATTTCGAACGATTGTATATTCGCGCCACGATGCTTATAAATAGGACGCGGGGTAATGCCGCCACTGGCTCCTCACAACAGCTTTTATTGCCAAAGACTTTCCTTACCGCACCTAATTATAAGTAGGTAGTTCTATAACTTATGGAGAAACCTTTACATAACTTCGGTTAAAGGCCAGGATTAATTTAAACGCAAGACTAGGAAACAAGTTGATAGAAACGTTAAGTTATCTTAACATGCTCCTTTGACTTAGGCTGGATTGGCGCATTGGCTAAGCAGTGGGCTTTAATGGGGGTTATCCGAATTTGCCTGTTTTAGAATCACTTTTAAATAGGTAGTAAAATTTGTGTATTTAGGTCCAGAAAAAAATTAAGTTATTTTATAGATAAATAATGATCATATAATATTTATCTACGACATACTATTATTTTTTGTTTAGTGAAATTAACGGTTCAAAACACGATTAATATTGTTATTTCCTCGATGAAAATCAAATCTGAAAAAGGGTCGATTTGAAAACCTAGTTTTCGTTTAATATTAGGAAAATTAACAGCACAAAAGAATAATGAAAATTGCTTGTACCATGGAGTACTTAATCGTATTTTATAGTGAATTCAACGGTTAGATTTTTGAATGCAATAGATTTTTTTTTTAATAAACACGTTTTCATCACCTTCTCTTGCCGTTATCCCAATTTATTTGGCGTCGGCGCAACGTGTCTTTTTCTTCCATACCTACTCTATAGGGGCGGCTTTCACCAACGAAACTGATCGCGATCAGCACCTCTAAACCACGTTCAAGAGCTATCTAGAGTGTTGTCATTGTTGTAGAATATTGACACTGACAGGTCTTGAACGCAGTATAGATGTGCTGATCGCTTTCAGTTTCATTGTTGAAATTGGCACTTAGTCGTCGTATGTCTTTTTCTTTCCATCCATATCATCTTTCACACAGTCCATCCATCGTTTCCTCGTTTGATCGTCCCCTACTCTTATAGGCATCCACATTCATACGTCAAAACTTTCCTCACGACATCTTCGTCATTCCTCCGCACCAAAGACAACTAACTTAAACAATGTTGTAGGTAGTACCAGTATGCTGAGTAGGAACTTAGTCAATCACACATCAATCTCATAACTAAGTAGGTATGCCTGTAACGTCTTTCATCGGACATAATATTGATATAAGACAAAACTTTTTACCGCAGTGAAGCCAACCTGCTTGAGTAATAACTGTGATAAGAAAAGACAGCTATTACCACCTACCTGTTTGGTTTTTGAAAGCCTCATATACCCACTTAAGTACCTAATTATTGTCCGCCGTCAAACCTAATGTTGACTATTGTGATTGTTTGTCGACTCCTACTGGTACTATTTACTATGATCATTATACTAATAATTAATCTGAAGATTTTGTAAGTTTGAACGCGCTTACCTCTGTAACTACTAGTTGGATTTGAATAAATCTATTTGAATTTGATAGCCCAATTCTTGAGAAAGGTTATAAGCTATTTATCATCACGCTACGATCCTTATGAGCTGAGCAAACAGAAAAAAAAGTCAGGAAGAACGCTAAGCGAAAACGAAGTACCTAATAGGAGGAATTTCACGTGGACGAAGTCGCGGGTAGAGCTAGTAACAAAATAAATAGCTTGTTATGATGTTTATTGATTACGCTGAGGTATTCAGCGTGTATATGCAGCATGTATGTGTATTGGAGTATTGGAGCACTACAGAAAATAAAGGATACCGATTGCTAATTAGGTAAATTAATTAACGCGTGAGTTCGCTATCTAACCGGTGCGCAAGTAAACAAGGTTCACGAATATATACGACTTCGCACTTAAAATTAAACTCACTCTTTGAAAAGTTACACAAAAATGCTAGTAAATACTTACAAATTATGTCAAACCTATACACAGTAAACAACAACACAAATCAGCAAATGCTTTGCCAAAACTCCGTAGCAATAAAAACAAACGATTTTCTTAATATGAAAACACGGTAAATGCATTTCGCGTTGCACTAAAGTGTTACGTAAAAGTTATTACAGTGTTATTTACCTTGTGCGTCGGTCGGTGTGCAAGCTTTCACTGTAGCGTGTACGGAACTGCACACAGTATAAGCGCACCCCGCCAATTGCAGCAGTGCAGTGGGCGCAGTTACACCGAAGTGTAATCTTTATTATTATTTCTGTTTTCGTCTGTATGACCGCGTTGTTCTTCGAAAATAAACAACTGGAGCTAGACCACCACCTCTTAAAGCAGTATTATTTTAATCTTACTTGAGTATGGGAAAGAGATGGAGCTAGCGGTGGTGGTGGATAGCTCCATATCTTTTGTGAGAACTAAAGGAACATTAAAATAATACTGCTTTAAGAGGTGGTTGTTGGCCCTCTGATTTTGATGCGGTTTTGACCACCATTTAGAAAATTTATTACGGAAGGTTTATGTGTATAAAATCAATCTGCCTAGCCGTTCTCCAACGTCTTAGAGTCGGCTTCCAGTCTAACCGGATGCAGCTGAATACCAGTAAGTTCCATGAAGCGACTGCCGGGAGGGCCTGCGTTGCGTTGTACATTCTCTCTCTCTCTCTCTGGGGTCGGTCCCTCATATCTGAGGATCGTGATCAGCCTGAGGGTTGCACCGGTAGCGGATGATCTGCCTCCATCGGTATCTGTCCATCGCGTCTCTTACGACCGTGTAGAATTTGGACGACGACGAGTCCTTGACTTGATCGGTCCATCTTGTTGGTGAGCGACCACGCGATCTCTTGCCTTCGGTGTTTCCAACCACTATCAACACATACAACGCGTTGTACATTAAACCCCGAAAATGATCTGAAAGGCTGTTTGAGCCACAGGTACCTACTGTAGAATCCAGTTGATTCTGTTTTTAAACTGATTATATCACTACACTGGCTCATCACCACACCTAGCCTCTCTTCCCTCCTCCACATCACCTTCAACTGGCTCCCGCCATTTCTTGATGACGTACAGTAGAGATTAGTGACAGCTACCTCACTACTGAAATATCAGTAGTGAGGTAGACACCATCTCATGCACAATAGTGCATGAGATGGTGTTTACTTCTCTCATATAATAAAAATGAAATGGTGTTCGTTGGTAAGCGTATTACTTCAGAACGGCTGGACCGATTTGGCAATTTTTTGTTTTAATATATTCATAATAGTCCGAAAAAGGTTCATACGAAAAGAAAAATTGGAAAAGTTTCCCGGAAAATCTTCAAATTCGGGAAAAACTGAACGTTATTTTTTGTATGCATTATTGAAACTTGTACACTCCAGGTACCAAGAGTTGTTTAAGTTATCATAATTCCATTGCGAAAAAGAGCTCAAGCTAAGATTTGTGAACCTGCTTTATCATAATGTAAGCACCCCATGACAGCTGAACTACTTTCTTGGGATAACCTAGTTCATAACCTACTTATGTTGTATATGTCTTAAAGTAGAATAGTAGACAGTAGTGTCCAATGTGTCTATACTTTTCATTGTCCCACAGTGGCATGCTATATCTAGGCCATATTTCAAGACATAGGCCATTTTCTACAATCGATTGAAACGCGAACAAACGGTGTTTGTTCATCACAGTGATTGGCAGATTGCCTTTTTATGTAATAAATGGCTGCCTAGTTGGTCTAGTGTTCGCAAACGCTACTGTGGAGCATGAGGTCCTGGGATCAATTTCCAAGTCGGAAAAAATGTAATTGGGTTTTTCCATCTGGAGTTTCTCAGTAGCAGCCCGGAGTCTAGATTTGTACCCGGTTTATGGCAATAGGCTGGCCCCCTATCACAAGAGACGTAAACATAACTGGCAAAATGTGGGTGGTACCTACACCTCTGCCTTATCCTTCGGGGAATACTGGCATGATGATATATTATGTAAAAATAAATAAATAATAATAAATAATCCCAGATATTTTTTTATCCATAAACCACTACAGGAATTTTAGAATTTAGGCTCTAAATTGACTCATGTGAAGAAAAATTGCCAACAAATTCCATGATACTTTTTTAAACTACTCGTAAGATTTAAAGAGTCGGTAACTTTTGGGATAGTTATTTTTGTACCGTCTAGCTTTTTTGTATTGTATGACTACCTAGTTAAACAACACAAAAATAAGTGTAAATAGTGATCTAATACTACACACACTCAATACCTGATGTTGCCCTTTTTTATGTGTCATGTATTGTGTACATCTTTTGTTGGAGATCCTAAATAAATAAATAAATACTAGATCGCGACACAATTTTACAAAGTTATAGCGTTAATAAGCTCTATAGTTAACAAATTGAAGAATTTACTATTAAGGGCGAATACGACCAAACTTTTATATCTAGAACTAATCCCGCGAATATTTTTTTTATTTTTGACAGATTTTCCATACAAAAACTGTCGGACGTCAATTTTATTCCGCGGGTAAAAGATTTCTGACTTTGGTTAAATCAGCCCTAAGTATGATAAAAAGGAATATTACAGGTAAGTTTAGGATCATACAAAGGGACCAAGTTCGAGTCGGACTCAACACGAAGGGCTCCGTGCCACCGTACAATATTTAACACGACATATTTAACCCGCTTTTTAATTGTTAACTTTATTTTATTAATAATATTTTTGAGGGGCTTGTGGCTAAGAAATAACAGCCGCACGGGTCAATCGATCAGGTTAAGCTACGCTTGCCGCGGTTGGTCCGTGGATGGGTGACCATCTTTACATATCAAGACCCCTCCGTGCCTCAAAAAGCACGTTAAGCCGTTGGTCCCGGCTGTCATTCGTGTATATTTGACAGTCGTTACGGGTCGTCAGAAGCCTGAAAGTCTGACAACCAGTCTTACCAAGGGGTATCGTATTACCCAGTAACTGGGTTGTGGAGGTCAGAAATGCAGTCGCTCCATGTAAAATACTGGTATTCAGCTGCATCCGGTTTGACTGGAAGCCGACCCCAATATAGTTGGGAAAAGGCTGGGGAGACTGATGATTTTATTAATAATATTTGTTGTTATAGCGGCACCCTTTGCATTCGGAACCCTACAAATAACAACGATCACTTTGAAAGCACTTGTCTACTTTCACGTTACATGTTGATGTAAACGCAGCCCAATACCTACGGGAGCTCGGGGCTGCTTGACTAACTTCCTCTTATAGGTCTATATTTCTTGTATTTTAATATTTACCTGTGCTATATGATCACAAAAAATAGCGAACGATAGTAAAATTTCACTTTTGAGTAGTTTCGAGTACCTATGATAAATCAAAAACATGGCACCACTACGACGCGGCGTGCAACCGAGATGCCTTGCTTTGCACAAATGTGGGGGCTACCAAGATACGAGTGTGAATAGGAGACCCAAACTCGTACAGCTGACGAGGTTTTGCAACCAGCCCCGGTCTCCGCTACCCACCGTTATTACTTGGATGCCAAATATTGCAGACTGCGACTTGTAGTGAACAATACAAAGTTCGATTTTAGGAAAATTTCCTTTTAAATAGGAACATTTTGATTTATGGCCTGCTGAAGATGAACTTTAAGTTCCATTTTACCCGGCTTCGGCGGAGCCCTAAAGTAGGGTAATATGTTTGGTTGGTAGTTTAAAGACATACCTAATTTGCTGATTGATTACTATTTGTGGGTGTCCTATAATAGGTACACCTCTGCCTAACCCTTTGGAGAAACAAGGCGTGATATTATGTTTATGTTATGATTACTATTTTTTCTTTCAGACTTAAACCATTTCTTTCAATAACCATTCACAGGCACTTTTGATCACTCTTAGGCCCACTTGCATGCTTAGTCGGGCTAAATGAATAAATGTAGAGTAGGCGAACTCCGAGTTATATAACTAACGCGTTGCGCCACTAAAAAGTAACACCGGATTAGATAACCTGACAACAGTGATTTTTGAGTTGGGAACATTGCAGTTCAATCGACGAACCATAAAATAGGATTGCAGTATCTGTGGCCTGATATGTAACCCGACCAAAGATGAATTAACGAACAATGAACGGGAATTTTATACCCATCTCTTTATCATTTTGTTTTTTTATTATAATTTGTATTTATTTTTATATGAGTTCATGAATATATTGCCAGCTGATATAGTACTGAATTTTCACTTACTATAACGTCGAACAATATAAAATCCATACTCCCATCCATACTAATATTATAAATTCGAAAGTAACTCTGTCTGTCTGTCTGTATGTTACCTTTTCACGCCTAAACCACTGAACGGATTTTGATAAAATTTGGCAAGGAGACAGATGGCATCCTGGGGACGGACATAGGCTACTTTTTGTTTCAAAAATAATCCTACAGGGGGTGATATAGGGGATGAAAGTTTGTATGGGAAACCCAGCATTTCTTAAGTTAAGGATTCAAATTTATGCTTTTGGTAGGAAATAAAGAATTATATGATTCAGCGTTTTTGAAAAATCATCCCCTATGGGGTGAATTAGGCGTTGATTTTAAAAATCACAAATAATATTAAAATTTTGTGTACGTCTTTTTAAGAGATTTAAGGGTTGGAAATGTAGTCATAGTTCGTATCTTGACTTCTTGAGGTAACATTTTAGTATTTATTTTAACCGACTTCAAAAAAAGTAGGAGTAGTACAATTCGGTTGTATGTTTTTTAATTTCTTTTTTTTTAATGTATGTTACCTCAGTACTCCGTCATTTATAAACCAATTTGGACATTTCTTTTTTTATTTGAAAGGGCATAGAGATTGGTCCCATTTTTATGAAAATCCAGTTCTGATGGTGGGATCCCTGAGGAATTGAGGGAACTCCTCAGATATTATAGGCATACACATAGCGATTTTGGTATTTTCATCAACAACTGAAGCATTTGCATTCAGAAAGTATTATTTAGTGAAGTGGAACTGATGAAGAAGACCACAGCCGGCCACGGGAACTCCTCAATAATAAATATTTCACGGGTGGTGAAAAGATATCTCAATTATGATAGTTAAGCGGCTATGACGAAGTAAATTTAAATAAATGGTTCTGATGAAAATGGTACCATCGAACTGATCTGATAATGAAGCCGGAATGTGGGCACCAGAACTCCTAAAAATAAATAATAAAAGAATCTATCCTAGCCGTGTTTGGGCTTCTTGAAATTTTCATGAGATGCACTCTGGCTACAAATGATTTTAATGGTAATATGCCTCTAATTGCGCTACTTGAGTCGTGAGTTATGTGTGGTCTTGATTGTCAATAGACACATTTCGTCAACGATCTGTCGTCGTGTGGTTGATTGAATAATTTGTTGGCGACGATGTCCAAACCTGATATAACTATGCCTTGCAAACTTCTGACATGACTTAGCGTGAAATATATACTTGCCATTTTAGAAAGTTTTTATTTGAAAGGGTTATACTCCTGAGGTAGTCGCATATAAATTTAGTCAGATTCTGATGGTGGTTATTTATTTCCATTTAGTGTATGTTGATGATGTTATAATAACTTCCTGTCACTGTTATTTACTTAGCAAGTAGTAGTATACGAATTTGGGTGGGGTAGGTACCTAATACAACTAAAAACTGGAAAATAAAAACAATAAAAAAAAACAACCGACTTCCAAGAAAAACACTACAAAGTGAAAAATAACTTTAGTTTCGGAAGTCGGTGGCTAAAAACGAAAATACTACACCAAAGACATCAACTTCCAAAATTAAAGTTATTTTTCACTTTGTAGTGTTTTTTTTTTTGGAAGTCAGTTGTTTCTTTTTTATAAATAAGTGTTTATTAAAATCGTTCCACTCGGTCAAAAGTTATTTCTTAAGTACCTATTTGTTATTAGACGTGACCGGCATAATTTTAACTAAACAAAGTCCTCCCACCGCGTCTGACTGTCTGAACGCGATAAACTCAAAAACTACCGAACGGATTTTCATCCGGTTTTCACCAATGGACGGAATGATTCATAAGGAAGGTTTAAATGTAGAATTCATTAAAGGTTTTGTATAAATTGGCTGAATTATGTTGATCTGATGATTGTTGAAGATGTCGGAAAAAATCATGTCAACTGGGAGTTTTCTAGCGTGCGCCGCGTTAACCAATGGAGTATTGCGGAACATAGGGTACTTTTAATCCCAGTAGTACGTTCCCGTGGGATCGAAGCGAGCGAAGCCGTGGGCAAAAGCTAGTACTAAATAAGTTATCAGCGGGACCTCATAACGTCAAATTATAATGATACGGTGAATGGTGTTAGTGCAATTTCTGTTCATTCATGAAACCACGGAAGTTAAACCACCTCATCGTGTTAGTCTAGCGTTGTGTTTACCCGGGGTCTCAAGTGTCCGTTATATTACACCCTACTACTGGAGCAGCGTTACGTCACAGTGTTATGCATCTGTGCAATCATCATCTGCCTGCCTTTTCCCAACCATATCCGGGTTGGCTTTCAATCTAACTGGATGCAGTTTAATACCAGTATTTTACATGGAGCGACTGTCTATCTGACCTCCCCAACCCAGTAATTAGATAATACGATACCCCTTGGTAAGATTGGTTGTCAGACTTTCGGGCTTCTGACGACCCGTAACGACTGTCAAAGATCTACGAATGACAGCCCGGACCAACGGTTTAACGTGCTTTCTGAGGCACGGAGGAGTCTCTGTATGTAAAGATGGTCACCCATCCACGGACAACCCCGGCAAGCGTAGCTTAACCTGATGGATCGACCCGTGCGGCTGTTAGCGTTCTCATACAATTTGTTTCAACATTATTCATAATTTTAATTACTTACTTATGTAAGAAATACGTATTTAAGTACAAGTTATGTTTTCGCATATTATACTTATTTCAAAAGTTTAATCAATACTAAAGAAAATTGCTTTTGAATTTTGCTAGAAGTGTGGATTACAGTCTTGTGACAGAAAAGAGAAAATATCCAAATTAGAGTCTAACAATTATGTTAATTCACTGTGGCTAAGAAATAACAGCCACACGGATAAATCGATCTGGTTAAGCTACGCTCGCCGCGGTTTGTCCGTGGATGGGTGACCATCTTTACACATCAAGACCCCTCCATGCCTCGGAAAGCACGTTAAGCCATTGGTCCCCGCTGTCATTCGTGTATCTTTGACAATCGTTACGGGTCGTCAGAAGCCCGAAAGTCTGACAACCAGTCTTACCAAGGGGTATCGTATTACCCAGTAACTGGGTTGTGGAGGTCAGATAGGGAGTCGCTCCATGTAAAATACTGGTATTCAGCTGCATCCGGTTAGACTGGAAGCCGACCCCAATATAGTTGGGAAAAGGCTAGGTATGACGATGACATGTCTAGGATAATGATGTTGACATGTCTAGAACGGAATGAATAGAATTCTGATAATACCCATTTGATAAAAATTAAAATGATAACCAATCAACCAATTATGGTTGGTGGTAGGGCTTTTCTAAGTCCGCCTGGCTAGCTACCACCATCTTATCTAAGTCTGTCGCCATAACAACAATGTTTTAACAGCCTTAAATTGTTGTGTTTCCGCAGTTAGAAGTAAGATATCCAGTTCCTCAGTTTTTGAGGATTTTGGGTTAAGCTCGCTTCAACTTTCGGCCTGATCATCAGTTACCATCAGGTGAGATGACGGCCAAGAGCTTCCCCGTTGTGGTTAAAAAAAAACACATGTCTGCTGACCCCAGAAGAAAACACAAGCTTGATGATAAAAGATAGTAACCTTGAACGCTATTGAAATGTAAATAAACAGGTACATAATATAAATCAGAAACTGGTTCTATGGTCAAAAGTTATACAATGTGTTAAAGATTCCGCGACCTTGAAACTATCTTAGTCTTTTGTAAGCAAATGCTTGATCAATTTATTTGATTTGAAATCTTTGTCTGAATTAGTTAAGTATTAAGAGGAATCGCGGTCGCGTAGCCGTTGGCGTTAATTCCTCTGTTTTCTCCCTGGTTTATGATACTACATAGTCCAAATATTTTTTACGATACAATGTTTAATTGTTAATCAT
Source organism: Fissipunctia ypsillon (assembly GCA_947568875.1). NCBI lineage: Eukaryota > Metazoa > Arthropoda > Insecta > Lepidoptera > Noctuidae > Fissipunctia > Fissipunctia ypsillon. The sequence goes on along the minus strand of OX387643.1, from coordinate 26,173,506 downwards.
TTAGTTTCAGAATCAATTTATAGTCTATATTTTGTTTGTAAAAAATATGTACGTGTAAAAAAATTATCAATTATTTATTTATTAATTATTATTAGTTACAACATTGCGCTATTTAATATTATACAGGGCCCCTCCGGATCCGTGGATGGTATACCAAACTCGTCATCCCGTCGTATACCTACTATACTGCCATATCCCTATGTTTTGTTTAAAAAAAAAAGCATATTACGGCAAAAATAAAACACTTGACTCCGTTTCCTCTTATTTAACAATATTTCAGAAAATAATACTTACCTACTGAAAAATAAAATTAATTTATTCATATTTTTAATGAGGTTTTCTTTTGGTACATTAGGGAAAATACTGTAGGTAGGTATGTTATTTAATGTAGGGTAGGTACACGTTTCTGAAAGTTAACGTAACGTCTGGAGCTTAAAAAATCAACACCATCTTTTTTGGTAACCAGTAATTATAATTCTAATAACACCCATGCTCATGAAAATGTAGAAAAATATTCCAACTGAAGAATCTATAAACAAAAGAAAATTAAATACTCTTTGTCTCCCAAAGTAAATTGCGAATTGTTCCGCGAATCGCGCATCGAATAGCGAGCGTTATTTAAAAAAAAGTTATGCTGAATACTTGTCGCCCTTGACGCTTTTTTGTCAAAATAACGAATTTCGAGTTCAAACTATAGTATCGATTTGTTTGATGATTTTATATTATATTAGAGTAGCTTCGGCCCGCGACTTCGTCCGAGTGAAATTTCTCGTTTTTTTTTTATCTATCGTAAGTAGCCGCCTTCGGCCTCCAGACTCACCGCGTCGTATCGCATCGTCCGCGCACGCTATTACTTCCTTTTCGCTTAGCATTTTCGGACTTTTTACTTTTTGCTCGGCTCCTAAAGGTCGTAGTGTGGTATTAAATAACCTCCCCCAAGAATTGAACTATAGCGCGTTCAAACAAATAAACAAAAAAAAACAAACAGTATAAAATTTTGGTGAGTCTTACGCCCGGGTTACACGACGCTTCTTTTCCCGTCAAGGATAGCAAGAAAGTGCTATAAGCTTATATTCGACTCGTGAATCCAGAACATTATACCTAAAGCTAATAAGTTAGTGTGATAGTTTACTATGACGGGGATCTATTTTTGAGCAGGTAGAGCCCCCAATACTAACTATACTATCCTGGCTTGTGTGCCCCGTGTGGCCTCCGAAACTAGTATCACGGCCTATTTTACTGCAATGCTAGTGGCTGAAAATTTCCAACATCGTGTAAACATAGCTGTAGCAAGTAGCAGGATATTGCTTGCTTACTATCCTAACTTGAAAACCAGCCTCGTGTTTAAAGCATCCAGGCAGCATTAAACATGTTTTACTCAAACTATTATTTTTAAGGCATTTATCCGAGAACGGGGGTGCTTGATGTCCCTTTCCAAAAATCCTGAGGAGCCACAATGGGTTAGTCGTGAAAGTCCCACATGAAAACATATCATAACATCACATCTGTATTCCCCGAAGGGTTAAGCAGAGGTGTATCCATAGTACACATTTCGCCAGTTCTATTCCAAGTAATAGGGGGCGAGCCTATTGCCATCAACCGGGCACAAATCTAGACTCCAGGCTGCTATTGAGAAAACTCTTAAGGCCCAGACTCCACCAAAGCGGAGATGTGTGGAGATGTCCGAAGCGGAGACCAGAATAGTTGTTTTTCAGCTAGGGTGTATCCACCGAAGCTGTGCGGACCGGAGATGCGTGCTGGCTAGACTGGAGCGGAGATGTGTGCTGGGTAGAGCAGAGATGTGTGCTGGCTAGAGCGGAGATGTATGCTGATATGCTGATAGAGCGACTGGCGGGTTATGCGACGCGGGGGGGGGGGGGGACTAGCGGCTCCGCTCACGGCCCCCGCCAGCTTGCGAGACACAGCAAAGCTCACAACTCCACTTTGTACCGCCGCCCAGCTCAATCTCGGCGAGGCACACACAGCCCACATCTCCGCTTCGATCACGCCATACAAATATGATACATCTCCATTCAGTGGTATCCACTGAAGCTGGGTGGAAACGAGATGTGTGAATAACGAAATTCTATTCTTTGTTTAAAACACGTCTCTCTTCTAGTCTCGTCTCCTCTTTGGTGGAGTATGGGCCTAACACTTTGCCGGACCCGGGACTGGAACCCAGGACCTCATGCTTAGCCACTAGCTAAACTACCAGACCAACGACGCAGTTCTATTGTATGAAAATAATAAGTACCTACACCACCTTCATCATAATTAGTTCCTTCGTATTTAATAAGGGAAGTATTCAATAGATGTGTATGTACAGACTTGAGTATCTATACTAATATTATAGAGGCAAGTTCGTATGTAGTTGACGGGGTCCGCTAGGGCCGATGCCAGCTAGGGTTGCGGGATGTTCGAAAGAGTTACCGTGGCCCCGGCACAGGCAACAGAAGGAACACGGGTGGGTTTTAGTCAGTAAAAGTCTGACACGCCCTCCCGCTCCGCCCAGAGCGGGAGAAGTCATTTGATGATTTCCCATCCACAAAAAAAAAAAAAAAAGTTTGTATGTAGGGGTTTGTTCTCTGGAACTACCAGTCGGATTTAAAAAAATCTTTTTGCATTTGATAGCCCGATTCTTGAGGAAGGTTATAGGCTTTTAACATCAAGCTATGATCCTTAGGAGCCAAGCAAAATGAAAAAAGTCGGAAAGAACGCTAAGCGAAAACGAAATAATAGCGCGAGCTGATGATGCGATGTGACAATAAATACATTTTTACTTTCATGTGATATCTTATCGAGATAGCGGATCATTACTTACTTCAGCGTTGGTTCGGATCACCAAACTGCCACCTAGTGCTGTCTACCTACCTACTACACTATCACTGCCTGTGTTTTTACCCGACTGCGGCGAAGCCAAAAAGGAGGGTTATGTGTTATTCATAACTTTATTTGCATTCTTCAATGTTTAAAGATCTTAGCATGGCTTAAAGCTAAGGTACAATTACGAACCCTGTAGGGCACAGCATAAACTAATTTAAAAAATAAAAATAAAATTAGGAAACAATTGTCTATTTTCAAATGTTATTAACATTAATGAAGTGAATTATAATTATTATATTTATTTATATTGAGATCAGTTTCATACTTTTCAAGGTTATCCAGATTGTGGCCTACATTTTGCTGGTAGAAATCGCTAACATGACGTGAGCATGAACAAGCTTATCGATTGAAACTCATTCCTTCTCTTGATGTCAGAAGAGGTCATTGACTTTCAGCGAGACTTACTGACCGATATTTTCCGCATTAGATCTCCAGGTCATATACAACAACATATCATAAAATCAAGCCTGTATTCCCCAAATGGTTGGGTAGAGGTGAGTACGTAACCCACATTTCGCCAGTAACGCTTGAGTTTCATTATGTAATGGGGACTATTAATGTCGAAATATAAAAAATATTTTCAATAATAAAATCATGTAAGTAGCTATGTAACCAGTTCCCTGTTTGAAAATTATGGATCGTTCGTAGAAAACGAAGCAAAATTATCTTATTATTAAATAAAATTAATACATATTTACTTAAAATAATATATAATTAGTACTTATACTCCATTGGTTTAGGTAATTAAATAAAGGTAGACAATAGTTATTTGTGCAACAAGAGAGCAAAGTCGTTTTTTGCTGCGAGTGCTGATTTTGAATCCTGAGTGTGGCGAGGGATTCAAAGGCACGAGATGCAAAAAACTGCTCTCGTGTAACACACATAACTTTTCACTTCAGCAGCGAGAGCACTAGGAGATAAAATAATAAACAGGAATAGATTGAAATAACTATTTATTGTGAATCAAAATAATTAACATTGTAGGTAGAGGTACCAATTCAATAAAATGGAACATTTTAAAAGTTAAAAGTAAAATTACTGTAATTCTGCAAATTAAAAGTACTTAACAGATTTATTTGGCAACGTTATATTTAGTTGCATTGAGTTGAGTTTGATTATCTGGGGTTAAGGTTTCTGTTTCGGTGGCAAATTGAGAAGGAACAACGGTGAACGTTGTGACTCTGATCGGCTTTCTGTATAAGTACACTGTGCGTCGTTGGAAGTGGATGGGCGTGGGTGAGATTGAGTCTTCAATATAGCCTTCTGCAACTGTATTGGACTTCCACCCGCCGTGACGTTTTAAAGTGGTGAGATCGGCTTCGGAATCAGCCACGAGCGTTGCCGAAGTTCTCCGAAAGCAGTGACCCGTGTATAGCTGAGGCTCTTCCAGTTTTAAGAAAATGGCAATTTCTCGCGGTATAGCACCTATTTTATTTACTCCCATAGGCTGTCTTGAGCATTTATTACTATGGTATTGTATGAAAAATCGGTCGGTTTTATATTGGCTGGACGTAAATTTTGGTATTTTTCTACAATAGTTACATATTCTTCGCGTACGACAAAAGACCTGTCAAGGTTCGTCTTCGTATTTTTCAATTTTACTAACAGTAATTTATCTGAATGCTTTTCGATATTATTAACTGTTAGCTGTAATAGCTCGTTATTGCGACACGCTCCACTAATTCCTATGATCAGTACAACCTGTAATGAAAATATTACATAATTAATATGCATAATTTAACATTTACAGCATCTTTTACATATCGTAATAAATATTTTAACAGTATTGCTAAGCCAGACTAGGATTCATTGCGCCTCCAAAAATTAGTAGTAGGTAGGCAGTAAGTACCTTTATACATAACAGCCTACACACAAATTTTAATAACTAACAACATAGATTCATAGGTACCACTTACTTTAGCGGCAAGAAAATTGCAGTCCGGAGCTTCATTAAGAAATTTTTCTATGTTAAGGGCCGTGAAAATTTTGGACTTTTTAGCCTTACGCCCAACTGACATTCTTTTTAGAAAAGATACGAGTTTTGCGTATGCTTCAATATGCACGTTATGTTTTGTTTTTAAAGTAGCTTTCAACATTGAGTAAATACTCCACATTGTAGATGATCGCCTCGTCTGCGATAAATCTAAAAAATAAGATAGCAACACCGTCTCCGAAAAACTGCTACCGCCCTTTGTAAGTCTCCATTCATTGAAGACATGGTATGCTTTCAGATATTTATCGCGAGACTTCTCCGGTAGGAAACTTAATTCTGCATTAATAACTTGTTGTTTTAACTCTTCCGGTGTTAAAATACTGTTCTCGTCGCTAGTTTCACTCATATTTTACGATTATTTTAATATTTTTTAACTTAATCAACTCTTTACGCCAGCCACAAAATTTTATTCCCGCTCTTTTATTTAAATTAATCCGTGTTCGGAAATAGCACCCACGATATTTTATTATACAACATATATTACGTAATATTATTGAAACTAGAAATAAATATTTACAGGTTAAATATCAGTTTTATTTGTAGTAAATACTTATTTTCATTTAAATACAACAATAAGTTAAACATTCAATAAATTATATTAAAATACATAATTATCTTTTTGTAAAATTTCTTTAGTTAGTACAAAATTCCGAACGTGTTTGTCTTTGAGGTCGAATTCAAAATCGGAACTTCGAAAGGGCTGGTCTTTGTCTCTCTCTCTCTTCCTAATGGCGGGAAAGAGATAGTGTGAATGTTTCGAATTGTATGTTTAACCCAAAGCTAAGATATTCGTGGCTTTCTGAAAAAAAAAAATTTAAAAGTTACTTGGTCTCACTCAGTGAGCAAAATCGCATTTTGCTCTCTGATTTCAGGCAGCAAAACCTACGTAGTCGGTCTCATAATGAACTGGCCTGATATAGTTCTACGCGACATGTCGCTACATGTTGTGTTGCATTAAATAGTACGTTTATCGTGCACTTAATATAAGAAACACGCATCGACATGAAATGCTTAGTCTTAGTTTAACAGGCATTTGAATGACGAGAGTCGCGTATTTTTTCAAAATGTCGAAAACTGAGTATCGAAGTGTCATAAAGTTTCTGTTTAAAGAAGGTTTATCCCCTGCCCAAATAAAAGAACGATTGGATGGCGTGTATTAGGAGTCTGCCCCCTCCTATAGCACAGTGAAAAATTGGGTGAAAGAGTTTCGCCTCGGGAGAGAAACCGTCGAAGAAATTGGCTACGACGGTCGACCTGTGGAAGTGCTCACTCCCGAAACGATTGCTCTTATCGAAGAGGAGGTTCTGAGTGACCGCCGTTTGAAGATTAAAGAAATTGCAGCTAGGCTTGGGCGCTCTAAAAGTACCGTTCATCGCGCGACCCATGAACATCTTCACATGAAAAAAGTGAGTGCAAGATGGGTACCGAAACTTCTTTCAGCGGTACAGAGACAGGAAAGAGTGCGCTGCGCTTCGGAGTTTTTGGATCTTTGTGGCGAAAATCCAAAGACTGTGATCGAGCGGCTAGTGACTGGTGATGAAACTATGATCTTGTATTATGATCCACAAAGCAAGCGCGAGTCAATGGAATGGCGTTATAAGGGTGAAAAGCCCCCTAGAAAGGCAAAGGTGCAACAATCGACTAAAAAACTGATGTGCACAATCTTTTGGGATTTTCAAGGCATTTTGATGGTGGATTTTAAAGAACGTATTACAGTCGTGAACGGCGAATATTATGCTTCTTTAATATATAAATTACGAAACAAGATAAAGGAAAAACGAAGAGGCAAGCTGTCTAAAGGTGTCCTGTTGCTCCATGACAACGCCCGTGTTTATACCGCTGGTGTTTCGAAGGATGCAGTTCGTCAATGCGGGTTCACAGAAGTTGAACATTCACCTTACAGTCCAGATATGGCCCCGTCCGACTATTATTTATTTCCAAATTTAAAGCGGGACTTAAGAGGAAGAAAGTTTTCAAGCGATGAAGAGTTACAGGCGGCCGTCTTCAGTCATTTTGAGGATAAAAATTGTAATTATTTTTATAAAGGTTTAGAGATGTTGATTCACAGATGTCAGAAATGTGTTAGTATTCATGGTGATTATATAGAAAAATAAAATTGGTTTCGTTTAATTTCCTTCATTGGTTCATAGTTAGGCCAATTCAGTATGGGACCGCCTACGTACATGTTTGAGCTACTGAAGTGAAAAATATTTTTTACCATTACGGTACAGGGCAAATCCAAGAAGTTAATATCACCAAGGAGTTTCCATCAATTATTTTTTTCTAATGGAACGCATTATGCGGGGCGCACCATTTTTATAGCATTACAAAAAAGTTTTGATTCCAATTTTTACTTGTCTTTCGCAGCACCGCAGTGATATGCTGGGTTTTAGCGCCATTTCATTAAATTTATCAAAATTTGACTCCGCTCGATATTTTAGGTGCGGCGACGGAAATGATTCATAATCAATATTACCAGAAAGTCAAGATAATTATACTTGTGATAAGTGTTAGCACGATCTTTTATTTAATAGGTACAATCCCAATGTATGAGAGTAGATAAAATAGTGTATTAAACTGCAGATAACTAGGTATTAAAACACTCGCGTGATACTATTAAAGTTTTAATACCCCTCAATGAGCAACAGTTTCATAAACTACTAAGTATTATTGAACATAAGGTTGCCAGGTCGTCTAACCTAATAGCCGGACAGACCAGCCAGTTTGGCCGGACATTTGGGTAAAAAGGCGGACACCCTAAATTATTAAGGATTTTGTGTCTTAGTAATAACTCAACAAAATTGTTTTTACGTAAAAATAGGATTTTTATCATTTACCATAAAACTTCTTAAATTCTAATGAAATAAAATAAAATTTAATAACGTATCAGTCTTTATTACTACTAATCATTCATTAATATTATTATTTCCCAAGGGAAAACACAAAAATAAAATTAAGAAAACAAAACAAAACTTCTTTACTAATGAATAAAAAACGTTCATCTGGCCATTTCATTTAATTTTTCGATCATTCGGTAGGCGAGTGACAGATGCCGAATGCTGAAATCCAATATTTGATTGATTCACTAATGAATAAATTAACTTTTCATTTATTTTGTGTTCAGACATTTCACTCAAGTGAAAGATGCCGAATGAAAAAAAACCGGCCAAGTGCGTGTCGGAAGAACAATGAAAGGTTCCATTGTTGGCATAAATTTATCCCAAGAGCAAACTTAACATTGTTGTTGAAAAACCTGTCCTCTCATACATTCCAAATGCAAATGTAAGTTGGTCGACTATTACTCGTGAACTTGTAAAGCCTACTTAGCTGTGATAGCTTTTCTTTAAACTTCGTTGTACTCGTATATACTACTATCGTGAATTTTTTCACATATCCAAAACTAACCGTTTAGCTGGCATGGGAGCACACTTGACTCGAACAAAAATTAGCACTTTAAAGCTTAATATTTTAGAAACGGATCCCTTAATCGAAAAATTGTTTTCACAAACCCGCAATATTTTTGAAATACCTATCCAACAACACCCCACACCATGGGGTAGACGAGAAAAAAAGCTAGGAAGCTAGCTTAACAAAAGCCGGACAGGCCGGACATCGTTTAATTTGGCCGGACACACAATCAAAAAGCCTACCTATGTCCGGCTTTAGCCGTACGCCTAGCAACCCTAATTGAACAGCACACATTTTAGACAACACTGTAGGTTAAGAGGGGACGGGGCCTGCAAGGAATTTGAAAAGTAGGTATTTGAAGAAACTTGCCGTAGCGCTGCGCCCGAACAACCCCCGTTGAGTGCGATAGGGACAGCTGCAGCTCAGACCGATTATATAACTGACGAGATCGATGTTTCTTATTCCCCTTTTTCTCCTCGAAATCTGAGCTGATTCAATAATTTTTTTTATGTTAAAAAATTTTCAAATTTGTCTGGGGTAGTCCTCTAATCACGGCAGTAAAAATGGGGTATTTTCGTAATTTTTGGAAGATCATATTTTCTTTACTCATTAGTTGCTGAAAAAAATGAAATGAGAGGGACGTGTAGCAGCCGAGCAGACCTTGATTTTATAAAAATAAATGATTGCTCTAGACGCATTATTCAGGATGAAAAAAAGGGAAAACATTTGTATGGATAATCGCAAACCCTGTTCCCTCTTAAGCGCACAGCTGATGCGTTCTCCTTCTCTATTTCCCTTTCTCTTTCTCGTCACACACACGCACACACTGTTGACTAACAGTACCAACCTCTCGGAAAATGGGTTAGTACCATCTGACGGACAACTCTAGCACCACGCGTGCTCATTGGTGTAATCCATAGAGTATAGTAATATTGGTGTAATCAAATAGCGCGCACTTCCCCGGCTTCATGTTACACAGTGCCGTCCCTTTTCACCACAGAACACTAATACTCCTAGCGGAGCTTTTCACGAAATCACTCCCACAGATTGCAGAAAAGCGAGAGAAAAGATGATAAACATCAAATTTTTTTAATATTGTAACGAAAAACAAAAACAGATAAAAAAAATACACTAATAAGCTATAGACGCAAAAGTATAATAAAATATTGTAGTCGGAGTACTTTATACAAAAGAAAACTCCGATTATTGTGCGTGTAAACATGGTGTATAGATAAACGAAAAGAGTACATAAAAATAGTCATCATCTGCCTAGCCTTTTCCCAACTATATTGGGGTCGGCTTCCAGTCTAACCGGATGCAGCTGAATACCAGTATTTTACATGGAGCGCCTGCCTATCTGACCTCCACAACCCAGTTACTGGGTAATACGATACCCCTTGGTAAGACTGTAGTAAGTACATAAAAATAGTGTGATCTTTTAATCAAAATGGACGGTTCGCGAGGCGCAACGTATGCGTACGAAGAGCGCGTGCGCGGTTATTGGGTGTTTATTAAAATGTACTCTGTGGTGCTTATCGCTCACTGCCCTTGCGACGCGGGGCGACCCGGGCGACTGGGATAGGGTTGTGCCATAGTATAAAGAGAGGAAGTAGGCTATCTTCATACAAACGCACTGCGCGCGGCTTGTATGAGTGCGCCAAAGTATCTATGCGTCGCCGCACGCACACTTAAACAAATCTCGGCCCGTTTCGCAACGCGCCAGTCGGGGCTAACATCGCACGAGGTTCGCGCGTCACGGCTTTTCGGCACCGCTAAATGAATGTGTGATAATCGCAGGAGAACGTATTGCTGTGTGTTTGGGTGTCTTAATAATTCATCGATTCCAGAATTGTCTCTGTTCAAATTACCTATTGAACAGGAAAGATGTCACTTTTTCTAGCATATCATTTTTACTTGATAATGAGATACCTACTTACTTATTTTTTGTTGTATTAGTTTTCTATCAGACAGAGGAAGTAGGTAGGCCTACATTCCCACTAGAATGTACTAGGTACTTTTGATCTGTCAATTGATTTGCCGCTATTGCTTTGTTTATGTTTAGTCATGCCGACTTCTTAGTACCTATTGTAGGTATAGTAACTAAGTACCTATTTACAGTTATAAAATCGTACATAAAAAATAAGTAATTGACTAATTGTGAATCAGATAAATAGAGCAAAGTTCGAATCACCTACCGTTTACTCGTGCTCATCACCGCCCCGCGCCGCCCGCGCCCGTCTGCTGGCCCGTCGCTCTTTCTTTCATCGTGAAAGGTTTCATCATCGTTTAGGTACCCAGACAATACATGTAAAAAATACAACTTCCCGACCCTTGCCAATTTATTGGCACTGAATTAAAATTTAACTAAAAGTGACAACCCTGAGACAGTAGGCAATTATATCGCGGATTGTGCCGGAGATAGCCTACTTCCTCTCTTTATACTATGGTTGTGCCGACCCCTAGTCACGTAACCTGGGCGGCACACGATGAACTCTAGAAATGCGGGGAGACGACTCTAATACCCGGTCGCTCTATAATATTTTGTTTCAGGATTCAACACACGGGCTTAAAAGACTAGAACCCAAGTCCCCAACTAAAAATCTGCGTGTCAAAGTAACAGCAGTACTGCACACAGAACACTACTTCAGGCAGCGCGAAATTGTCCCTCGATTTCGGTCGTTATTGTAGTGAAAAGTTGTACTTTTTTAAACGGCAAATTAAAGCTTTCAAGCTGTCGGCTAAAACAGGAAAAGATAGAGATATGAGCTGCCATGACTTTGGCCCCGATTCAGGGGGCAGAGTGAAGTTAAGTGATTTTGTACAATACGTGCTTCGGCTATAAAAATCCTTTGTTGTTTTGTCAAATCATTGAAGAAATTACCGCTACCCATCCCTTTTACCACTAATAAGATTATGAGCCGTAAAACACATTTTTCCAAATAAATTCCGCAGTAGCTACTGCGATCGCTGTATGTTATTGTTTTATCGATCGATTGTCGGCTACCCAACCGCTCCTATTCACTACATAATAAAAATATTCTTTCTGTAGGATATGACAAGTTGAAATTCATTATTCATACCATTTCAGGGCCTACAGTTAGTAAAACCTGTGGTATTTGGGAATATAGCCAGATACTTTGGGAAGAAACGTGAAGAAGATGGCCACACGCATCAGTGGACGGTCTATTTGAAGCCGTTTGCCAACGAGGACATGTCTGCGTATGTCAAGAAGGTCCACTTCAAGCTTCACGAGAGTTACTCAAACCCCAACAGGATTCTGACAAAGATGCCATATGAGATAACCGAGACGGGCTGGGGTGAATTTGAGATTGTCATCAAGATATATTTCCTTGATCCTAATGAGAGACCTGTAAGTATTTGTTAAACAAAGTTAATAATCCTGTGTTTGTGATAAAAATTACATTTTTGCTACCATAATTCAACCAAACTGATTATTTGCCTTATTTTTCTCATTTATTACTCGTCACTTTTTTAATTGATTCAGGTAATCAGGAACATATTTACGTTGCCAGTTTTGGAAATGGGACGGTAATAGGGCCATATTAATTTTAAGAATTGTTATGATTTTATGGGTATTTTTAGAATATAACATATTAAAGCTGTTTATAAAGCATATTAATAATAACAATTGTAATGCACATATTTAATAATAGATTAATATATCAATTTCATTTTTAAATCGATAGCAATTAAATCAAAATCCAGCCTTAAAAGTATGTAGGTAATGGCAGCATCTTCTTTATCTTACATAATCATTGTCACTGCCTGTCATTTGGCAATTGTCATAAATATATCATTTTTAAGCTCTGTAGAAAGCTAACATAGAAGGAAGGCTTTAAAAGATAAACAACGCAATGCAACAATTTATTTTTCTTTTTTCTTTATGAAACATTGCATGTGTCAGAAAGAGTACACTTTAGTACCTACTTACTCTGCATTATTTTTCTCATTTATTTTATTACACAGCACTTTTTTAATTATACAACAAAATAATTATATTTCAGGTGACGCTCTACCACATCCTGAAGCTTTTCCAATCTCCACTGACAGTGGGTGGGGCGCCCCAGGTGGGTCGGACGCTTGTCAGTGAATCATATGATGAGATTGTATTCCATGAACCTACGCAGCTGATGCAGCATCTGCTTAATAGTGTCAAACCTATTACCAATGGGCCCTGGAATCACAACACAAATTGTAAGTTTATCTCTACTAACTTTAAATTCCATATAAATAATGATTGACAAGATGCACAGCGCTATGCAATTTAACCTATGCAGGTTGCTTGCAGTGTGAGTTTAAATTTTCCATCCTAACTAATATCATAAATGCGAAAGTGAGTTTGTTTGTTTGTTCCGCTTTTACGCTAAAACAGCTGAACTGATTGGCACATGGGTAGACTGGGTTAGGGTATACTTTTTAACACGCTTTTATTAGCTTCACTTGTAACAAAATCTCAGTAGTCAATTTTAATCTACTTAAAATTGTCATATCAGCATGAAACTTTGTATGTATATGTAGTTCGGAAGACAATACTATAATTTCGTATCTTGGAGCTGATCTGATGATGGAGCCAGGATGTGGATAGTGGAACTCTTCAGTGGCTACTAGTAAACCCATCGAGTTTGCGCTCATATGATTTGGTTTGACGAGACCAATATATTGGGCTTGGTAACGAGGGTCTGATGATGGAGTCAAGAGGTGTATAGGTGGAATTCTTCAGTAGCTACTAGTAAATCTCTCAAGTTTGGGGTCATATGATTCGTTTTGATGAATCTTTGAATGTATATTATGTAGTTCGGATGACAATACTATAATTTGGTATCTTGAAACTTATCTGATGATGAGGACACCACTTGGCACGTCTTGAGAACTCATGATTTTATTGGTGAATCTATATGTCAGTATCAGAGGAATAACTTTTTACGTGCTTTTTGGTCTTAAAACCATTTGGATTATTAAATCCCTCGAGTTTGGGGTCATATGATTCGTGTTGATGAATCTTTGAATGTATATGTAGTGCGGATGACAATACTATAATTTGGTGTCTTGAAGCTGATCTGATGATGAAACCAGGTGGATAGTGGAACTCTTCAGTGTCTTCTAATAAACCCCTCGTGTTTGAACTCATATGATTCGTTTTGACGAGTCCAATAGATTGGGCTTGGTAACGAGGGTCTGATGACAGAGCCAGGAGATGGATAGTGGAATTCTTCAGTGGCTATTAGTAAACCCCTCGAGTTTCGGGTCATGTAATTCGTTTTGGTGAGTCCAATAAATTGCACTTGGTGTTGAGGGTCTGGATGATGGAGCTAGGAGGTGGGTAGCGGAACTCTTTAGTGGCTACTATTAAACCGGTCAAGTCATAACTTCGTTGACTTTAGACTTATTAACTAAATGAAGAATATACTAGCTAAAAAGTAAAAAATAAAAATATGTAGTTTAAAAAAAAACTAAAAAACACGTTTTTATCACATACTAAAAATTATAAAATAAATAAATTGACTGGTATTAGTTAAGATATAAGTACCTATGCAGCTTGTCACTTCTTTTATATCCAATGATTAATTCAAAAAGCGTGGAGCGCTTTTTACTTGTGCGCACTTTTAATTAATTTAAACAAAGCGCTCCACTCTTTTTGAATTAATCATTGGATATAAAATAAGTGACAAACTGCATAGGTACTTATATCTTAACTAATACAACTCAATTTAATTATTTTATCATTTTTAGTGCGCGATAAAAGCGTGTTTTTTAGTGTTTGTTTTTTATCTACATATCTTTTATACTGACAGTGTTCCCATGGGATAAATTCCGACCTTCACGTAGACGAAGCGGCGAGCAAAGGCTAGTTGCAATATATTTTGGTAATTACACTACATTAAAATTTTTCATGCAGTTTTTACATAGGTGTCACTTCTAGGTTCTTAGTTCTTCGACATGCTTCGCGATCATAGACAATTTGTTTCTTTTTTGTTACAGTCGAGGAAAAGAAAGAGAAAACGCTACAAAAGATAGTAACAGCCCAACCGAAAATACGCAGTGAAATATGTGAGCTTAAAGAGAGGCTACAGCTTGCTAAGGAAACCGTTGCCAAGTTTAAAGAAGAAATTGCCAAAATACAGAACAGCAGCGGTAGTAATATGTTCACTGGTATATAACTTGAAATGGAAGGCTTTTTCAGTACCTAATTATTTAACATTTAAGTTTCTGTCCCTTAGGCTGCAGTCTCCTATCGAAAATCATTGCTGACATCTGGTGTCAACGTAAACTACTTAACTAAGTATTTTTTAAACTGCAGTAAAGCTAGGCTGCGGTGGTGTCGCAATTTACCGTCGAATGACGTCACTGAAACGTTATTTATGAAAGTAAGTTGGTGTGTTTCCCCAGAGTTTTTGACACCGTAAAGTCAAACCCCGCTGCCATCATTTTCATGACGGCCGTCTCTGCGGCTGTTATGTGGCGGCTACCGCTGTTATAGGAGACCCAAGCTTAAGCGTTTCAAAGAGCCTTCAGTAAAAATCTTGAGGCAGCGTACGACAAGACGCTGTATGCGTCCGATGACATTTCTTCATTCTCGTAAACTTTAAGGATCGTGAATCCTAATTTATTAGCTAGTGCATCTCCATTTGCTAAACGAAACCGGTCTGAAGCTTGATGTAGTGCCACATTTCCTGGCACTTCCAGATGTCAGACACCTATTTCACTATTAGAGCGATGTGTAACCGCCCTTAAAATCGCTCGATGGGTTTCCTTACCAAAGTGCGTAAGTACCCGAAGGGCAGTGGCGCGATGGGTTCAGGTCCCACTGGTATGGCACCAGTGATCAGAGCAAGAGGCCTTCATGGAGACCTGTCACCCAGTGGTGATTTCTGCCGCGCCCTCTGTTGCCAGAGTGAGATCTATGATTGTACGGCTTCGACTGGTTACGAATGTTAGTTCGGAGCCAGTGTATAGTAAGGATAGATCAGTCGAGAATAAATAGTCAACAAAGGCTTTGCGTGTCCACACTCCACAGTTGGTGGTGAGCATTAGCGTCGGCCCCGACGACGACTTCAAACCCGCATCTCTCACCATGGCTCACGAGGCGGGCGAGTTCGTGCGGAGGCGTTGCCTCCGCCTCAGGCATGTAGTCCGAGGTGAAAACGATCACCATCCCCAAGGCGTCATCACGCTGTATTAGCAGCTTAGCTGCATAGACATCTCTGCGACAGAAGTCAGTTAAGAGCTGTGTTTTAACAAAGCAATGGCCGTGTGTTGAAACTCCAGCCACTTGCGAAGCTGAGCCGTCGCGGTCTGACTGTGGTGGAGGTTTGCCTGGAGCACTTTACAGGTCGACAAAAGGGACGCCACCGCTGGTCGAACACAATTCGTCCCCCTCAAGTCTGAGTCCGGCAAACAGGTCGCCCTCGTTGAAGCCGCCCCCTACCAGGCCCAAAGCTGGGGACAGGGTCATGTCGTCCAGCTCCTCATCCGATGAACAGGCGGCGCCCTCGGTGGCGTCGGCAGGGGCGGCCGACTCTGCTGCAGCAGATTCAGCCGCGGATGCTTCTGAGTTATTTAATGAGGGAGTAGACTCCTCTGCTGATGTCTGCAGCAGCTGCTTCAGCGCCTCGCAGTTGGTTCCAGTGGCTGGGTCTCATCCCTGGGGACGTCGGTGCACCTGCTGTTGCGACCCTGGACCTTCACGTACACCGCCCCCAATCCAATCTATTGAACGACGGGTCCGCCCTCCATCAGGTTCGGGAATAAGTACACAGGGACACCGACCACCGATTAACATCGCCGTGGTCGCTGAGCCGTACTTCGTCCCGGCCAGGGATGATTAGGTGGAGGACCTGAGCGGCTCAGTGACCCTAATTTCGTCGGCCGCCGCGGTACTCCGTCCCTTGAGGCTGTCAAGAGGGGACGGGGTTGCGTGGCAGCACGGTTCGGGGAGATTGTCGTGGTAGGGGTATACTTCTCCCCGAACCGAACACTCGCCGATTTCCACAACTCCCTTGCGGAGTTGAGAGTCATCGTCGGGTTCCGTTCCCTCCCTGTGCTCGTCCTCGGGGAGTTCAAAAAAAGAAAAAAAGGGGGGGATTCTGAACAAATAAATGAATATTATATTCAATGCCAAGAAGTGGCTTGGGGTTCCGGGCATACGGACACACGGGGCAGGATGGTGGAGGACTGGGCTCTGGAGACGGGCCTGGTCGTCCTAAACCGAGGCTCTATCCTCACGTGTGTGCGGGTGCGGGGTGAGTCAGTGGTGGACATTTCGTTCGCCCCGCTCTGTCGCCGCGTGTCGTTAACTGGCGTGTCATGGAGGGGGTGGAGACCTACTCGGATCACCGGTACATCCGGTTTGACGTCTCCGCCCAGACCTCGGGCGCGCCGGTCCGACAGGCCCCGAGTGGTTCGCGGTGGACGCTAAAGCAGCTGGACCGGAAGCTCCTTCTGGAAGCCTCGATCGTGCAGGCCTGGGTGTCACTACCAGACTGGCCTGCTGACATCAACGACGAGGCGGGATGGTTCCGAGAGGCCATGCCCGAAGCTTGTGACGAGGCAGTGCCCCGGGTACGGCCTGGACGCGCCTGGCGCCAGGTGTGCTGGTGGTCCCGGAGTTGACGTCTCTGCCCAACGCGTGCGTTGCTGCGCGACGCCCAGGCGGAGCTGTATGAAGGATACAGAGCGGCGAAGACTGCCCTCCGAGTGGAGATCCTGTGGGCCAAAGGACTGGCCCGCGAGGAGTCGCTGAAGACTCTGAACAGGGACCCGTGGGGACGCCCCTATAAAATGGTGCGGAACAAACTTCGCCCATGGGCTCCCCCGATGACGCAGGGTGGAGACCCTGCGTCATCGGCCCCAGCTCGTGGAGGACGTGGTGAGCGCTCTGTTCCCTTCGCGAGGGCAACATACTCCCCCGCCCATGGCTCCGCCTCCTGCGGTGCCCGATACGGACCACACAGCCGACGATGACGACGATGCTTCGGAGGTGACCGAGGTAAAGCTGAGAGTGGCGGTGCATAGGCTGTATGCCAGGAATACCGCCCCAGGACCCGACGGCTTACCTGGAAAAGCCTGGGTCCTGGCCTTGGAGGCTCTCGGGCCTCAACTAAGGGGGCTCCCAAGCGCATGCTTGGAGAGGGGCCGGTTCCCACTTCGTTGGAAGACGAGAAAACTGGCCCTCATTAAGAAGCCGGGGCGCCCTGCGGACTCTCCGTCCGCTTACCGGCCCATCGTGCTGCTCGACGAGATGGGCAAGCTCTTTGCAAGAGTAATTGTAGACCGCCTCGTCGGGCGGCTGGTGCGAGTAGGGCCGGATTTGGCGGTGAGCCAGTTTGGTTACCGCAGGGGGCGCTCTACGGTGGACGCCATCATGAGCGTACGAGCCCTCACGACAAGGGATGCTGTGGCCCAGGGTGGGGTCGTCTTGGCGGTGTCTCTAGACATCGCCAATGCCTTCAACACCCTGCACTGGAGTTGCATCAGGGAGGCATTCTGGTATCACCGGATGCCGACCTACCTCTGTCGCGTGGTCGAAGCCTATTTGATGGACAGGGCCGTCATCTACCCCGGTCACCGGGGACAATGGAACCGGTGAGAGATGTCGTGCGGTGTCCCACAGGGATCGGTCCTGGGGAGCATCTGTGGGACATCGGGTATGACTGGGTGCTACGCGCCGACTTCCCTGGTGGCGTCAGCGTAGTTTGCTACGCTGAGGACACGCTGGTCCTGGCGCAGGGGAAGTCGCACCAGGCGGCGGCCGAATTAGCGACACGCAGGGTTGCGACAATCGTAGAGAGGATCCAGCAATTGGTGCTCGAGGTGGCCTTGCACAAGTCTGAGGCTATGTGTTTTCATGGTCCTCGGAACGCGCCACCGTCGGGTTCCTAAATAACGGTAGGAGGGGTTCCCATCGGCTCGAGTCGACGAAGAAATACCTGGGACTCGTCCTCGACATTTAGGTTATAGAAAAGTTTGTACTCTTCGGATTCCACATAAACTTTCCGATGAACAAAAGGATCAGCCAATTAAATGGTGTAAACAAATGATTGCAAAGTTTGAAAACGGAAAATCAAGACATCATTTCAGTCGTCACGGACGATGAAACGTGGCTTTATTATTACGACCTGCCCACAAAGCAGCAACATAAAATATGGGTGATAGAAGGCGAAGAAACTCCAGCTGAAGTAAAAAAAATCTAAGTCGATAAAAAAGAAAATGATCGTGGTTTTTTTCGGTATTCGGGGAATTATTGAACAAGTAGTTCTCATCTAGTGCTCCGGCACATCGTGCTGACGTTACATGCCAATTTTTGCGAGATGCCGGCTTGAAACTTTTTGAACATCCGCCTTACAGCCCAGACTTGGTGCCATGTGACTTTGGACTGTTCCTTTCGTGAAAAGTAAATTGAAAGGGTAAAGATTTCGGGACTTAGAAGCCTTACTTTCGGCCTGGGACAATATATGTGCGGAAATTCCAGGCGGCCAACCAGCACCTCTTAAAGCAGTATTATTTTAATATTACTTCAGTGTGAGAAAGAGATGGAGCTATACAGGACGTCTAGCCCCATCTCTTTCCCACACTGAAGTAATATTACAATAATACTGCTTTAAGAGGTGGTGGTCTAGCTCCTGAACAGAGATAGAAAGACATTATTAGTGATTGGTTTATAAGGATGCAGAAGTGTATTAATTGTGGTGGAAATTATTTTGAAAAACTGTAAAAAATAAAGTTAAATCTCTAAAAAGTAAAGACTTTCGGAACACCCTACGTACACACACGTTTTTCTTGCCGTGAAAAACTACGGTTTATTCTCCGTGTGAAAGAACGATCATCGGTGTTGTTTAGGAAGCTTTTTGTACGATCCACCCGTACAATTAATATATTTTTACATTAAATAAGCAGTTTTGTACCGCGTGCGCAATTCACTTCAGTTCGCGTTCGGTCTTCGCCGCGTGTACTCATTATCATAATATCAATGCATTTCGATCCCCAAAAACCATTCTATCATAAGTGATCACTGTATCAATTAGCTATAGCATTCTATCAATAAACTTATCATTATAAACTCTATCGCTTCTTATCATTTATAGTTGTCCCGTACACTTGTGGACATCCACGTTTTTCTACGGCGCAGTATATACGCCGTGTGTAGGTACGGTCGTCAGTGTTGTACGGATCACTATGAAAACATGATGATAGACACGTTTTGCTACGGCGCGGTTTCTACGCTGTACCGTAAAGAAACCGTACCGTGTACAAAGGGCCTTACCAGGCCTCCTGCGAGCTTGATCTCTCTCGATAGTTAAATATCGGTTTTTCTGCCAATGTGGCACAAATATTTATTGATTACCCACATTAAAATATAGATATTAGATTGTAGTAATCAATGTTTACGAATTTACTTATGTATTCATAAAATATGGGGTTTCCCCGACGGAAAACTTTGTTATGTATAACATACTTCGCCATCAATTTGAGACGTATTATAAATACTGATAGTCATGCGACAGCCAAATTGCGAATGTTTAAAAAATAATGATTTGTGTATCTCGAAAAAAATTAAACTCTTGTCAAATATCTCATGGGAATAAGTTACAAAACAATATGAATTTAATACTGTGTATCATCTCTAGGCTTTTGATTGTTTATGATTCAGAATAATGTTTATAATTTGCATAAACATGTTTACAATGTTTTGCTTTGGTTTTAAGCACAGAACATTTTACATAGACATTTTTTGTCAATGAATTATTTGTGTTACAGTTATGTAGGTAGGTCATTAATATAATAATATTATTTATTTAAAAGCTTTCAGATCTCTCAGTATTCTAGTTCTACTTTTAGTTCTAGTTTGCAGATTTTTCTTCATTTAGTTATTTAAGTTAGACATAAGAAGAACATTCCTAAACTTGGATACTCATAAGTATAAGTTTTTTTTTTTTAATTAAATAAAACATTAAATGGAATTTGTCCTTTTTATTAGTGTATGTTTATACCTCCGTGGGCTCGTGGCTAAGTAATAACAGCCGCACGGGTCGATCGATCAGGTTAAGCTACGCTTGCCACGGTCGGTCCGTGGATGGGTGACCATCTTTACATACCGAAACCCCTCCGTGCCTCGGAAAGCACGTTAAGCCGTTGGTCCCGGCTGTCATTCTTGAATCTTTGACAGTCGTTACGGGTCGTCAGAAGCCCGAAAGTGTGACAACCAGTCTTACTAAGGAGTATCGTATTACCCAGTCACTGGGTTGTGGAGGTCAGATATGCAGTCGCTCTATGTAAAATACTGGTATTCAGCTGCATCCGCTAAGACTGGAAGCCGACCCCAACATAGTTGGGAAAAGGCTAGGCAGATTGATTTTGATTATACCTCCGGAAGGGTGTTCGTGGAGGGACTCGTGGCTAAGTAATAGGAACAGCTGCACGGATCGATGAAGTTTAAGCTACGTTAATGTTTATTCTTTTAAACTTTATTTTTATTTTATTACACCTTTACAGGCAAATATAAAATGGCGGCTACAATTTTTTTGATAATTATCCGTTTTGTTTTTAATCTATATCTATCTACATAAATAATAATATAATTATCTATTCTCTTAATAATAAAGCTGAAGAGTTTGTTTGTTTGAATACGCTAATCTTTTGAAGTACCAGTCGGATTTAAAAATCTTTTTCCATTTCTTAGCCCAATTCTTGAGGAAGGCTATAGGCTATTTAACATAACGCTAGGACACTTTAGAGACGAGCAAAAAAAATGAATGAACGCCAAGCGAAGACGAAGTAAAGGCGCAGGCAGGCGATGCGATGCGACGGGGTGGGTCGGGGGAACAAGAAATTCCACGCTGACGATGTCGCGAGCATAAGCTAGTGTTATGGGCTAGTAGCTTTTGTGGAATGCAATAAAGCATGGAGTATAATATAATAAAAATGAAAGGATGTTAGTTGGTAAGCGCATCACTTCAGAACGGCTGGACAGATTTGGCAAAGTTTTGTTTTAAAAAATGTTCGTAACAGTCCGAATCGGGTTCTAACGGATTTAAAAATTTGAAAAGTTGCCGTGAAAAACTGCCTCGTTGATCTAGTGGTCGCAAGCGCTACTACTGAGCAAGAGGTCCTGGGCCATTCCCAGGTCGGGCAAAGTGTTATTGGGTTTTCTATCTGGAATCTCTCAGTAGCAGCCCGGAGTCTGGATTTGTGCCCGGTAGATAGCAATAGGCTCGCCCCCTATTACATGGGACTTAAACAACGGGCGAAATGTGGGTGTACTATAGGTACACATCTGTCTAACCCTTCGGGGAAACAAGGCGTGATTTATTTTACTTTTATTTTTGCCGGGAAAATTGAATATGATTTTTTTATGGGAATTTTATGAATTATTATTTGGACTGGACAACGTCTGATGGGTCAGCTGGTTTTTGAGGGCACTGATGCCGAAATTGAGATCAAAATAAGTTAAAAATGTATAAAATGAAGACAATATTAACAACCATCAAAGTACTCTAAACGCAGTGAAACGATCAATGTGTCATGGGCCTTAGTAAACAAGTATTGTATCCCTCAACGCAGTGGCGATGCGCATACGACCGATGTCGTGTAGTTAGTTTCGTGTGAACATTTGTTTCTTTACAGCTACCCTCTTACTAAAACTGTTACGAAATCATAATGTATTTTGTCATAACATTATCCCACTACGCCAATCGGCTTTATGTATTTTTAAGTTTAAATATTGTATTTTCTCTGTAAGTGATTGTGTAAATCTTTTGAGAAAATAAATGTCTAAAACCGTAAAATCCAAGGTAGCGGCTAGGAATTTTTTCAAATTACTGGTCAACGGTGTTATTTCCATGGTTTTCGAGGACGCTCTGCCTGGTGCGACCTTCATACGACTGCCCTCTGCAACATGACTAAGTTATAGTCATGAGTCTGTATTTAAACTCGGTGTACCTAATCCCTATATTGGGGGTCCGAAGTTCCGGTTCGCCTACCGGCTTACCATCTCCAAAGTTCTGGCTAACCATCACCGAAGTTCAATCGGAAATGATCGTTGGCATCCGAACGCTGGGTTCCGTTACGCAATTAGGGTGCTGAAAGAAGCTCAACTCGACGCTAACACCGCACAAAATCGTACTCAGTCGAGAAGGACAAGGAAGGTCAACCCCAAGTCAATGGGACACATGGTCTAGGAGGAAGAAGATTTTGTCGAGGGTGCTATTTCCATGGTTTTAGAGGGAGAGAAAACATATTCTCAACTCATACTTCAAGTAGGTAAAACACTACGAGCGGTTGTTGACCCCCAAAAAGAAACATCAAATCTTTTTTCTAAATTTTATTTTATCGTGTTTAGATAGCGATACCTATCACGTTTACAGAGTTTCGCTAGCTATTGTTATATTTAATTTGACCCTGTATTTAAGTAATCACTCGTTTCGTCTTCAGCAAGCCTAGAGGTCGGACTTCACATGAATATGTCAAAGAGCAAGTTGAGAACGAACAGCGCGCATCGCAGGATCACTGTTGCGGGTGTTAACCAAGTTAGAGATACTCTGTCTTGGTCAAATAGTCTCTTTCCAGGCAAGACAAAACAAAGAAGTTGCAAGACGCACCAAAATACCTGGAAGAGCTATTGGGCCAGAGGGCTATGGAACGGAGTATTTTAGGTATAAGTCTGCAGGCACGAAACTAGCGGCGGCCGAGCGACGGCGATTGCGGGGCGGCGCAGCGCGGCGGCGGCGTAATCAAAAGTATAGCATTCTGAAGAGACGCGCACGAAACGGGCGAGAGCAGCGCGGGCGATCGAGCGATGCACGGGCGGTGGCGGCGCGGTGGCGACGCGCAAGCGACGGGCACAAACTTGTTTGACTTCGCCGCTCGACCGCCGCTACTTCCAACTGGATCAACCGCCAGTTTCGTGCCCACCCCAAGCCCGCTGCCGAATTGCCCCGCCCCGCGCCGCTCGCCGTCGCCATCGCTCGATCACCGCTGGTTTCGTGCCCGCGCAGACTCAAACTAACAGACTAGGTTAGGAATACGACCATCCATCACAAAGATAACTGATGTCACTTGGAAAGCTGCCGTTCTAGTTCTAAGAGGCCCGGACTCCACCAAAGCGGAGACGAGACGAGAAGAGAGATGTGTTTTAAACAACTAATAGAATTTCGTTATTCACACATCTCGTCTCCACTCAGCTTCAGTGGATACCACTGAACGGAGATGTATCATATTTGTATGGCGCGATCGAACGGAGATGTGATCTGTGCCTCGCCGAGATTGAGCTAGGCGCCGGTACAAAGCGGAGCTGTGAGCTGTGGTTCGCAAGCTGGTGACGGCGACAGCGGAGACGAGAAGAGATATGAGCAGCGTAGTTCCCTCCGCGTTGCACAACCCGACAGCCGCTCTAGCCAGCACACATCTCCTCTC
Source organism: Fissipunctia ypsillon (assembly GCA_947568875.1). Taxonomy (NCBI): domain Eukaryota; kingdom Metazoa; phylum Arthropoda; class Insecta; order Lepidoptera; family Noctuidae; genus Fissipunctia; species Fissipunctia ypsillon. The sequence continues at coordinate 26,149,793 of OX387643.1, read as the reverse complement.
CAGTCTAGCCAGTACGCATCTCCGTACAGCTTCTGTGGGTACACCCTAGCTGAAAAACATCTCGTCTCCGCTTCGGACATCTCCGCACATCTCCGCTTTGGTGGAGTCCGGGCCATAAATAAAATTGGGGTGGACACATCTGCCGCATGTCAGACAAGCAATGGGCCAAACTTACGACCCAATGGATCGCTCTAATCCTTAAAACGGAAAATAGTGGCCACTAAGCTCCGTTTTAGTTATAAAATGATACTTAGCAATGTAAAACTACATACATCAAAAATGTGTAGGGATTAAGAACTTTTTAGAGTATCGCCGCAATGGGGAAGGTCGGGCAAAGCTAATTATAGATGGCGTAATCATAGCTAGGTCCCTACAGCCTACAATAAATTGGACATTTCGTTCATTCATGAGTTTGGTTTTATTTCACTATTTCTATAATTTCGGTGATTTCAATATTTTTATCAAGTATTTGACATAGAAAGTGTCAGAATTTAAAACCTTAAATATTTCCTCCTAATCACTTTCTTCAAAATCTTTCTACCCTCTGTTTAATTTTTTCAAAATCTCTACTAATAACTTCTAGCCACCATCTTCTAATTTTAAGGTCTCTCAGGGAATGGTGGACTCCAATTTCGGAGTATTTAGGAACACAACAACGCGTCATTTTCGCAAAAATAAAATAAAACCACCTCATGCCTTGTATTACTAACTTGTGTTGGGAACTAGCTACGACAGGCCATTTTGACAGTTGCCTTCCCCAGTGAGGATTATTATTTAACTTTTTTGGACCGTTACTGATTCTTTTTAGATAATTTCACCATTCGAATAAAAAAATTCTTTAAATTTTGATTTAAATTAGAAAATCAACTGTCAATCAGGATTCCTATAAAAGTGCGTAATAGCGTTTTTACAAAACCATTACAATTTCTGTATCGGAACTGAAAAAAAAACCGGCCAAGTGACCACGCACAATGAAGGGTTCCGTGGTTGGGATGAATTTATTCCAAGAACAACACATTGTAGTTGAAAAACATGTTCTCTCATACATTCCAACTGCAAATGTACCTTAGTTGGTCGACTATTACCTACTCGTAAACTTGTAAAGCCTACTTAGCTGTGATAGTTTTCCTTTTAATTTCGTTGTATATACTACCATCGTGAATTTTTTCACATATCCAAAACTAACCGTTTAGCTGGCGGGGGGAGGGGGTGGGGACTTTAACAAAAATGATCACTTTAAAGCTTAATATTTCAGAAACGGATCCCTTAATCGAAAAATTGTTTCCACAAACATGAATATTTTTGAAACACCTATCCAACAACACTCCACACCATGGGGTAAACGAGAAAAAAGAAAAACATCCCCACTGTACGCGTGATTTAAGCTGCGGATTGACGGACAGACATGGCGAAACTAAAGGTTTCCTTGTTGACTACGGAACCCTAAAAAATTGCATCAATATTGAGGACGACATCATTTGACACGAGAAGAGATGATGAGAGCCGTCGGAATCGGAACGTTGCAAGCTGGTTCCAGGCGACGTACCTACTGTGGCTGTCGCTCTTGGCACTACACAGAGCGTAATAAGCCGCCTCTGGACACGCTATCGTATCACGGGCAGCGTGGCCGAGCGACATGGAGGACGATCTCGCATCATCACTCACAGACAGGACCGGTACATCCAAAATACTGTTAGACGGAATTGTGCCATGACCGCCATTATGTTGGCTACGAGGCTCCACAGCTCTTCAGGCTTGCTGATAAGCGACCAAACCATCCGAAATCATTTACTTGAAGTGGGTCTGCATTCCCGAAGGCTGCTGAGAATTCCACCTATAGCACCTCGCAATCGTAGGGCCCATTTACAATGGGCTCGCGAACACAGAAATGAAGAAGACTGGCGGTGTGCTAGCTTTTCCAATTAATCTCGTTTCAGTATGAGGTCGGGTACAAGACGTACTCGAGTTCGGAGAACCTCTGGAAGTCTAGAATGTTTGAAATTTTGTCAGGAAGTTCATTCATATGGAGGGGGAACAATAATAGTTTGGGCCGGTATTTGGATCGGTGGAAGAACCGATCTCATTTGGATCAGGGGCAACCTCAATGCTCAGATTTATGCGGAGAGGATTGTTTCATACGTGATCATCCCTTTGCGCAGCCGGTTGGGCGATTCGTTTCGACTAATGCACGACAATGCCGTGTATGAATGCCGTGCAAACCCCTAGAACAACTTTTTGACTTGTTAGAAATAACGTGGGCGGCCATTCCTCAAAGTGATTTTGATGAACTGATTTTAAGCATGCCAAATCGCTGTGATTGTGTGTTTCGTGTCAATGGTGGAAACACAGATTTTTATTTTTATTATTTTTCATCTTTACAATAAAATTTTTAAAATCCTCTTTTTTGCCTTTTTTTGCAATTTTTCTTCATTTGTACAAAATATAGGGATAAGTTGTTAACTTAAACATAGGAATTAAAGTAAGAAGCCAGTCTGGAAGACTAGATTTGGTAAATATTAATTGGATAATTTTTATAGTTAAAAGGTAGGTACTTGATCCCTAGACACTTTTGATATGTGTATTATTTGTAATAGAGATAACGTATAATCTTGTGGAGCACAACATATCCGGCTTATTTTCTGCATTTTCATTCTAAAATAAACTAAATAACCAAACAAACGATGAGGGTGCCACTGCTCGCACGATATTCTCTTAAGAAAATAGAGAAAATTGGTCATTACCACACCACCGAAACTACTGAGCCTTAAAATGAAAAAAAAAATAGGTGCAGTAAATAGTTCTGTACTTATAGATTACAGGAAAACTATAAGAAGTCTATGGTATTAAAATGACACGGTAGGTAAATCTCACAATATTGTGCGTACAAACTTACATTTGCAGTTGGAATGTAGGTATGGAAGAACCTATTTTTCAACTATAATGTTAAGTTTGTTCTTGGGATAAATTAATTCCAACTATGGAACCCTTCATTGTCTGTAGTACGACACGCACTTGACCGTTTTTTTTAAGGTGAAGTCACCCGAACTGTTCTCGCTCAACTTTACTAAAGTTTAAAATTTAATTTTACTACGACTCGGATGTGAACCATAACGTATATTTAACTAGCCTACTATTTAAATACAGACTTTTCACTCAAAACTTGTTGAGCATGCGTGAACACGTTACACAGAATCATCTTTAGCACGCTATTTTGAACTCTTACAGTTTATATTTAGTTCATTATCATTTCTCAATTAAAAATTACTCGGGCATTTTGCAACACTGTCTCCACTTACTTTATTCTCCTCTTTTATAATGTTGGTAACCCTATCTATGATTTTACTTGTTTTTATCGAGTGCTCGCTCGTTCCGCTCCGCCCGCTCGTTGGTGTAGCAAGCGCAAGCGCGACTGCTGAGCATGCGCCGTGAGGTCTTGAGTTCGATTCCCAAGTTGGGCAAAGTGGTGTTGGGTTTTTTTGTAAGGAATCTCTCAGGTGCAGCTCGGGTTTCGGTTAGGTAAGGAGGTTGGCGGTGAGACACACCCATAAAGGCATTGTCTTCGGTCCTGTGCGTGATCTCTGCGGTCACGTTGAATTACATGGCTTATTGACGTAGGGTGTCAACTTGCTTAGCAATTAATTTTCCTGATTGTAGGCACATGTCAATAAGCGACATAAACAAATAATTTCGGCATGAGGAAGTAAGCGTCAGATGAGATTCTATTACCGGAAAATCAATACGTGCCTCAGACGACGTTTGTTTTGTGCTTCGCTTCTCAGATCCGGAAAATAGTCCAAATATTGACCCTACTTGGGATTTTTGAAGTGTAAACTTCTTTAGGCGCGTTGAGCGCTTTTTGGTAGGGGAATATCTTACGGGTTCGCGACATGCGACATGCTCGCGTCAGCGATATGCTAATGTGACGTGTTGCGCCAGACTGGCGACGCGCAGCGGCCTGAGTATATGTTTTCACTTCTGTCTGCAGTCCCGATGTCTGCCAACTTTTTTTATATCTGGGAAATGATCTAAGACGTTTACCGGGCGATATGTTAATAATTAGGTAACTAGCGATTCGCCCTTGCTTTGCACGGTTTTTACGACTTGTTGAGATTTGTTTATAATATGTATAGGGATGCATCGATACGCATCATGACCGATACAATACCGATACCGATATTTATGTGTACGTATCGTCGAAACCGATACGGATGGTTAAAAGGGCTGACTATTAAAAAAAACAACAAATTATTAAATAATATTTAGTAAACACAATCACAAAAATATTCTCAGTTAACAATTAAAATTAACATTAACAAGTTTTTTTTTTCTTTTTACAAATCATTCTCAAGTTATGCTGAGAAATTCGATTTCTCAAGTCCGTTTGAATGAAGCCTGCTGTAGAAAATAGTCTCTCGGATACGACGGAACTCATTTGAAACTAAAGCACTTTTGCGCCAAACTTTTTAAGTTGGGATACAAAACCTCATTACACCAGACACCGAGAGGATCTGCTTCTCTTGATATATTGGGAGATCGGAGATATCTATCAACTTCTTCTTTCAAAGCATCTGTGCATAAAGTGGATAATGGTTCATCTTACTCAGATTCCTTCATTATATTTTCACAGACACTCCAAATCCCTCGTCTTATAATAGGTTCAGAACTTCTACTAGGTTGGGGCGTAACCATTTCTGTAGTACTTCCGGAACACAGGTGAATTAAATCGCCAAGCCTCTTTTTTGCTGCAGAAACAGTCGACTTGAGAGAAATGGTTTAAAAATCTTCTCTGTATTAGGAACGTTACGAAAGCAACCAGCGTAGGTAATGAATGAGCTAGGTGTGTAAAGCCACGGTCCCACGGCCTGTCGCGGCCTAGCATGCATCCACGCCTGTCGAAACCTGTCGCGGCCAGTGCCGAGTATTCCCACCATAGACCTCATCGGATCGACGGTACCCACGACCTGTCGGCCTGGCTTAGCGCGAACTGGCCTGGCCTGTGAAGCTGGCTTCCCACGGTGCGTGATTCTTCGGATTATCACGCACGGCTGACGACTACGGACAGCCACGCACCGCACACAAGGCTCTTCCAACGGTGCGTGTCAGTCTGTGTGGGTCTTGAGATTCCAAGCCATTTTGTTATTCTAAAATGTTGGTAAAAGAGTAGCTTGCACCGCACCTTTGAAATTACCGAGTTGCCCTGGGTCGGAGGCACCGCGACGGACGTGTCTGCGCTACCACAGATGATACTCTTCCCATGATGCGTCGGTGCGGGCTTATCCGCGTCCGTCCGCAATATCACGCACCGTGGGAAGCCAGCTTGAGAAAGCGGGCCGTGGGACCGCGGCATAAGGCGGGCGACTACAAAATAATGAAATACAATGCAGAAATTTCCCGAGCAGAAATCGTGCCTCATCTGTACTTGACTTAGTTGACTTAGAGTTCATCACCGCGCGCTAACTTAAGTTATTTGAACGCGCGAAATTTGAAATGTATCGGCAAATAAATGTCGTCGATACTGATGTGTCCGAAAAATCAAAATATCGCTGATATATCGGTATCGGTATCGATAAGTTTATTTTTAATATACACATAAACCTTCTGGAATAAATTCTCTAACACGAATTTTCTTAGATTTTCTTTCTTCGATCAACAACAATTAAATTGTTGATCAAAGTTTTTTTAATTCTCCAAAAAAGTTATGGATTTAAATTGGATTGTTGTCACAAGAAAAATTTGCTGATAATCATTAGGTATTTCATGGTGGATGCAGCTTTACCATTAAATTACTCAATATTACGAAGCACCAAAGCGCTTATAAAATGGTGGTTTTCAGAAAATGTGATGGAAATATTGTTGGGAATATTTAAGTTACTGTATAATAGTCACCAACACAATAATGTTATGGTCGGATTACCAGAGTTTAGTTAAATTTTATTCAGAGTTTCTGGTTACAGTCTCATTAAAACTATCTAATAGGCGCGATAATTAGTAGGTAATAAACATCGCTAATTATTATCAAGAACTGACTAGGTCGCCGCCGCCGTCGCGTTTGTGTGAACAAACAAATTGTTCTATTTACGTTTCCCTGAACCAAAATAATTTGTTAGAAGAACTACTTTGTGCAACAAGTGGCATCGTGTTTCCTTTCGATTTCTTTTTTGGAACTGCTTCATTCGGCGCAATTGAAACAATTGGATTAACCGGTAAAACCAGTTTACAGCGAACAATTATTATTTATGTTATTATTTACTGTAATGCATAGTCAAATTTGAAAGCTTTTTATCTATATTTTCTACGTTTAGTTACCTACCTACTATGACAGATACTAGATATTCTACTGGTCACTGTCCTCCCATACCTAATAACTAATAACACTGTAATTTGAAAACATTGTAAAAGCCAATCATTTTTAAAAGAGTAACCGTGCAGTTTCTTGCCGGTTCTTCTCCATAGGAAACGAACTATTAGAACCATGCACCTAGCTTCTGACGTTTCATAAGTGCCCATGGGAATTTTTTTTGCACCTACTTTATTTTACCTGAGTTTTAAGAGATCTGGTACACTTGCGCGAGACACTTGCACGAATCCACTTGCGCGAAAGGAAAGTTGCGCGAAAAACTTGCAGAAATGAGATTTCTTCATAACATCACGCCTGTATTCTTTCCTAAGTTTGGGCAGGGGTGAAAACTGTGAATAGTACACCCACAATTCGCCAGTTAAGTTACGGAGAGACTTGAAATAAATACCTAGTCTAATTAGACGTCAATAGTTATTGTCGTAGTTTTGTTTTTGTGGATTTATTTTTTATTTGAAACCTTTGTGACGTAAATTCAGCTTGTTGTTCTTGTTGTTGTTTGCTTGTTGTAGTGGCAAATTTATTTTATTTTATTTTATTTTTATTAAATGGGACAATAAACAGCTACAATACACATATTTACTACAAGTAACGGTTCAAACGAGCGTTTACAATATTGCAGCCCACTGCATTATCCACATATTGATAGAAAGATTACCGACAGTAAATGTCGCTGGATAAGCAAATATATAGTAGGTACAGATCAGATTATTATTCTTGTTTGTTAAAGATACAATAAAAAAAAATTAAACAAGCAAAAACATACATTAAATTAAACATTAAATTATAAAATAGAATAGAGGGACTCATAAATTATTACCATATACACTTACATTTAAATCTAATTTATCAATTAATTAATTATAAAAAAAAGAAACTTGAAATTATAAATGATGGCGGAATAGAATAAAATTATTAGACAAGACAATTATTATTATTATAATCTTAACAATTAGTCTGTGCAGATAAAATTTTGAGTAAGTACTTTACATTTAAAGTTAGATTTAGAGCATATAAAAATATCGATGTCTATAAAATTATTATTGTAAGTGTCAACCATTCGATTCGAATTACGCAATTTAAAAGTATTTTAAGTAAGTAAGCAGGTAAGCAAGCAGAATTTTCGTCATGTAATTTTCTGTAAGTGTGTCACTACCACGGACAAGGTCGCTACGCTTTTTATGGGAGGTAGTGTAAACCGGGGATGCCCCACAGTTTTTCTTAGCTAGACGCAATTTAACTACGAAAATAAAATATTCGAACTACCAGTTTCTAGTGCTTTTATTAAGTACTCGATTTGTTTGAAAAACCATAGTTTTTCCGAGCAAATCAAATCGACCGAAGTTGTCTTAAGTTGTCTAGAAAGCTTAGATATTCTGTTTTCAGTTTGTGTACTACTATGTGGTATCTACTATTATACATGTAAGTATATTCTGGGTTACTACGGAGAACGGAAAATGTAAGAATAAAGTTCGCAGTTAACGCTCATGCTGACTGGCGCGACGCGACACCGGTAGAACAATTTCTATGAAAACCTCATGGAAATTGTTCGACCGGTGTCTCGTCCCACTAATTACATGAGCCTTTATACGATAAAAAGGCGGGCGAATATCGGTTGTAAAGTATATTTTTAGAGTTTCGAGTTTAAAAGGAAAACGGTACTTTAAGATCCCTTTTTCTTGACTTAGAAAGAAAGAACAAAAACACAAAAAGGAACAAGTCGAGTAAGACTTGTTTTAATTATGTGGTAGACTTAACAAGTGAACTTCTAAGATTTCGATTTTTGGAAAATTTAACGGGGAAGGAAAACATCGTGAGGACACGTCCTAGAACCAAAAATTCGAAGACATGTGAGATCCGGCCACTCCCCCTCACAGAGAGGAGAGGCCTGCGTCCCAGCAGTGGGAAAGTTATAGGCCGATAAATTTTACTTACTTACGCTATTCTGTTTTTACTTTTAGGGTTCACTCGATGCAGTTTTGATGTAGGCACCTAATTCAAGCCGTGATACTGATTCATCAACGCAGAGCCTAAACCGCTGGGGCTACAAACTTGGCAATTTGGCAGTTGATGCTTTTTATGTTGTAAACATCCACTAAGAAAAAATTTTTGGAAATTTGAACTTTAAGGGGTGAGATGGGGGATTATTGTCTGTAAAAAAATATTTTTTCTTGAGTTAATAAACTTGAAACTTGGTATGAATACTTATCTAAGTAAATTATGAAGTTTGTCATTTTTTGTTTTTCTAAACTACCCCCAAAGGGGGATTGCGGGCATAAAAGTTGTTTTTTTAATTTTGATAGACATATTTTCTTTTTTCCTAAACCACCCCAGTAGGTATCTACTGGACTGGTGTAGGAAAAAAGAAAATTAGGAAAAACCGAAAGGAACAGCCGAATAAATCAAAATTTTGTCTCACATGCTCCGAAGGGTCATCTAGTAATCAATATTTTAGTGCATTCACACAGAGCGATGGTTCATAATTTAATTTAATCAAAACCGCGAAATGTTTTTTTGACTACTTGCGACGATGCGAACTCTCAAGATGCACCCCCTTAACTTCAAAACCGGATTATTACCCACATTTATACAAGGTGTAATTTAAATAACGCACAACCTCTTAAGGGGTCATTTTACTCATCATTATGAACAAGTTTTACTATGGGGCAAATGCTAAAATCGCGAAATAAAGATTTGCTGTTCCCTACATTTATGTTTGCTTAGCTCAGAGGTTTTTCTCATAGACCACTTTCAAAATTTAGCTGGTTCCGGTGGACTCCCTGCAGCTACATTTCTACCATATTCCCAAAACTCGACAAAAAATGTGAAGATAGACCCCAACGTAGACCCCCGTCGAGTCTCCCGTGGACCCCTGGGGTCCACCTAGACCACTTTGGGAACTAAGGGCTAGCTCGTCAAAATGTAGGGAACAACTGATTTTTTTTTGCGATCCCACCCACATGTTGCCAGTTATGTTTAACTCTAGGGGCGGATCTATATAAGGACTTTTTGGTCTGCAGCCCAGGGCCATGTGGATATACAAGGCCCCAGTCCCCATTGAATTAATTAATTAATTATTATAAATTAATTATATTGTGGTTATAACACAAAAACGATTTTTTTTTTAAATTCCTACCTGGCAATCCTGAAATCAATTATACCGTATCGAACGAAACGGGGCATTCACCGTCACTTGTTTTGGTTGCATTTTCTCGCGTGTAATACGGGGTACTCTCCGCCGCTTGATTTCGGTGTATTTTCTCATTTTTCTTGCAAACACAGTCATTCACAGTCGAACAGGCTTCATGCATCAATTTGTCGGCGGGCGACAGTCTGTTTTGTGATGACGACACAAAGTACTATCTAATTGTGATGGATTCAACCCCGGATCTCTCCCTCAATGATCAACTTGCTATTGTATTACGATAGTGTTTTCGGGGAAAAGTGTATGAAAGACGTGTATCGTTCATTAAAATTAGTATTCTACAAGACTTTTAGAAACGGATAGACTACTACTGGATAATTTATTTTAGGGGGCAATCATATGACAACGCTGCTAATAGCGGGTCACTACAATAGTGTACAAGCATTACTAAAACAAAAAATAAATCCGTAGATTATGTGTCGTATGCTACGCATTCCCATAATAATATTGATGAAGAATCTGTTAAGGTTGCAAGCTGCAACCGAAATTGTGAACTTTTTTAAAATAAATACGTTTTCTTTTCTGCTTCGGCCCATAGGTGGAAAAAAAAGTTTACATCATTATCGAAAACAGTATTTGACAAAATGGCAATTAGTTGATTAATTAAGCAGGCCACCAAGTAGTATTAGCCCAGGGTCCAACAAACTCACGGTCCGCCCCGTTTAACTTGCGGGGGCGGACCGCTCCACCTCAACCGGACACAAGTCCAGACTTCAGGGTGCTTCTAAGAAATTTCTAAAGGGAAAACCACCAATAACATTGTGCCTGACCTGGGGATCGAACACAAGACTCAGCAATCGAGCTTGCGACCACTCAATACTCAATATATTTATTGCTTTCCACAATGTGAACTTAGGTGGTAGATTTTACAAAGACATGGTCATTGTGGACCCTGTCGGGCGCAGCAAAGTAGGAGAGAGGAAGAGGGTTTTATTTTGAGTACTTAGTAAAAACTACAAAGAACACACTCACTATAAAGTATATAGACCAACGAGGCATAAAATTAAATATCGCAAAAAAAGTAATGCGTGAAGTGCGCTGTCGCTCGTCACTTCACAGCGGGATAAGCCGCGGGAAAAAATTGATACTTAATTCACTTTCCGATAGGCGTTGACAGCTGCCAATAGCTATCAAGGACCATAAAACCCAGAAAAAAATACGCAAATTGGACGAACGGCTTAACGAACTTACTCGATGGACCATATGGGAAATGGGATAGATTTTCCGAATACAAAAACTGACCATGCAAAGCCATTTAGTTCGCCATTTCAGTAAAGAGCACACCAATAGTTTTATTTACCGTTTTACTTTGACCAGTACCTTCGAAGCTTCGACTTAGTTTACAATTTGGCTGTAAGACCAACTTGCGCAGACTGGGGAACTTATCAGTTTAAGGCAAAGTTTGTTTACACGTTAGAAGTACTGAATCAATAGAGTTTGGAGAACTAATTTTGTAGGAAACAGGCTTGCTCTAAACAGCTAGATATCATAACATAACATCACGCCTGTATTCCCCGACAGGTTTTTCGCCAGTTATGTTTAAGTACCATGTAATAGGGGGCGAGCCTATTGCCATCAACCGGGCACAGATCCAGGCTAAAAAACAAAATAACACTTAGCCCGACCCGGGAATCGAACCTAGGACCTCATGCTCAGCAGTAGCGCTTGCGACCACTAGACCAACGAGGCAGTCTACGAATATTTAAACTGCCCTGCAAACGGTTATGGGGCACAGGCATTAAAAATGCGTCCACAAAGAGAGATTGGCTTCGGCACATTCAAATTCTGTGGAGCGAACGTGCGATGCCCGGAAATCAGATGGGACGCGGGAAAGCGAATAAGGGCCGCTCGCGGACGATTTTTCTTTATTATTAATTATTTATTTACTATGGCGTAAAGCTACCTTAACTGACAGTAAGTGAACCATCATTGTTATTCGACCTCGATCTCGATCCCCTCCAATTTCTTCTGCGATTCTTTGATCGATTGCTTATTTATAAAAGGCTCCGTGCACCAGCCAATGGGGCGTAGACATAGGCCGCGTTATCTTTCGTGCGTCGCCCTTTAAGGTACAATATTCCGAAAGTGACGTCAGCGGCGGTGGTGCGGATGACAGTAAATGCAGCTGCCAGTGCCGCTACAGTATGATATTTAATTCTGTACTGTATGTAATATCATAATGTACGTTTCATTGCCGTTTGCCTTTGACGTTCCTTTTATTGTAACACAAAGGAGGCTCTAACATAAATAGTTATTATTTAATTATTTATGTAAAGTCAGGGAACTGTTTAGAAAATTGACTACCAATTTAAATTGTTCGTATTTTCAAATCACAGCACAAGTCATTCTTGGAAAGTTGTATGAAATGGCTATGTCACGGCAAATTGATGAAGTGTTTCATTTTGATAAACAATTAGTTTCATTGAGTGACACAGACACAGGAAAGGAGAATAATAGGAAAATTGAGTAAAAATGGTACTTACTGGAAATTTTTGCTAGCAGACCTGTAGGTACATATCGATGCCTAACAGCCAAAAAGGGTTAAGCGACACTTTTTGCGAAATCGACTTATATATTCTACGGTTAGAATCGGCTTTTTGGCTTTTCGCATCGATCCATACAGGGTGTAAGGGACAGCCTTCCGCAAACTAACAGGGTGCATTGAGCTCCTTATTTTGAATCCGGAAATATTCTCAGGAAAATTTTCATGTTTTTAATCGTTTTTTCAGTTACTATTCTTTTATTTCAATGTAAAATTACATTATCTGTACGCAGCACTCCATTTATGTAAATAAAACAGCTAAAATAAAATAAAAATCAGCAATGGTTGTTGAAATACTCGGCGGCCGAAGGCTCGCCGCTGCGCTGCCGTTTGCTACGCGCGTTTTGCCACGGTAACGATACATTGCGTGTGAGGTTATAAAACAAATCGTATTTATTGGATTCCCATAACGTTCCTGAAATAATTTCAAGTACCTGTCATCTTAGTATGATATACTGAACTCACCCCATCAGTCTGCGGAGGGCTGTCCCTTACACCCTGTATATATATATATATATATTATTTATAAATTTATGAGTAAATATTATTATATTTACATACATGAAACATTTACTTATGGTAAATGTTTCATGTACGTATGTATTTATTGCATCTATGTAAATGGTACACCACAGACTACCTGCTGTCACTCCTTTCTCCCTTAATCCATCCAAAGGTTGTCAGTTGCCCAAGACAAACATTAAAGTTCGTTTCTGCAACTGGCTGTTAGCGATAAGGCCGCCCATTGTGTCACCCCTTGTAAAATTTCTACTTTATATCTGTGATATTGATGGTGTGCAATAAAGAGTATTCTTTCTATCTAGTGGCTGCAAGAGCTTTTGCTGAGCGTGAGGTCCTGGGTTCGATTCCCGAGTCCGGCAAAGTGTTATTGGGTTGTTCCATCTGGAATTTCTCAATAGCAGCCCGGAGTTTGGATTTGTGCCCGGTTGATGGTATTAGGCTCGCCCCCTGTTACATGGGACAGAAAAATAACTGGCAAAATATGAGTGTACTATAAGTCAACCTCTGCGTAACCCTTCGGGGAATACAGGCGTGATGTTATGTTATGTTAAACAGATAATCACTTATCATATAGATATACTTACTTACCATTACATTAAGGCTCCTGCAAACAGGCACGACTCGCGAGGCGAATCTCGCGCGACACAAAGGCACTGCCCGTCGCGCGACACGCGGTCCCTTTATGTCGCGTCGCGTGTCGCGCCTGTTTGCAGGAGCGATTAAGGTAGCTACCAATTATTTATTTATAACGAACATAGGCGAGCCGAGCTCATAGGTAATTCAATTTTCGCCCAAACCTTTGATAGTAATATCGTGACTTTAATAAAGGGCCAAAAAATATTAGATTTCAATGTCACGTTAAAACTGACCCTAGAATAACCCTTTCACGTCGAAAAACCGCCTTTGATGTGGCAACCTTTGTAACATTTAATCTAATACCAAGTTCACCTACAAGTCACAAATACCTATGAATCAGTTCCATTTTGGTTTCACTGCTAGCAATACTCGAAATTTTAAGATTCATAAAATGGCCATGAACAGATCGAAGGTTTTTGAGATTTAGGAGAGGAAACGAACAGTGACCGATGAAGTGTGTATTTCAATAGGTAAGTACTGCTTACTCAATATTTATTTACATGGCACAATGTGAAGTTAGGTGGTAGGTTTTACAAAGACATGGTCCTCCCTGTCGGGCACATAAAAGTAGGACAGAGGAAGAGGGTTTTAATCCGTTGAATTATAGTTATAGTCACTAGACAGCGACCCAGACTACTTTTCTTTTCTTTCGTGACTAGACTAGCAAAACCTTTGGTCTTGGAAACCCGGTCACATCATGTACAGAAGAGCTGTTCAGCATCGTTGTATTTATTTATAATAAGGACACCAGGAGCACAGTCACTTACAATTCAAATTAAATAACATCTAAAATTGGCATTTCAGTAACCATACAAATAACAGGCATGCATGACATTGAAATAATACTAATATTAGAGACAAAGGAGAACAATAAAAAGTGTGTCTAGTAAACTCTAATCTAGAACACTACAAAACGAACCAATTTGAGCTACATAGACGTACACTGTTCGCACTGTTTAAATAGGGAACGTCTGTATGAAGCGAAACTCGTGGCGATAACATCAATAGGGTAATCTGTCAAGCTGGACCTTTCATTATATTGCCTTGCCATATGTGTTAGTGGGCTATTAAATGTGGTATTTAAGGAGGAGGTAGGCATGTGTAGGTCTGGGCACGCCACAATTGCGGCGATAAGTCCCCTCTTTGAGGAGTGGCTGGAGAGGCGCCACGGCGTCCTCACCTTCCGCCTGACGCAGGTCCTCGCCGGACACGGGTTCTTCGGGAGGTACCTGTTCCGGATAAGGCGAGAGGAAAAGCCCGGGTGTCACCACTGTGTGGATCGCCCGGAGGACACGGTGGAGCATACGGTGGAGGTCTGCCTGGGTTGAGCGGTGCACCGCCGTGTCCTCGCGGAAGCGATCGGCGGCGGCGATCTCTCGCGACCGGCCTTGGTCCAGGCCATGGTACGGAGCGAGAGTAAATGGGAAGCTATAATCTCCTTCTGTGAGGCAGTAATGCTCGCGAAGGAGGAGGCGGAGCGCGTGAGGGTGAGACAAGCTTTGCGCCCTCACGCCCCTAGTCGCCGCAGGAGACGCCCTGGGCGTCGGGAATTGGTAGCCGATTCCCGGCCACCGTAGGCGCGGGCTTGCGGACGGCGAGCAATGGGTAGCTCGCCGTCCGGTAAGGACCAGGCCCAAGTCGACGGTGCGTTGTGTTCCACGCGCGCCTCAAAGAGTTGTCAGCACTATTGACGGGGTCCGCTAGGGCCGATGCCAGCTAGGGTTGCGGGATGTTCGAAAGAGTTACCGTGGCCCCGGCACAGGCAACTGAAGGAACACGGGTGGGTTTTAGTCAGTAAAAGTCTGACACACCCTCCCGCTACGCCCAGAGCAGGAGAAGTCATTTGATGATTTCCCATCCAAAAAAAAGGCATGTGTAGGTCTATAAAGCTTTGGGCGACGTTTGCGTATTTGGCGCTTCTTGTCTGGGTCTTCAAGAAGATTTGTTTCAAAGCATTACTTTGCCTTGTCGATTGAAGTAAGCCATCTTTCTCGGTTTCGAGCAAGCTTGTTTCAATTTATTGAATGTATTAATTTTAATTATTTCCGGTAGTTTAGCATGAGGTCCTACACCCTAATTTCGAAACACACTTATAGTATGAATCGGTTTCATTTTGACAGTTCAACAACATTCACTGCGTTATTTACGTTATTGAGTGAACTTTTTTTTTTTTAGAACACTAACGTTGACAGCACAATTTTGCATGCTTTAATTATAAGCAAAACATGTATGATCTCATTTTGTATTGTAACATTGTAATTGTTATTATTTTGGTTTTTAAATTTAATTTTCTCTGGTTAGTACCTGGCATTTACAGAATCTCACGGGTGTGAACCAAGGTGAGATTCTAGTTATTATTCTGAGAAGATAAATTGCTTTGAACTGCAGTGAAATTATTATCCAAGTCTAGTTGTAAAAAATATTATTATGGATTAGCAATTTTCTTCAAAATCATTCAGATTGTGAGTGATAGTGTGTTACGCAATTAGGGTGCTGGGTTGGAATCCCCAAGTCGGGCAAAGTGATATTGGGTTTTTCTATCTGGAATTTCTCAGTAGCAGCCCGGAGTCTGGAGTTGTGCCCGGTTGACGGCAATTGGCTCGCCCCCTATTACATGGGACTTAAAACATAACTTACGAAATGTGGATGTACTATACACCTCTGCCTAACCCTTCGGGGATTACAGGCGTGATGTTATGTAAAGATGTGAGTACAGTAAGTACGTAAAACAACAAGATCCATTCGATTTTCGGTGAGCAAGAGCCGCACAAAGTAAAAGTTCTTCTTCGGAATCAGAACTCATGACAACGTACTGAAGACTGTATATCAACCCGGCAAAACACGAAATGAAAGCCTTTTGGAGTGATCGTGAGTAGGCTACATGTTTGGCGTCCATCCATTTGATTTTAGTCGTTTGGAGCCACGCCGAATTGCATACTAATGCGAATGGAATACCTACTATATATTTATTAGAAATTACTTACAAATGCTAAGAAATTCTGAAATACCTACTGTGAAAATGGATTTGATTTAGAAACGTAACACGAGTTTCGTATGTGATAAACTCTGTGTTGAAACATTTTCGCCTAACTCATGCTGGCCTAGTACTTGAATAGTTGGGTAAACCGCGAATTAATGTCCAATATCCGACAAAACCAATTAAATTTAACTTCCTGCGTGAACGTAAATGAATTGATTCCGTTTCCTGAATCGGACTTTGATGTACAGTAGATACATTTTTAGGGTTCAAATTCAATATATTCTTTTACAAAAACTACACATGTCAGCAAATGAACGAATGAATGAATGTAAAAAATGAACGCTATGTCTTGCCGTCAACGGCGCATAAATATTCTAATTAATTACAAAACATTCTTATTTCGTAAATAAAACTAAATTATAACAATTCAAAATTAATACATAAACAACATTATTAAACCAAATTAAAAACATTAAAATTTAATTTAATTTAATAACACATTTAAATTATTAATACATTAAAATAAGTATCTTTTAATATATTAACAATTTAAATGTTTTGTGTGTTGTTTTTTGTTTGTTTTAATAAAAAATAAAAATAAATATCAATGGGTACCGAAATTATAATTGGTCGTCTAGGTACCTACTCATTGATTGTGTAATACGCTTTTATACTTACTAAATTAAGAACAGCCTTTTTGAAATGGTGTATGTCAAGATGTTTTATTGGATTGGGTATCTTGTGATCTAATTTGGGTGCCATTCCTATTACTTAATGCTTTTTAATTAAAGCGCAGGTTTGTGGAATAGTATATATCTCTCTGTTGCTTTGTTTTGATATCAAGTTTGATTTTACAAATACTGCTGTCTCGTAGATGTGTAACAGGGCAAGAAGGGGTAAGAAGTTTATATTTTTTATAAAAAAACAGACTACAACTATCTTTTTCAGCTTAAACAGAACACGTACACACTTCTTTTGAGTTTTGAAAGCAGTTTATCAGTGGAATTTCCCCAATACATGATTCCAAAACGTGACGTTGAAGAGACATAAGTTTTGTATGCTATCGAAACTCATAACTCATTTGCTATTTTTGCAAGATTATAAAGCGCATAAGATTACTTGTTTTATTTTCTTTACAGACAGTGTCTACATGACATTTCCAGTTTAGATGACTATCCAAGCGAATTTCTAGAAATTTTGCACTGTTGGGTTCAGGTATCAGTTTCACCTGCATATATCGGGATAAAAAGTATCTTATATGTGAATCCAGGTTATAAACTACCTGTGTCTCAATTTTCGTCCAAATCTGTTCAGCAGTTTTTGTGTGAAAGAGTAACAAACATCCATCCATCCATCCATCCTCACAAACTTTCGCGTTTTATTATTGTAGTAGGATTTAAATTTGGCTTTTTTATTCTTTGCTGGAACGTCATAACCTGTGTTTTTTTTACAAGTTTATTTTTAGCTTATTCTTATGTACACAGTTTATATCATTCAGTCATTTTCTTGTGTTTCTAAGTTTTTACCATTGATCGGAACTTGGGTGCTGTTTGAGACGATATAACTAATATGGACGATAATACCGGGGCTCTGTTATACTTGTTTTTTTTTATTATTATAAAAATATACTTTCAGTATTAAATGATTGTTTCATTTACTTATTAAGATACCATTTTTCCGGTAATATATGTATGTATATTGAGTAAAATATTAATTATATGCGTAGAGAAAAACGTTGTAAGTATATAAGGAGAATAATCATCAGTTCTAGTAATGTTTTAATATCCGTAACCAAAGTACCTACCGATTCTCGAGAATTTCTGGTCATAGTACTGATTTCCGGGAATTTTTGGTCATGTCTGTACTTTTGATAGTAATGGCACCCAAGATTCCATGCTATGGTTTTTACACCATACATATAATAAGTGCATTGTTATCGGCAAACAGGGCGGTTTGATAGTCGGTATATTTCCGCATATCATTTATAAATAATAATGTATTATGTATTATTACAACAAGGACCTAAGGATACTCCCTTGGGGTACACCACAAGCTGTATAACCTAATGGACGAACTGTGAGGAACTTCTATCGTAGAATTGTCCGTTCTAACTTACCCAGTAATAATTAATGACTCACGTGTACGAATGCCTTAGACAAGTCCATAAGTACTGCGGCAATCGGATTTTTTTGTCAACATTGCTAACAATTTCAGCAATTAGCTCATAGACTGCGTTGCTAATATTTCAGTATTTTCAAAAACCATTGTGTTCTTTAGCAAGTATATCACTTGTTTCAAAGAATGAGTTTAGGGATTTATAAATAACGTTTTAAAAGGATATTGAAAATACCGGGATTAAATCTATTGGAGGATAATTTGAAAAGGTTGCTTTGTCGCCTTTCTTATGAATTATAGTCCTTTTTAATAAGTTTGAAAGTGGCCATACTCTGTGCGTAGGTTAATTATAGAACTCAGTACGGGTGTATATGCGACACTGATTTTAAAATCTTCGTAGAAATTTCATCAATTCCCGTGCTATGTGTATTTAGCGAATTAATAATTTTAAATATTTCCATGGCATCTGTCGGTGCCATAAAAAGAGTTTTTGAATAGTGATCAATGACACATATAGCATTACCGTTACCATAATTCCTTGCAGGATTAACGAATCTATAAAATAGTCATTGAATGTCGTAGCTTTTTTATACCTGGCATGTCCTGGAACCAAAAAATAATTTGAAGACAGGTGATTTCTACCAGCCCACTACCTATCACAGAGGAGAGCCTGTGTCCCAGCAGTGGGAAATTTGCAGGTTGATTATGCAGCGACCTCAAGGTTTTATTTCGTAGGTTTTGTTTTTGAGCTTCACTGGCCTAACGTTACAGTCCACTTTTTGATAACCTTCCCCGCTTTGAAAGAATAATGAAATAATCAACATGATTAGCAAACTGTTTTGTTATAGCAGTAAGTAGTTTTCCCGCGTAAAATAATGCACAGGGGGTAATCTGTGCATCCATCGTTCTATCATTTTCCAGATTATGAGATACATTTTTTATGTTTGTCGTTTGTTACTTTTTAGGTTGATAAGTAGGTTTGCAATAATATTTTAGAGTGCAGTCCGGACGGGCCAGCGAAGTCAGAGTATTTTTTTTTGTATTTTATTTAAGTCAAACGTGGGTTGTAGAAATTGGAAAAACTGGCAGTAAATAAAACTGCTGTATATGTAGAGACTATTGAGTGTATATGAGAGGAGAGAGAGTCTCCAGTCTCAGAGAAATTAAGATGGAAATAAAAAGAAATTATTAATTAGAATGCCGCTTTCATAGAAAATTAAGAAAGCGACGAGAGTAGAGTAGCTGCGTGAATCCTCCGAGGAGGATTCTTGTTTACGGGACACAGCTCGTGCCTCAGCACGAGTCTCTAGACTGGAAAAGATGAAGGAGTATTCATCTTCAAACGCACGTGCATGTGAAGACTGTCTATCCAGAGAAAAAAGGCTGAGCTCACAGCGTGTATATGCCAGAAAAATTAGATACCACACAGATACTCTTAGTCACCGCAATCACTTGAGATGCGACTCACCATGATGAGAGATTATGCCTCTCAGGTCAGGGACTTAGAATCCCCGCAATCACGCGAGATGCGACTTGCAATGAGCCAATTCCTATTTGTGCCTATTGGTGCCGCGGTCTATACTCTTTCTTAGAATGCGATGATGTATTATAGATATTGCACGGCTAGTGTATATGCCCGATCGGGAAGCGGAAAAGTATTAAATAAAAAATAAAATAAAAAATAACTAGGGGTTACTACGACAAAAAGGGATCTAAAAAGGACGAAATGTCTCCAAATGTCTTTTGTGATGCGCATAGCAAAGGAGTGGAACTCTCTGCCTGCGTCTGTGTTTCCGAACGCATACAACCCCGATCTCTTCAAAGTGAGAGTGAACAGGCTTCTTCTGGGTAAGCTCGCTCCATCGTCGACTTTGTCTCTGTCATCTCTGACCTACAAACCTATCTCAAATAAAAAAAAACGAAACAAGAAAATAATTCAATTAGAAATCCAGAAATGCATAGGTACAAAAATGGCCAAGGTAGAGCCGTGGGCGCACTTACTGTATACCTACTATGATAATGTGGGTGCCAGGAACACCTCCATTAAACAGACATGGTATGTATAGTATACAGTGGGTGCGACCACGGCTCTACCTTGACCATTTTTGTACCTATGCATTTCTGGATTTCTATTTGAATTATTTTCTTGTTTCGTCCTTTTTAGATCCGTTTTTTTACGTAGTCGGGTTATAGTTTTTTAATTTTATTTTTTTTTGTCTTATATATAATCAGAAATTTTATAGTACCCTTTTTTACAAAGTTTGGTTTTAATATGTCAATGGGAAGTTTGTTGTAAAAGCGAACGTGACGGATGTTAGTAGGTAATTTAAAACTCAAAATCAACATTAATGTGTCTTTATTAAAATAAAAAAAAACATACAATATTATGCTTATTCTGCATAAATATACTGCCGGAGGAGAGGCGGGGTGTAATGTAATCGATTTGTGCGAGCAAATATTAAAAATCCGGACATGGTTGCCAAATCCGGACAATCTTGACTAAATCCGGAAGTATGGTAAGCCTATTGATAAGTATCTTAAATTAATAGAATAGGAATCAATATAATGATAAGGCGTTTTGCACGAGGGTAATATTGGGCTACAATTAGGCCGGGATCGAGCATAGCAGCCCAAGAAAAATCCCCTTGGAGTGCCTCATTATAGCTAAATATCACTAGAAGTTATCAAAAGTTGTCATTCCCAGTTTCTATAGAAAAATATTATTCCGCTCGGAATATTCCTACCAATTAGAGGGCCCATCATACAACAATGAAGATAAAAAAAATAATAAATATAATTATTTCCAAATTAAAAACCTATTTCTTGAAAGATGGAATTTTCCCTACTCACCTTTAATTTAAGGGTCATAAAACGGAGACGAAATACCGAAATCCCAGACAAATCGATCTGTCTTAGAATTATAAAATATTATATCCTATTTAGTCTACGGCATAGTCACGTCACACAAAAATTGGACAGTAACGTAACGTATAATAACTGTAAATCTCGCTAGGGACTTGTCTTACTACTTACAAATCCCGGTTGATCACGACCAGGATAAAGGACGAAAAAAGAGAAAGGTAACAGATGCCCTCTCTGTCTGATATACACACTCTGTGAGTTGCGGGGGCGGGCGCGCGGCGCGGAGTTGCAGCTCGTCTGACGTCTCGTACTCGGTACTTTGGTTCAGTGATTCAGTCGTTCACTAGCCACAGTGGGGGCACGTCGCGCCGCGCGTTAAATTTCATTCGATCGGCATCACATGTAAGTGCGATGGACGTGCTACCTAGCGGTAACTTATTCCGCGAACTGCAGGACGTCACCGACACCGGCTACTTCGAGTGGAAGCTGTCTCTGGAAGACTACTGGCAACAGGTGAGGGCTGAGCGGTCTTAAGTCACCACAGCACCAAGCTAAGCGGGCGATCTGTTGAGGCTGAGCGCAATTGTTTAACAATTCGAGTTTTCGAGCCGGGTGACAGCATTAAAATGGTTTCGCGCCTGCGTATAAGCAGTGGTCGATTTTCAGTATAACCTGAAATCTCCGTTTAGTTTAAGGCTCTGCGATATAAATGGTTTGAGTAGTTAACATTCCTTGAGCGGTTACGCCATTACTAAAAATAAAGTATACAGACTTTATGGCTGCTAGTTCAGGCGTCCCGGTGCGTGAATCCGACTGAATACAACTTGTGAATGAGTTTTGATTAAGTTTCATATTATGCCGCGAATGTAGATACGTACGATTACGGTTCCTGAAAGTTTGGTGAAGGTTAGCGCGGGATTCGTGTTGTTGTTGTGGCCCATGAAGGGAGGACGTTCACTCTCGATGGGAATCGATCGATATTATTCAGTTTCACTTTCCTCCTACTTAATTTTATTCAGCGCTGCATTCCTTAACGGTTATTTATAGTTTGTTTACGTTAAAACTTTGTTTTGTTTTATTTTGTGTTGGTGTTGATATCTGTGCATTTTATCTGAGTTTTGTGTTTGTGTTACTGGCCGGTCGCTTTATGATGCAATGCTATCGTTTTAAAACTTTTTTCTTTGCAAAAAAGTGTTAATTTTGTCGCTTATTTGTTTTTTCATTTGGTGTTTTGAGGCTAGCATGACGTGTTGTGACGTTTGCCAAGTAAATGCGAGCGTTAGTACACGAGTCAGACGATTACGTGTCTAGACAAATTATTATTCGATTATTATAAAAGTTTTTTTCCTTTAACACGGGTTAGTGTGGATGTGTATGTGAACTGGCGAAATGTGGGTGTACACCTCTGCCGCCCTCCGGTGAATACAGGCGTGATGTTAAGTTATGCGGATGTAGAGTCGGGGAACTTGATTGATAAGCGACTATCGACTTAAATTTTCCGTGAAATCACGCCTCCACTGTGATTCTTTGTGAGTCGTATGAAATGGCTATAACACGGCAAATTGACGTAGTGTGTCAATCTGCTCGACAATTAAGTTATCTGACCGTACAATCACGTTATCTGGAATTTATTCAGATATATTTTAAATTATATCTTAGGTATTAAACTGTTAATCCTATAATCACAATGCTATTCCTAGCAAGACAATCGTTTGATTACTATTGTATAGTCATAAAAAATCTTACAACAGCATGAAATATGAATGAACTTTGAACTGAACAGAATCGCCATTTAACATGTAAAAGGTATTCGCAATTAACAAAACTGTAATAATAGCATAATGGCATTTTTTCTTAACATCTCTATTTTTTCGAAACAAACACTTTTTCATGACAACAGAAACCGAAGTTTCTTTTGAACATGTTTCTTCTAAACGCCCTACAAATGAATCCATACCGTGGGTGCGTTTACAAACACAAAATCCGATTTGCTTCGAACGGGAATCGAGATATCAATCGCCGACCCTTGCTCAAAAGCCAAACGCTAAACCACTGCGCTTGCAGGACTTGTAATCTTATTGAATCCACATTCACGAAATTAAAAAAAAAATGTATAACCGTTGGTTAGTCAATTAAATGTAACTCTTACCTCATTGTAATAAAGTATAAATTCGAATGATGCCGTGGGTTTATAAAGGAGTTGTTTAAAACACTTCATGACTTAGTTTCCAACCACATAATGTTGTAGTTTACTCCTAAACCCGTTTTTTAGATGATGCTGATGGACACATCACACATGAAGAAAAATATCTCTTGTAAGAACTTTTCTTAAGGAGCATCTTTGTACCTACCTACATGGGGCCAGTGAAAAAGATCACTGTTTATAAAAATTGCATTGAGACACATGAAAAATTGCATTGACACAGGTACAACGCTAAATAACGAGAAGCCACCGTTTCAGAACTCTATAAAAGAACATCCAGGAATGGGATCCACATTTGGACAATGGTCCTGTAAGAATATTATCTCTATATAAATAATGATAAAGGAGAAAAGATATTTCCAGAGATACGACAGTAGTTCAATGTTTAGGAAGCTAGAAATTTATTTTCCACTACAAATGGAGATCAATATTCGATTTTATGTCAAAGGCTTCTGAAGCGAGATCTGAGACAGAACATTTATGTACTATCGAAGAAACTTATTTCTGACCAATTTGAAAACTAAATCCCGTGCACACGATGACCACATCTGCTGGCAAGCCTATATAGCGGCCTAACGCTGCAAGCAAGAATAGTCCTTACGGTGTATAAATGTTCGTTACTATACATGCAGTGGGGCAGCTGAGAGGAAAGCCGAAGAAAAAATTTTTCAGTTCCCATAAACTCAAAAAAAAACTGCAGGTTTTAATCTTATGTATCTGTATTAAACTGGTATTAAATATAATTATGTAATGTGATGTGTGTGTGAGAACACAGTTACACACACAGGTGGACCATATTATTTGGCAATAGCAGATACTAGGAAGAGTGGTTGTTCCGAAGGGAAGCCGATAGGAATCGGGTTGTATGCACGCTACGCCCCTGGTACATACTTACCATCTGGTGACGATAACGGAAGGAGACGGGAAGTATACAGGTGCATGTAGTTATCTAACCATCTGGAATAATGCTTTCGTCACCTTTAACGATGTAGGGAAATAGCACAGAGTATTTTAGTAGTCGCTTGGTAGACCCGAACGACATCTTGGGCACTGCGTTTTAGACGAAAATTCCACTTCTTTTTGCCTATTATCTACACTAGCTGTTAATGAGGAAATTATCACGACGACGTGATAAAATATTATTCATTTAGTTGTTACAATGCAAGGCTGTGTCCAGAGTGCACCGGACGTACAGTCACGAGCACTAAATGTATGTATAGATACAATTAACAAAATTCAAAAGTGTTTTTAGTGGAATAACGGTTGCAACTTTGAGATAGTAGCTATTTCATAATAGTAGGTATGGGTTCCAAGATACTTTGTTCGTAACAACATATTTCTATCAATAAAGTAGGAGAAAATACCTTTTAGATGTTGCTAAGTGTATACAATATTAGTGCTCGTGATTGTACACCTAAGTATCGCCACTCTTGAAGAATATTATAATTATACATTTTACATTGTCCTCACAATATAGAAGCAACAAGAATAAAGTACTCAGGATTTTGTAATATCTCGATTATTTATAAGAGTGTCCTTGGAGTTTCTCGCCCGTTCTTCTCCTGGATAGAGATCTGCGTTTTGAAATGGGCAACTAACAACTATTTTAAATAATGTATCTCAATCCCAATCTTGATCCCGATCCTTGTCTGTAACCAATCAAAGGCAGAGTCTGTCAATCTGAGTCTTTGAGAGGGCGAATCACAAGCAGCCGTCAAAGACTGCGGACCAAGATTGGGATTGAGATACATTATTGAAAACAGCTGTAAGACAGTTGCCCATTCCAAAACGCAGATCTCTCAACTTACTGACCGACTGTTTGACCATTCAAAAGTGCCTGTATTCACAGGCATTTTTGAGTTTGAGTTTGAAATGCACGGAATGCACCCAAGTGTCAATGAAATAGGGCGAAAACTGATATCTATGAGTGACAACATAATAATTTCTTTGAATTATTTAACAGCTGATATCTGTAAATTATCTTTATTGTGCTGTTGTTCAGCTTATCTCATGCACGTTTAAATGGGCTACATTCTAAGTGCATATCGATATTAAGTACTTGCTCTCCGAGAAATTGATTATAATTTAGTATTGCTTGTGGCAGGTACAGAAGATATACATAGGTATACGAAAGGAACATTATTAAATACAAGTAAATTATTCCCTTATACGCCAGCATAAGCATAATCTTAATAATCAGCCTATAATGTTTCCACTGCTGAAACACAGGCCTCCTCTCTGTGAGAAGGACGCCTTAGTTACATCACAAAATTCAAGTAGAAAAACACTACAAAGTGAAAAAATAACTTTATTTTCGGAAGTCGGTGTCTGGATCTGTATTTTAGGTTTTTGCCACAGACTTCTGAAATTAAAGTTATTTTTCACTTTGTAGTGTTTTTTTTTTTTTGGAGGTCGGTTGTTTTTTTGTAAAAAAGTTTTTTTCTACTTAAAAAAAAAGAAAACACATACAACCGAATTGATAACCTCCTCCTTTTTTGAAGTCGGTTAAAAATAGTCTTTCGTGCCGAAACGAGAATAAAATATGTATTTAATTTTGTTGTGGACTGAAAGAAAACGGCGGGTATTATAAATAAATTAATTAATAGTAAGTTCGCTTATATATATACGGCTTAACATCTGGTGCCGATGCTAATTAGGAATATGCTTTTATTTTGAAATGTTATTTTATAAAAAAATCTCTTTATTGTTAAGGTGCATCCACACCGAAGTTACTTTTTGTAGACTAACATTTTGCCACTTGAAAACATTAAGTAACTTTCTATACGTTTTACGGCATTTGCTATAACTTTTTGATATCCGTTGTTGCTCAACCACTCGCAAACGTTGCTCCACAAAAAGTAACTCCGGTTTGAATGCACCTTTAGCGATTTTTCATCAAATATGTTTTATTCCTCGACGCTGATAATGAGATAAATAATAGACAGGGTGTAAGGGACAGCCCTCCGCAAACTAATAAGGTGCATTCAGCTCCATATTTTTAATCATATTCCACTGGAAATATTCTCAGGAAAAGTTTCAATTTTTTATTGTATTTTCAGTTACTATTCCTTTATTTCAATGTAAAATTACATTATCTGTATGCAACACTCCATTTATGTAAATAAAACGGCTAAAATAAAAAAAAATCAGCAATGGATGTTGAAATACTCGGCGGCCGAAGGCTCGCTAGTCGCTGCGCTGCCGTTCGCTACGCGCGTTTTGCCACGGTAACGATACATTGCGTGTGAGGTAATAAAACAAATCAGGTTTATTGGATTCCCATAACGTTCTTGAAATAATTTCATGTACCGGTCATCTTAGTATGATATACTGAATTCACTCCATCAGTCTGCGGAGGGCTGTCCCTTACATATAATAAAACTAGCTTCTGCCCGCAACTTCGGCCGCTTAATTTTTTTTAAATTAACATAAAAGATTTATATCCTGTTATGACACTCGGCGATACTGTAGATTCCGTAATAGAATTTTCTGAATAGAATCAGTAGTTTCGAAGATTACCTCTACATACAAACGCACACATTTTACCTCTCTATAATATTAGTTTAAATATAGATAAATAAAGCAGGTTCAACCAAGACAAGCGTACCTACCAACTGTTCCCAGCCACAAGCGGGTCGACTTCGAACCGTGTAGACCAACACTTACGGTGCCGGAAACGCTGCGTAAACATAGTTATTTTAAAACTCTGTTTATAGGTAGATAGTTATTGTTTGGACTGAGAGTTAGTTGCGGTCTTCACGGTCCATTACGGCTATTGGGCCGGCAGAGTTCCAAGGTCTTGACAAGAAATGTTATTTAGGCACAAAACAATTTTTTGAAACGTGTGAAGATAGCTCTATTCAGTATAAAAACACATTGTAAAATACATATTTTTTTTGCATGAAGATCTGAAAATTACATCCAAACCAATATTTACACTGATCAGGAAAAAATTACCACGTACATCGATAGACAAACCCTAGATTAAGCAACCCACCGCTTGATAGATTCATGACTAAAGGCGACACGCAACGTGACACTAACACTAACACACTCGTCGCGCGACACGCGGTGCATTTGTGTCGCGCCGGTTTGCAGGAGCCTTAAATTCGAGATCGAAGATAAATCAATTACCTACGCGCCCGCCGCATGGGTATAGTATAAACTTACCAAGTCTAGCACACCAGTTGAACAGTCAGTAGACCAAGAGAATAATAATATTACCGTTAAAAGCTATCATACTGTGGCACACAGCTTGCACGACGCCGTTTAGGGTAGAAAAAGAAAGAAAATACGTTTATTTGCGGTAAACACGACGCAGAGAAAGAACAAGTTGAGGGAAAATATGCGTCACATTCACGCAAAACGGCCGTAGTTGTGTACAAGCTACACGGAATTTCTGCGAGAATTTGAGTTATCAATAGCAGGTCAATTCACTGCCTTTGTATATTATGTAGGTCGCATGTACTCAATGGTCGTAAATAGACCATGCTGGGCACACTAGATCAACAATCTTCTGTATCAGTGCACTTCAATAGAGCTATAGCAAACAAGCTAACTCACGTTTCAATAAAAAACAACGACAATTATTCAGAAAATGGTGGGCACTACGTGCTTTGCAACCACTTTAATCAACTGTGGAAGGTTTCCGCACACGTTATGGGAAGCGGGTTTCATACTAACATTTCACTAGTGTAATATTAATAGCACTCCATTTAGGTGTGAAAGTGTAGGTACATTATAAAATGTGTTTTAAGCGAAATTGTTCTGCTAATCATACTTTTCCGAAAATGTATGTTTGTATGTTACTCCTTGACGCCTCAACCCCTGAACCGATTTCAATAAAAATTTGGCACAAAGCTTCAACACAACCCGGCGATGGACATAAGATACTCGTTCTCTGACTACATGAAGTATTTCCTCTATAATACGGTTAAAACCACGGGAAGCAGTAAGTAAAATAACGCTTTTTATTCTGTAGTCTAAAAACTGCATAAATTGTTTTTTTGAATTATGTACTTACTTGGCTTACGTCGAGTTATTCAAAAACAATTCTGCCGGAAGCCCGCAAGGCTTGCCCGTAGTATGCCTGGGTTTGGTAAGAGACGCATTCTAGCTATTGGTTCTCATTTTATTTATCCACGTTTTCACTTTTCTGGTAGGTACTCTAATCTCGGCGGGTTCAGAAGAGTCTTGCTCTTTACATGAAACATCATGATCTTCTGCCTAGCCTTTTCCCAACTATGTTGAAGTCGGCTTTCAGTCTAACCAGATGCAGCTGAATAGCAGTATTTTACATGGAGCGACTGCCTTTATGACCACAACCCAGTAACTGGGTAACACGATACTCCTTGACCAGACTGGTTGTCTTGCCAAGACTGAAGATCGATCCGCGCGGCTGAAATCGCTAAAATACTAAAACCACCCCGTATAATAAAATTAAATTAGTAAGAAAAGAAAACGGAAATTGTGAAAAAGACAGACGGACAATAATCGACGATATTATAAATAAAGATAAATAGGTAGAGAAAGATAAAACCCCCAGAGATAATAAAGAGGCTGTTGTTTTTATTCTGATGTTGTCGTCCATTTCTCTTGGCTGGCCATC